>CM043016.1:121304117-121665497 GCA_023690525.1 Holotrichia oblita | reverse complement strand
CCATTCCAAGCTTTCTCTTACTTTTCATGGCGTTCGTTACTGCCCACGCTGCGACTTTTTCACCAATAGAAGCGTCTTTAGACTTGACACGTGACCAAGCTTTGTTTTCTAAAATTAGATCTGCTTTATGTCTTTCTTCGAGTTCTTTATGCTTGGAATAGGTAATATCGTGTTCTTTACAAGCTGCGTCTAATTGATTAATGCCGTGGTCGCCTCGTGCAATACGTTTTTGTAGCTTCGTTCCTGGGCCGCAGTACTGGTAACCTGGCAAATGTAGCTCTACAGGTAAATTATTAATGAATGAATTTAGAACACCTCCACCCTGTTTAAAAGTCAACATTGAAATGATGAATGTGATATATAAAGCCGCGCATATGTATTCGCATTTCATTGTGTAATGAAGTTTCATAAGCAGAAGGCGTCTCTTTAGCTCCACAAGAATTGGCTCAGTGATTGTTTAGACATGCATACTGAGTTGCTCTCCAACTTGGTTCGGTTTTGACGCGGTCAACCTATCTGCGACTGTCCTGCAGGATATAGGGAGACGCTTGTAAGGTGATTGTTTCGACATGCATACTGAATTACTGGACAATCGAAACATTTTGTTCCTTTAGCTCCAAAAAGGAGTTGATTCGGTGACTGTTTCGACATGCATACTGAGTTGCTGTCCAAGCTGATTCGACGATTGTTTCGACATGCATACTGAATTACTCTAACTGCTCCGAAATTGCGCGAAAAAGTTTTTAAATTAGAATTTTAAACATCAATTTACGCGGTCAACCTATCTGCGACTGTCCTGCAGGATATAGGGAGACGTTTGTAAGGTGATTGTTTCGACATGCATACTGAATTACTGGACAATCGAAACATTTTGTCCCTTTAGCTCCAAAAAGGAGTTGATTCGGTGACTGTTTCGACATGCATACTGAATTACTCTAACTGCTCCGAAATTGCGCGAAAAAGTTTTTAAATTAGAATTTTAAACATCAATTTACGCGGTCAACCTATCTGCGACTGTCCTGCAGGATATAGGGAGAAGCTTGTAAGGTGATTGTTTCGACATGCATAAAACACCTCCACCCTGTTTAGAGGTCAACTTTGTAATGACGCGGTTAATACATAAGGACGCATATATGTACTCACATTTCATTGCGTAATGAGATTCCTTAAGCAGAAGGACACTCTTGATGTCTTGAATTTTGATAATAAAGAAATACAACCCAGCAGGCATGGAAGCTTGCTGCCTAATACCGTACGATCTATAATTGTGGCTTCTTCCGGTGGTGGAAAAACTAACCTAATGTTATCACTACTATTCGATGAAAATGGTTTGAAATTCGACAATGTTTATGTCTATTCAAAATCCCTATACCAACCCAAATACCAACTCCTAAGTGAGGTGATGAACAATGTAAAGGAAGTAACATATTTTCCATATAGGGAAAGCGATGATATTTTAGACCCTGAAGAAGCGCAAACGAATTCGATATTTATTTTTGATGATGTAGCTTGTGATAAACAAGACAAAATCCGTTCTTATTTCTCTATGGGTAGACATAAAGCTGTAGACTGTTTTTACCTATGCCAATCATACGCTCGTATACCAAAGCATTTAATACGGGATAATGCAAATTTCTTAATTATATTTAAACAAGATGAACTTAACCTTAAGCATATCTACGATGATCATGTGGGTGTTGATATGACATTCGAAACATTTAAAGAGATGTGTGGTGAGTGTTGGAAAGAGAAATACGGCTTTTTGATAATAGACAAGGATAGAGATGTGGATAAGGGTCGCTACAGAAAGAACTTTGATTGCTTTATAATTATATAAGAGATACCACCCCGCATAAAGATTATTTACATCAAGGAACAGCATAGCGATAACACCTTATGAACAACATCGAACAACCTATCAACACGATCGAACACCTCATCAACAAGATTTAACAACTGATCAACACGATCGAACACCTAATCAACACCTTATGAACAACATCGAACAACCGATCAACACAATCGAACACCCCATCAACAAGATTTAACAACTGATCAACACGATTAAACAACCGATGAACACATTTGTTCAACATGATTAAAAAGAAAGAAGATCGCGGTTTAAAACTTCAAATAATCAAAGCTGCTAAGGCGATACGTAAGAAACATATGGAATTAAAAGTAGGCGAGGCAGATGTTGATAAATTTTTGCAAAAAACATTTAAGCCTATCGTAGATCCTTTGAATGAGCTCAATAAGCAGAAAGTGGAACCTATTAAACAACCAGAAACTAAATCTATTAAGCAGGACAATATAAAAGAAGAAGAAATGAAATTTATTAAACGGGAAGCACAAGGAATACCTACTAAACAACCGTCATTTGAAACCTATTGGGAACAAGATGATAACACTTTTGGTCCAATATATGATAAAGTTCATAATAGATATACACTAGGCAAGGAAACTATAGATTTTGCGGGATCGGATATAATAATCAACAATAAGAAGTTTAAGGATACTGAAGGTTTGCGTGAATTGATATTTAAAACGCAACCTACTAAATATAATGCTGAAGATGAAGCTGCATATCGTAATATTTTGCTAGAAACTCAAGTGCATCGACGCAACTTTGACGAGGGAGCTCACTTGAGAAGTAGCAAAGGCTCCAAGTACCTGAACATAATCAAACCTTTAGTGAGTGGTGATATCTCCGGTAAAGGTCACATGATAGTGTCCGATAAACCATTTCAGTACGTTTACTGGGATAATGTTAACGAGCTCGTTGATCGACTTAGACTTCTTATTGCATCGCAGAATGCGGGAAATACAAGCCACAACAATGAAATAATGTCTATAATAGAAGAATTACGAGAAGCCGGCGTAGTTGAATAAAAGTGCGTTTTATCTTATTCATCATATCAGTCTCATCATGGCTATTGATAAATTTGGACGTTTCCTATCATCTATACGTAGTGGTAATAAAAGACAGTTGCCATATTTACAGTTATCGTCTGCGGGAATTCTAGATATGGGGGAAAGAGAATACGACAGTTGGCCGATCCCGTTGAGGATGCAGATTCTGTTAATAAAAAATATCTTGTTGATATAAAGGATCATTTATCCGAAGATATTAAATTTCACACTAAAAAGGCTCAAGAAGATATTTACATACGTATTAATTCCATTGAGAAGAATCTGCAAAAGTTGTATACCGATAAAATTAACATGTTCGAGAAAGAAATACAAAAAGATTTACACAATTTACATAGCGCTATCACTGTCATGCAAATTAATATAAACAATGCATTGAAACAGTGGAAAACTTCAAAAGATAAAATAGAGAGCGATAACCGTAAATTAGATGAGAAGCTAATGAATATGCACTTGGAATCGGTAACCAAGCTAAATGCACACATTGATAATAATGTATCTACACTGCGAAAAGATTGTGACGTCGCTGCATCAGATGCAATGAAGAAGCTCGGATTAAATATGGACACTAAACTGGAAAAGTTGAAAACGTATATTGAAAATCAAATAAAAAATGTACAAGCGGATGTTAACAAGCTTTTATTTTTGAAACCATAGTGGATTCGCAGTATATTATTTGCTCGCAAGATAATTTCCCAATAGTTGATGGTTGTCATTGAAGCGTATAAAATGTCTCCTCAACAAGACAACGCTACTAGAATTATTTGCATTATTAATCTTTTCGTTTGTCTTTTGATTTTATTTATAACATCTATTATACTTATCCCGGTGCTGGATTTAGTATAAAGAATGAGCAAGCTGGATGTTGTGAATGAATTACATAAACCCGCTAGACGTAATTACGCTAGACGTCGTGTTATTATAAAAGGTCTGGATGATCTTTGGCAGGCAGATTTGGCTGACTTCACAACGTATACTCGTGAGAATAAGGGTTTTAAATATATACTAATGGTTATTGATTGCTTTTCCAAGTATGTGTGGGCATCGCCTGTTAAGAATAAATCCTCCGGAGATGTAGCGAAAGCAATGGGAAAAATTCTGCAAGGTCATAGAAAACCAAAGAACCTACAAACGGATGCAGGAAAAGAATTCTACAACAGCTCATTTCGGCAATTAATGCAACAGCATGACATCAACCATTACTCTACATACAGCACTAAAAAGGCTTCGATTGTAGAAAGAGTAATTCGTACAATTAAAGAGAAATTGTACAAAAAATTTAGTTTACGAGGCAATTATAAATGGATAGATATGTTGCCGACAGTAATTGATATGTACAATAACACAAAACATCGTACTATTCGTATGAAGCCCCATGACGTCACCCGCGATAATGAAGAGCATTTATTAAAGTCTACCTTCAATAACATCAAAATACAGGGCAGCCGGCGATTTCAAGTAGGCGACATAGTTCGTATTAGCAAACACAAGAGTCTTTTCGAAAAGGGTTATACACCTAATTGGTCTACTGAACTATTTAAAATTACTAAGATTAATGTAACAAATCCTACTACGTATATGTTGGAAGACATGCAACATAAACCTATTCAGGGTAGTTTTTATGGTCCTGAATTGGAGAAAACTCAACATTCCGACGTGTATTTAATTGAGAAGGTGTTGCGACGAAAAGGCGATAAATTATATGTAAAGTGGCTCGGATTAAGTGATTCATTTAATTCTTGGATAAACAAAGATAATATTATATAATTGTATCATATTTATAATAAATAAAACACATTTATGTTATATTATATTATATGTATTATAATAACCTTTGTAATAAGTCAATAAATAAATAAAATTAATGAAACGCATTTGTATGAATTACTAATAAACTAATTTACAATAATAACATTTTCTTCTGGCTGGAGGTGGTCCATCAATATGTTCATCTTGAAATGGAACGTTATAATGTTCAAAACACGGCAGATATTCTCTCAGATTAACCCTTTTCTGTTTGGGAATGGAATACCAATGTTCATTTAAAGATATGGGAGTCACCTTTGTTTGAAGTACTTGTAGCGGTATTAATGGAATTATAGACTTTTTGATTCCACTCAAAGAACCATAATTTTCTTCTATTGTTACAATTGCTTTATCCACCTTTTCTTGTGTATTTCCCATTATAATTTGATTCGTCCTAATTTTTTCGTTACTTCATAAATGGCCAAATCTCGTTTAAGTTTTTCCAACTCGAGAATGTACTTTTCAATTCGTTTACGTAAATCCATGCGCTTCTGATAAATGTATGTTATATAATGAGAAAATGCATTTACCTAACTGAAATATATACGCTTTGTTGGTCCAACTCGGCGGCAAACAGGACATCCTGGGTGGTCTCCAGCAAGCAATGTAAAGCAACAACCTTCACACAGCGACAAATGGGAACATTCTGTATAAATAGTATTTCGCCTATTTCTTAGGCAAATGATACAAATTAAATCATCGGAGGAAACTCGTTCTGTTGCGGTAATTGCCCCATCCGAAGAACCGCTCTCGCTGGATAATTGAAGATTATTACCTATTGATAATAATTTGTTGTATTTTTCCTTCAAACAGCGAATCTGTTGAAGCCTGAATGTCTCCATCATCTTCAGGTCCCGCACTTTCTTTGCCAATGCATGGCAGCGGACACGAACGCGGCGCGTATGAGCATACAAAGTATTTGCATACCTCTCTTGCTCGCTAAAAACCTCCATAGCTCGCTTCACATCATGTCTATCCACATTGGTTATTGGTATGGAAGGTATATCCATAATTGATAATTCCTCCCTTGTAGGCGGCGAGGCGAACCAGTGACGGCTACTAAGACGTCTGCCACTAGGCATTGGTGTTGGTGTAGAAGGTCTACCATCTAGGTCTTCATCTGATGAAGATTCAGTAGCTGGTACGAAGTCCTCATGTGACATTGTTCTTGTGATATTTATAAACTTTGCAAACAACTTTGCTTTCGCGTTGCAAAAAATATAGTTATGTGCAAATATTTTCATATCAACCTTTTTATATTACACTGTGTGCAAAAACGCGTGATCGGTTCAGGATATTCTAGAAACATAGCTTCCGCTTGTAATCTGTCAACGGTCTTCTGTAATCAGGAGACAGACAGCTTCCTGTCATTTTATCATCAGGAAATTCTAGTCCGCTCACAACGGTCGTTTTCTAATCAGTCAACAGTCTTTTTATAATCAGTTGATTAGGCAGCCAGCTTCCTATCTTAGCATTAATTAGACAGCTTCCGGTCGCAACGATCGTCTTATGAGCAAAAAATTCTAGAATACGTCGAAAAAGGGAGGGAGTTACAAAATATATAAAGACTGTGATTATGACATCTACATTCATTCGCAGTTGAAAATCTCACCAGTTGAAAAACTTACCAGTTCAAAATCTCACCATGATGGATTCGCTACAAAAGTTAAACTCATACTCGTGTGCTTTCAAGAAATTAAGTGACTTGGAGCAAAACAAACTTTATAAAGTAAGAAAAATGCGAACTATTGGAACTAAGTATGGAATTTCAATTTTGGTTTATTTGGACGATGTTGGCGATGTAATATTACCTAGCAGATTCAGAGATTTGTGTGAAACAATGGAAGAAATGAATAAAACATTTACGGAAAAAAATGTGTTCTTAAAGACACTACCAGCGATTGGCAAATATATTCCAATTGAATTTGTTTCTATTGAAGAATAATTCGACAACAATAGCAGGAAAAGCAGTAAAGTAATTCTTGGATAAACAATATCGGCTTTGATGTATAATTGTAATTTCTGTAATAAATGAACCATTTATATTATATTATAAGTTTTCGTAAGAAATAAAACACATTTTATATTTATTACAACTTTTTATTATTATAATTTTGTAATTTCTTAAATAAATGTATAATAAAAAGATTTAATTATGGTAATTAATCTTCCTTGTTACAAATAATACAATCTCTTTTAAAAATACGTTTATATAGGCACCTCTTACAGGTTGAGCAATATGGTGGTCCTATAAATTCTACACAATTTAAGTGGGAATGATGGGCTTGTAGAACTATGTTCTCATGCAGTTGTTCGATATAGTGAGAGTATTTATTGTCCATTTCAAAACAGTTTGGGCATAGTATTACAATTCTTCTGTAATGTTTATCACTTAACACGTGATAGTTGTCAATGGGAACTGTACATTTAGTTTCACCACACATTGTTAAATTTGCGTTCTTCGTATAATAATTAGCGTAGAAGTAAATTTTCGTAGATAATGCATTCCTTTTTATATGAAGTAAGTAAACCACATCCTTTTTCCTATATGAATCGGTCAACGGTCGTTTTGTAATCAGTTAATTAGACAGCTTCCGGTCGCAACGGTCGTTGTTGTCGTTGTCGTTGTCGTCGTCGTCGTCGTTGTCGTCGTCGTTGTCGTCGTCGTTGTCGCCGTTGTCGGAGTCGACAGCACAATTTAACCTGCAGAGGGCAGCACTGGCCAACAGCGCCATCGCACGGACCAGGGACACACCTCTTGCATGTGCCTTATACAGCGTGGCCAGATTCCAGGTATGAGTCATCGAGCGGCCCTATACACTGGCTGGCTTATACAGCGTGTCCACGGCCAGTGAGTGAGGGAGAACCAGCATACTATACCTACTCTAATCTCGGGCCACTCTTGTTTACTCTATTCATTAATGACTTGATGAATTGTATTAATACTGATAAATGTGCGTTTGCAGATGATCTCAAGATCTTTACGACCGTAAATTCTATTGCTGATTGTTATTATTTACAAGATCAGGTCAATCTGTTAACCGAGTGGTGTACTACTAATGGTTTACAATTAAATGTCTACAAATGCAGAATTATGAGCTACACTAGAAAGCAGAACTCTATTCTATTTGACTATGCCATCAATGGAACTTCACTTGTTAGAGAAAAAGTTGTGAGAGACTTGGGTATTTATCTTGATGATCCCTTACCTTTTCCACTCATTGTGAAAACATCGTAATGTCAGTCTATGAAGATGTTAGGATTTTTGATTAGAAGCTCTCCTTTATTTCATATTGAAACAATTAAACTACTTTGCTTCGCATTCGTTAGATCTAAACTGGAGTATGGTTCTCTGATCTGGCATCCATTCTACTCTTCCCACAAGGAAACTGTTGAGAAAGTTCAAAGAAAACTTTTAAAATATTTATACTTCAAGCAGGAAGGTTCTTACCCCGAGCGTGACTATGACTATTAGCTTCTGCTTCACCAATTTGATGTTGAATCGTTGGAGGTTAGACGACAATTACAGCTTATAAAATTTGTGTTTAACCTTGTGAATAACAATATTGATGCTCCTTACCCCTTACCTCGCCTTCAATTTCTTGTCCCTCGTTCATCCTCAAAGTCCTCATTCACATTCTATACACCATATGCTCGCCTAAACTCTTCGCTAAATTCCCCTATAGTGTCAATGTCACACAGCTTTAATCTAATATCATCACTTTGCGACATACACTTTACACCTCTACAGACAATATTGTTAATAGCAATTAATCAGTTATCGTGATTCTATAATTCTTTGACAATACAATATTATGTAATTTTTTTTTCTCTTTTCTTCATTGAATTTTTAATGTTATGTTGAGTTCAAGTAATCATTTATACTTAACTTTTGTAGTTCTTATTGTAATATATTAATTGTATCTTTTGTCCTTTATTTGGAGCAATCTGTTGGGCAAATAAATATATTATTATTATTATTATTAAATAGTGTAGTCTGTCTTCGCGGGAACATCAGATCGGTAATTGGAATAGCACCAAGAGTCTGGTATGTGATAAATGTAATAACTGTATTCGCGATAACCATTCTAAATATATTCCCAATATATTTCCATGTTATGGGTATTCGTCTGTTAAAATTATATTCGGACATAGAGTTCATAATTACTTAGTTAGTGTAATTTTAACCATGACCATTATGACCATAATCTCTGAATAGGTATGCGGTTATCACGAATATAGCTATAAAAATTACTATTAAAGCTAGGTATATTATGAACCCTACGTAGTACAGTAAGTAAAAGATGAGAAATTAAAACAGGAAACTTTGTGAAATACTTATAGTTACACCTTGGAATACTTAATTTAAGATTAACATCATCAACAACTATTGAAAATTTCTAAATATAATCCTCACTGCAAGTCTGGTTGTAGAACGTGGCATTTAAAAAATAGTTTCTAATGCACAGAGTAGGTAAATCATCTTATTTATTTATTGAGCATTAACCAACAAATCAAATTCACTGAATGACCTACGTGTAATTCTCTATTTCAACTTATGTTGTTGCCATTTATTTCACTAGATGAATGTAGAATGAATGGTACGTAATACTTTTCACAAATTACAACACTTGTTCTATACCAATTTTGTTGTCGACATATTAGCCATTTCAATTTTATCTAATTTGACATGAAATATCCAACCTAATATAACTAGATTATCTAAATTTTTTCCAGTATACAAAAAACTGTATCATCTGTTCACGAAGAAATTTAAAACGAATATAATACCACCGAAACACGTACGAATTTATTAACAATGTTTCTTACCATACTTCATTTTGTTATACATACTGATTGTACTCTACAAATCTCACAATATAGCTTTAATAATTATTATATTCATAACTTACAGCTGAGATTCTCCGATTTTTGACGCCATATTTGACAATCAAATCAAAATCACTTAGAAAGTAGTAAGATCGTAAACAAAACCACAATAAATATAAGCATTCTTTCAAATAATACCAACGAGAAATAAGACTTAATATACATTTAAATATTTCAATACATGGTTTATTGTAAGATGATCTAGTATCAGATTTAGTAACAGTAGTAGACCTTATACGGGAGCTTCTGAGAGTATTAAGGAAATCTAATAGTTTAAGTGATATTCGTAAAATTTCAAATTCACCTGATTCACTTAATTTTTCCATTCTAAAGACATCAAAAACACAAGTGCAAAACTGTATTGATATGAAAAACGAATACTTTGAATACAGTAAACTTTCTTAGTTAGGTAATTTAATTTTAATTTTATATAGTTTTTTGAACATCGTTTTCTGGAATACTTTCAGTAACTGTCGTTGGTATTACTTTGTATAATCATTGTCAAATGTTTTAAAGATATTTTTGTTTCAATCCAGTATTATGACTTCCCAATTTAACCAAGTGGTTTTATGATATATAATTTTATCGGTGGCATTAAGCTTAAAGTCAAATAACCTATTAACTAATTATTTTAATTTCGTTAGAAAACTGTGAAATAAACTTTATTTTATGCTAATCCATCAGCAACAATAAATACAATACATAATGAAACGTCGTAAATTTTTCTA
This sequence comes from Holotrichia oblita, assembly GCA_023690525.1. Classification (NCBI taxonomy): domain Eukaryota; kingdom Metazoa; phylum Arthropoda; class Insecta; order Coleoptera; family Scarabaeidae; genus Holotrichia; species Holotrichia oblita. The sequence goes on along the minus strand of CM043016.1, from coordinate 121,655,142 downwards.
AATTTGATTATATTTTGATTGATATTTCACCATTTAAATTGCTTATTTGCGTTATATATATAATAAGTTATTATAGGTATATAAATAAATAGCCATTCGTTTACATAAGTAGGAATAAACTTAATTGCAATTTATAATATTAAAGACTTAAAGTATTATTACAATAAGCGATTCAATAAGTCTCATCATGTCGGAAATATATCACATCTCCCCTAAAATGTCATAAATTGCAGTCAGTGCCAGAGCGTCGTTATGCGCTCCCACCCAACAAACAATTGAACGTCAGATGTCACCACCAGAACGGTAGCCATTTTCCGCTTGGATAAACGTACAAGACAGATTCAAGTAGCTTCAATACACTGAAAAATATTCAAGTGAAGTATTCAGATTTTAAAAGCATTTTGATAACTAATTACGATAATATTCTTACATGAGATTTTATCATTAAGATAAATGTGTTTGTCCAAGTTTTTATTCCAAAAATATATAGATGCAAGTAGATTGGCATAACTAATATCTTTCATCAATAACAATTAGAATATATCAAAATAATAGCTCTTTCTAAAATAATAGTATATTCTCCAAAACTTGCTTTAACAATACCTAGTCAATTTATATTCATTAGTGATTAGATTTAGGTATAATTTAATGGATAGCTTTACGCTGTGATTAAGTGTATTATAGCATAATCTAATAATTATGAATATGTATTTGACCCCAGAAATTTGTTCATACACATTTTACATTTTGATAAAATTCGGTTCCGTTTTTCTTTTAGTGTGAAGGATTACGATACGGTAGATCCGTAAAGTAACACGTAAAGTAATTTTTAGCTAAACAAATAACTTTAATCTAAATTCTTAAGACACATTAACTTTAATATACTGTATTTTCTTACAATAGTTCAGTACTTATACAATGTACTGTACCTACCGTCTTCGAGTTATAATGTCATCAACAAGTTTTTTAACCGTAGGTAGATATTTTTTAATTTTTAGATTTGTTTCGTTGAGCTGATTTCAAAAGTCTCTAATGTCTGTAGTAAATCAACACAAACCCGTATTTGGTCGATAAAGTGACACAAGGTTTTCGTAAAAAATTTCTACAGATTATTTTTATTTACTGTATTTTCATGTGATAATTGACTATACAAAAATACAATAAATATAAGAATCGATATTCTATGGGAATTTTCATCAAAATTGTTTGTTTAACTGAAAATGAATTAAAAAAACTTTGGGATAAATTATTATCACTTCAGTTACCATATAAATAAGATTCTACCTAAAAAGGTGATAATTCTCTCTCTTAAATTAAATTATATTCAAAACCCACTCGTATACTTTTAACTCGTGAAATAAAATCGCACTTCTAACCCATGTATCGTAAATAACTCTTTACGTAAATAACTATTTACGATACAAGTGTTGTTGTACAAGTACGTAGTGAGTGTCGCAATTTACGAGTGAAATAAAATAGCATTTTTAACATGTATATTGTACCTACACTATTTTTTATACAACTGTTTATATTTAATTATGTGAATGAATTAGGATTTCTACAAAAATTTTTGACATTTTATCACAAAAGTAAAACGTAAGTAAAGTCAGAGGTGCCAGTCATGGTAACGCACTGATATCTGAGAATTATAAACGTCAAGAAAGTTTTGTTGACGTTTTTTATTCCTATCAAAATAATAAAACTGAATCTTGATGAGATCGATTAAAACTAATGATGATGCCCAATGAATCCATATTATATAGTAATTGTTGTAATGCTAATGTATGTATACAGGGTGGGGCATTAGTGCGAGGAAGTCCAATTACTCCTGTATTATAAGAGAAATGAGAAAATGTTATTAAGATAAAAGTTGAAGCATATGGGGGGCTATGACCTAAAAATATTTTCAACTATACACGGTGTCAAATAAAGACAGGGTAAATTGAACTTACGTTATTTTTTACATAAACTGGCATAAGCGTGTTGTAATAGATATTTACGATACAAGTGTTAAAAGTGCGATTTTATTTCATGAGTTAAAAGTTTGCAACACGAGCGTTAGCTCTCGGGAATAATAACATTATCGATTCGTTGTATAAACTACTATTAACACGAGTGCGAAAATGTTTATAACGCTAATGACAGTTACTTTAATGATGCAAATATTGATACACAGGGTGGGGCATTAGTGCGAGGAAGTCCAATTACTCCTGTATTATAAGAGAAATGAGAAAATGTTATTAAGATAAAAGTTGAAGCATATGGGGGGCTATAACCTAAAAATATTTTCAACTATACACGGTGTCAAATAAAGACAGGGTAAATTGAACTTACGTTATTTTAAATGGAACACCCTGTATATTTTTACTGTTTACGATTCTTCTAGATCTTACCTTTATTATAATATAGGGTTTTGCTATGTTATTCAGTTTACTTTAGAAGATATGGAAAGTTTTGCATTAATTTAATAACAAAGTTGGCGCCTCTTACCGTACTACGGCTTCCACATAAAATAATTCATTTGCGCTAGAAACATTTCTAATATGATCTCCTTTCATTAGAAATTATTTATTTATCGGCGTATTCAATATTTATATACAGGGCGAGTCATAACTCGGACTGTTTATTTTGTCACCTATGTTAAATAGAACACCTTGTATTTCATTATTGGAGTAAACTCCTCTATTCACGAACTTTATTATTTATTAAACATTCCCTATAGCTTAATGCGATAGTTTTGGAGTTGTTTGCGTTTCTATAAGTCGAAAACATGATTTTGAGTAAAAACGGTTGTGATTCTGATTTGTTGAATAGCAATATTAGACGAAAACTGCTTCTTAGCTGAGAAAATACAATTCTATACCAAAATCGCTAAAATTCTCATTATCTGATGTAAAGTTGAGTGAAAAAAAACAGTATTAGCTATAATTGATCTGTATGACTATGATTGACCTGCGTGAAATTAATTTTAGAATTACAAGTTGCTTAAATGGGAAAATGACATAAAATAGTAAACACAAAGTGTTAATAAGATAACATTTAATTATGAAACTTGAAAAAAAAACAAAAAATAAAGGAGGAACCAATTAGAGAATTTAAAATTAATAATACTTTACTTTGTTAAACCACTTTATTTAAAATTGTTTACTGCAGTTTCAACCTTCTTGGGTCAACTAAAAGACTTTAGTTTTGAGAATGATCCAAGAAGGTTGAAACTGCAGTAAACAATATTAAATAAAGTGGTTTAACAAAGTAAAGTATTATTTATTTGATATTACAAAATGTACCACAAAATAACGGCTAAAACCATCGATTAATTACAGAATTATTTATTTTTGTGTATTTATTTTTATGGTCTCTCTATGGTCGTCATCAGTTAACTCTTGGTACCGTTGCTCTGTTTAAACTGTGTTGTTCATTTAGATTTTTCATAATTCATAGCTTTAGTCCGCAAAAGCCGTTGCAAAAAATTTTCAAAAGATTCTGTTCTTATAGCGTTTTCCACTCGGACATTTAGAGCGCACTAAAAGTGCACTAACTCGGTGTTGGCTGTTCCACTGATCTCAGCACTCGCTGCAAGCAAAAATTATACGTGTTCCACTGGTAAATTTCGTGCTGCTTACGTAGAAGTGACGACATGTGAGCGTCACTACATTTGACCTTGAGTGCGAAAAACTGGACCTCTCAAAATTGACGGGGCCACTTATAGTGCAATCTGAAGTTATTACAAGTTATACAGTTTATTGTACTTTCGATAAGCATACAATGGGCAAGTGTGTATGTATATAAATGTATACAGTCAATATTTCATCGGGTAATCGTTATGGCCAAAAATTTATATTCTCAGATACAGATAATGATACGAATTTTTCATAATCATCATCCATGTAATACGTTTTTGCGTATTTTATACAAAATATCTTATCCACTAAAAGACCATTTTCAGAAATGAATAATAATTAAACAATCATTGTACGTAATAGTTTCTGGTGTAATTCTTCATCTACTTTTCTTTCATACGTATTACTATTTACTTTTATAAAGATTTTAATTTTTTTTACGATGAGCAGTTCATCCCGACAAAGCATTACAGGACTAACGCCAGTTTTATCGACATACTACCTATATATATTACACGTATTGCACTAGCTCTGAGCGAGGGCAGAATCAGTGATTACGTCATATGACGCTACTCTAGGGCAGTGTCGGTGCAACACGAGTTGCCCCAGTGGAAAATGCTATTAGTTGTCGTCTACTAGAGAATTGCCGATGATAAAGTGTTCTGGCGAGCAAAACATTCTTATTACTTCCTTCCAACACAAAAACCATATCAATCTATACTTGTAAACAGCAATAAAATTATTCTGTTATATCAAAACTTCAAGCTCGTTAATAGCATCAATATCAATATTCTCATCCAATTCTGTCCCTAATAGTACTTAAGAATCTTAACTACTAATTGTTTTGCTACTATTTCCATTATAAACAAACTGCAACCGTAGTACTATAGGTACTTTATTATATCTTAGCTCAGCATCACGGTGAACCAATTAAAATCAAACCCGTTTTTGTTTCAAATCATGTTTTCGACTGATAGAAACGCAAATAACTCTAAAACTATCGCATTTAGCTATAGGGAACGTTTAATAAATAATAAAGTTCGTGAATAGAGGAGTTTACTCCAATAATAAAATACAGGGTGTTCCATTTGAAATAGGTGAGAAAATAAACATTCCGAGTTATGACTCGCCCTGTATATAAATATTGAATACGCCAATAATTTCTAATGAAAGGAGATCAAATTAGAAATGTCTCTAGCGCAAATTAATTATTTTATGTGGAAACCGTAGTACGGTAGGAGGCGCCAATTTTGTTATTAAATTCAAGCAAAACTTGCATATCTTCTAAACTAAACTGAATAACAAAGCAAAACCCGATATTATAATAAAGGTAAGACCGAGAAGAATCGTAAATAATAAAAATATACAGGGTGTCTCATTTTAAATAACGTAAGTTTAGTTTATCCTGTCTTTATTTGACACCTTGTATAGTTGAAAATATTTTTAGGTTATAGCCCCCCATGCGCTTCAACTTCTATCTTAATATCATTTTCTCATTTCTCTTATAATACAGGAGTAATTGGACTTCCTCGCATTAATGCCCCACCCTGTATATCAATATTTGCATCATTAAAGTAACTGTCATTAGCGTCACAGCCGTTGAGAATCTTTCTTGGGGCTTTAATCATTTCTGCTACTGAAAATAGTTTCAAATAACGTGCTAATTTATTCTTTATATATCTACACAGTTGAAAAATTTGTATTATGATGTGTCGCCCGATATGCGTGTCAATTTCGATACACACATAGGTATGTACCTATGTACCTACCTACCTATTTTTATGTGAATATTAACAAACTAGATTTTAGTAGGTAAATATCTACAATTATATTATTGTAGAAAATCGAAAAATGTTCACAAACTATGTAGGTACTTTTAGCACACGCAACCTCTGTTGTTATAATAAAATTGCCGTGTAAAAAGTTATAGACATGTAGTACCTACAATACATTAAAATATTTATCTGGCAATTTCAGAAATGTACCTATTACATTCTATCAAAGATTTAATTCAGTAAAAAATACTCAATCAATCCATAATTTAATTTGATAGATAAAATTATCGTCCTTTTTACTTTAAATACGCCTTCCTTTCCATACCTATGAGATTGAGCTAAAATTCCGGTTTTCTTTCAGAATGTCGATACTTCCTCTCTTGCTGTTAGTGGGCGTAACTTCGTCGAAGTATTTGAGTAACTATGGCAACGCGGACACTTTCCAACCAATAGTAACAACATCGCAAGCGCGACGCATCTGCGCCGCGCTTTGCATGGCTGGATTAGGTGGTAAAGCTTGTGGCGACGATTGCCTGGACATCATTCCAACGTCCCTACCAGTTCAGTCGGTCAACAGCAGCGGTGAATATAGTTCTGGGGTCCACGTCGCCCGAAGAAATATCTGCCCAGTCCTTTGTGCCAATAAGCTTGGTTATCCGCTTTGTAACTGTACTACAACAGATACGTCTAATGCCAACAAAGATATCGATTTCGTCCAAATCTGCGGTAATGTGTGCCTCAATTTAAACTATAGAATAACCGGTTGTCAAAGTTGCGAAGTATATCAAACAACTGCAGAAATGCACGGCGACAAATCATTTTCATTGTCTGTAGACAGAAGTGTCCAAAGCGTCGACTGGGACGAATGGTGTAGGCAGATGTGTTCCGTAGGGGATGGTGGAATCGCCTGTAATTGTGATATACTACCGATGAGTTTACAAGTAGATTAATAAAGCTACCTCTTCAACATAAAATATGTATCAAACAACTGATAACACATAAACTATTTTTCAAGAAAATTATGTAAGTGTAGGTACATTAAATTTGTCTCCTGCTGATTAATTGTATGCTTTAAAACAAAAAAAATATCTTTTACTATATTTTCCGTTTACTTTTTAAAGAATCTCAGAACAATACCATCAGTTGAAAAAGTTAAAGAAGTAATAGGTAAATATTTGTATTATATGAAATAGTATATTCATTTAGTAGTTAAGACATTGCAATGAAATTACAGAAAAAACTTACGAATGAATTATTGAAAATTACAATTCTATATGTATATTTACCCTTGAAAGTAACTTAAGTATTATTCAGACAAACTAATGGAAAGCTGTCTAAATCTTTGTATTCGTATTTCTGCATTTATTTATATCTGAACGAATAAACAATATGATCTAACAATAGATAAAAATTAAGTATACTTCTACGCTCAAGATAATATAATTCGGTTCGAATATCACAAACTAATTACATCAATTTAAATTAATTCACATGTTAACACTCTCAAGCATTAATCAACGAAACGCAAATTATGACAAATAGTATTTTTCAGTTATGTGATATACATCCGCGTAGGAAAAAACAAAGTTCTACAAATAAATGTTCCTCAACTCGATAATTTTTATAATAAATTTCCTATGAATTTTTAAAAGACATAAATTGTACCTGTTTTATTCTAAAGTAGGTATATTTAAGAGGAGTTTAATCAATTTTAAAATGAAAAACAACAAAATCCGAGTCTTCCACGATTGTATATAAACTAATAGTATAAATGTAAAATAGCTACTAATCAGTAATTTTTCGCGTATCATCAGTTTTTCTTTACTCCACTTAGAAATGATAGAATAAGCATATCATACGTATATGTGTATTTATATATGTACTATACATTTTACGTTATTTTTTATGTATGGATTGGGCTTCGATAGATGGAGCGTAGCTTGTTCAATAGAATTTTTTTGACATCTATCGAATAGTTTCAACATATGTCTAATATCTCTTTCCTACTTAAGTCAATATTTTTTCCTTTCAAAGTATAATAAACTAGACGTAAATTGAATGTGGTCAAATTTCGTATTATATCGACTCGTTGTATATTATTGTAACTATCTAGATTTAGAAAATAATTTAACATCAAATTATTTGTTCTTGTTTGTAAAAACATACAACTGTTGTGTAAAGACAATAATTACTTTAGGCAAAAATGCTCAGAGCATTCAAGTTAAAGCATGTCAAAGAACTTTATTGTACATCAATAAATTAAATAAAAAGTAAAACAAACAATGTTGTGTAATTTTTGACTTTATATTGTTAATACATAAACACTATATTTGCTTATACCTACTTTTTTCTTAATCGTAATATTCGAGGTAGAATGAGGAAAAATTCAACTACCTATCTGACATACTGTGATTCAAAAACGAATACAAATGAATGGAGGAATAGCTATCTTGCAATTTGCAAAAGCTATTTCATTTTACTACAAGAAAAACTTACTAAGTGCTCCGGGAACAGTGTCTGTAACCGGTTTAGAAATTATGTTAAATTCAAAATATCAAAAACACGGATTTTAGTGTACGGTTCTAAAACCAAAATGATGAGCACAGTTCTAGAGATGGAATAGGTTCTAAAAATGGAACCGAGATAAAAATTTCAGGTCTATTAAGTTACCGGTATCCGAAACCGGAACTACAAAATATTGAACTTATACCTACCGGTAATTAATATGCAATCATTTAAGCTGAATGTTCCCAATATAACAGAATTCACAATAAATATTTAAAATGTCCACCAAAAAGATCGAATTACGTCGTAGCCATTCTTGGAGTAATCGATTTACATTTCTTAATATTTCCTATTTTATAATAGCTTTATTTATAATTTATGATAGCTATTTACTGTCATTTTTCAGGGCTAATTTGACATATTACATAGTTCACGTCGACTTTCTTAATTTACTTGTACATTATTTATCAATTTTTTAAATCGCTCATGCATTTCTGCATGAAAGCTTATTAAAGTATCTTATACCCAAATTCAGCTGATTTTGAGTTATTCCATTTTTTTCAAATATACGATCAACTGCAACGTTATGTTAAAAATTCTGTAGGTCTGGAATCATTGCATGTTGACATGTTGCTTATTGAAATACGGAACATCAAATCTACGCCTACAAAATTATGTCTCTGCATACAGGGCCGTCCAACACGGCTCATATCAATTAAGTTCACATGGATGAATCACTTTTTTAAATGGAACATCCTACATATTATTTCATTTTCGAATGCACTTAATAATTCATTATTAAACACATTATCCTGTATTGTTTACGGTTTTCTAGATATTAGTGATTCCCTGGTAAAATTCCGAAAAATGCGCTTTTTTAATGCATTTGAAATCTTAGTAATCATTAAATGTCACAATAATAATTGATATTGTATTTTTATATAAATTGTAGTTTATATCTGTCAAGCAAAATGGCAAATGGAATACATATCACAGAAAGGAAACGATATTTTAGATTTATTTTTCATTCATGGAGAATATAGTAGAATTGTGAATAGTATTGTTCACAATTCTTGGTGGCAAATAATGTGGTAGAGTCTACAGAGCAGACATTTTGAATCAGCGGGCACACATCATGAGATGTGACCGAGACTTCGCTCTTATAGAGAAACGCTAACTTGTTATGAAAGCTTTTGTGCCATCAGATCCAAGCCGTTTTTGCAGTAAGATACATCCCTCCATTCAAAATACATAGTAGATATGGATTTTGGGACGTTAAATCGGCAGGCGATAAGTTTTGAATATCACCAAACTGAAAATAAGTAAAGCCGTTGCTCTGAGAATAGAAAGTAGGAATCCTAATATTGTTAAGTTGAGAATTGCGTTCTCTGACTTAGCAGTACGTGAAGAAATAAAATAAATGTTTAAAACATAATCAAACTGTAACCTCCCTAAAGAATGCTGAACTGTTGAAATTGCCACCTTAAACTAGGTATCATCAAATAAAAGAAATTCTCTCCATTGATGATCTAAATTTTGACATTTGTAAATTGTTCATTTTCGTCTCTATGGCCACTAATGAATAAAAGGATACACATAAAAAATAATAAGTTTTATGTAACTAAAAATAAACAGTTCATATGTGTTCACTTATGTTCTCTACAGTACTCTAGTTTTCTTCTATCTCTATTACCAACCTTACAAACTAAATAAACTAAGTATCAAATCAGTATGACAACTCTTGTATCGGGAGAGCGAGATTGTTTGAACATATTTGGCAGCTCTGGTTCATGAATATCCCTAACCTGCCACCAAATATCCAACCCAGCATATGACGTTCGCAACAACCATGAAGTTAGCTTATCTTAAGTCAGGTATGCCAAATGCGTTCAAACAATCTCGCTCTCCTGTATTTATTTTTACAGAACAAATAACAATATTTTTTCTTTAAAATGATTGTGTAATAAGTTCTTATATTTTTCTTTACAGAATACGTTTTCCATTATTTGATAAATTAGTAGATATTATCAATAAAATATTATTATAAGCATTTTTTTTGTATTTTACTCATATTTCCTTTGATAACTCGAAATATTTTGGCACTTACCCTCTTTCGTAATTCCACTCTTCAGAGGATATATTTCTGACCCCAGTGCTACAAAAACAAGGTAAGAGAGAGCGGGTTTTAAAATTAAATTGTAAAGTACTTTAATATATAAATATATTTTTCTTTATTTGATTTGATTTTGACATACTTAACAATATTTGCTCAGCTGAAATCATACGTCGTTGCTTCCTTTGTTGTGTATATACGTTGAACTACCCAAATACTCGGCATATTGTAAATAGCATTACATCATATAGACATAATATATACGCCTGTGTGAAGTTAGCCCCTCTTTTACGAAATTCGAAATTTTGGAAGTTGCTCGTTCCAGAATTTTACAGAAAAATGATGGAATTAAATGACGTTATTATATAGAGTTAAAGTTTTATTTGTTCCTTCTACAACGCTTACACTAATTACATTTTAACGACTTACATCTACCTTACTTTTTTTGCAAGATTACCACTACTTTATATTGTATGGTAAACTTAGAAAACTATATAGAACTAAACAAATAAATATGGCGGGAGATTTGATTGCATTTCAACACTTCCCCTCAATCAAATAGTTCTTCAAATTAGGCCAAGATTTGACCTATGTTTAACGAACAACTCGCCAACTATATTCTTTGTTAGAATATCAGCAGTTTGCTCGTTTGTACAAACGTACTTAATACAAAGTAATCCCTTGCTAACAAAATCTTTAACAAAGTTATACTTAACATCTACGTGTTTGAGCCTTTTATGCTCCCATCTTTTTGTTATTTTGATACATGATTGATTATCTTCGAAAATTGTAAATACCGTTTTTGCAAAACCAAGATCATGTAACAAGTTTACCAACCATATACCTTCCTTAGCTGCTTCTGCAAGCGCTACATATTCAGCCTCGGTTGACGACATTGCCACAGTTGTTTGCTTTTTCGTACTCCAACATATTCTTCCACCAAATACTTTGAACAGGTATCCTGTGGTCGATTTTCTGTCTTCCTGATCGCCGGCCCAGTCTACGTCGGCGAAACCGATAAGCTTAGTGTTAGAATTTTTCGGGTAAAATAATTCGAAGTCGACTGTTCCCTTTAAATATCTCAAAATTCGTTTGAGACCTTTCCATACTTGCTCAGATGGATTTTGCTGATATCTACTATATATGTTTACTGCCGTACTCAAATCAGGTCTGGTAGCCAACATCAGATACATTAAAGATCCAATTAATTCGCGAACTGGTTTATGTGTTTCATTTGCGCCAAAATCCCTTAGATTTTCTATTAGATCAAGATTTCCTGTTTCCATTGGTGTCTTATTTTCTTTGCAATCATTCATTCTAAACTTGTTGAGCAGGTCATTTATGTAACTCTTTTGACTTAAATATATTCCTTCATCTGTTCGCCTAATACTTATTCCTAAAAAGGTTTCTAACTTGCCCAAATCTTGCATTTCAAATTCTTCTTGTAGTTTTAAGTTTACCATTTGGATTTCATTTTCATCCCCACTTACTATAAGTATGTCATCTACATATAGCAGTAAGTAAGTCGTGCTGTTGGTGTTGTGTTTTATATATAGACAAGGATCATGTTGTGATTTTTGTAACTTTTCCTTTTCAGCAAACTTATCCAACCGTTTATTCCAGCAATAAGATGATTGCTTTAATCCATATAAGGCTTTATTCAGTTTACAAATTCTTCCGTCGTCATCTTGAAACCCTTCTGGTACATTCATATAAATGTCTTCTTCAACTTTCCCATGAAGAAAAGCGGATTTCACGTCCATTTGTTGTATATTTAAGTTTTTGAAATTTGCAACAGCAAGCAAAGTTCTGACTGTTGTTAGTCTTGCAACCGGTGCGTAGGTTTCATTGAAGTCAAAACCTTCTCTTTGCATGAATCCCTTTGCTACTAGTCTGGCTTTGTACTTCACGGCCTCGCCTGATTGATTTCTTTTAATTCGGAAAACCCACTTTGAGTTTATCAGTTTTATGTTCTTCGGTTTCTCAACTAATGTCCATGTATTGTTCCTTTTCAGCGAATTCATTTCTTCTTTTATACCACCTTCCCATTCTTTTCTATCAGATCTGGTCTTTATTTCTTCTAAATTTGTAGGCAGTTCTTCTACAAATGATGTAGCATTTAAAGCCATATGTTCAATTTCTTCTTCATTTAAGAAATCCTTTAAATATTCTGGTTGTTTTCTTTCTCTACTGCTCTGTCTAACATTTGTATTTTCCCTTAGCATCTTCCCCAGCATTTTCCATTTCTGCATCAATTCTTTCTTGTTCATCTATCTCCTTATGTTCATTACCATTATTTGTCTCTTCTGTACTAGTTATTTCTGTTTGACAAGTATTCATTTCGGCATTACTGATATTTTTAGTTTCATCAAAAATGACATTTCTGGCTACAACTACCTTTTCTTTTCGAGGATCCCAAAGTCTATAGCCACTATTTGTATAGCCTACTATAAAATTTATTTCGCCCTTCGGGTCGAATTTATTCTATTGCTTTTCCTTAGGAATGTGACTGTATGCAAGAGAACCATAATTTTTAAATTGTTTAGGTTGGGTTTTCTACCATAAAACATTTCAGCTGGGGTCACACGTGCTTTTAAGGAGCTTGTAGGACTTCTATTTAGCAGGTAAGTTGCACATAGTATAGCTTCACCCCATAACATCTTTGGTAGCTTTGAATGCAAAAGCATTGCTCTTGCCTTTTCTAGCAGTGTCCTGCTCCATCGTTCTGCTGTTCCATTCTGCTCAGGATTGTAGGGTACAGTATACCTGACCTGAATGCCCTTGGCTTTGCAAAAATTATTAAAAGCATTTGAACAATATTCAGCACCATTATCACATTTAAGTGAACCTATTCTGCAATTAAGTTGATTTGTAACTAAAGCTTCATAATTTTTAAAGCATTCAAATACCTCGCTCTTGTTTTGTATTAAATATACAATAGACATATGTGTATAGTCACCAAGAATGTGAGAAAATAGTTTTTACTATCATATGTAGATGGTGTAATTGGTCCGCATATGTCGCTATGCACCAATTCAAGAGGTCTTTTTGACATTTTTTCAGATACCCTTTTAAACGACTGACGTGTCATTTTTGACTGTACACATATTGAACAAATTTCTTTGTCCTCTACATTATTTATATTGAGCCCTTCTACCATGTCACCTTTTGACAGCTTAAGCAAATTTTGATCACTTATATGTCCTAATCTACAATGCCAGATTTTTTTGTCTTTATTTTGTTCACTATAATTAGCAAATGTATTGACAATTTTAAATTTAATTTTATAAAGACCATTATTCTGTTTTCCTTTCGCAATTAGTTTTGAATTTTTAAAAATTAATAATTATTAATTATTTTCAAAAACTACTTTTAAATTTGCCTTTTCTAACTTTTGTACAGATAAAAGATTCTGGCGTAAATCTTTAACATATAATACATCTTTAATTTCAGCTATGTCACCGCTTAATAATGAAACTTGAATATTACCTAGTTTAGTTGCTTCAATTGAATCATTTAATTTAGCTACAGAGATTTTAATACTATTGTTTAGAGTTCTTACATTATTAAAATACAATTCATTGTTTACCATATGATTTGTTGCTCCGCTATCCACAATCCAGGATATATTTTCTCTCGATGCAATAAATTCTTCAGCTTCACAATCCATGGCTGCCGCAACAAAAACAATTGGTTCCTTGGTACTCGCTTGATTTGCTTCTTCTTTATTGTCCCAGCAATTTTTTTTAAGTGGCCTATTTTTCCACATTTGTAACACTTGGCTCCTTTGGTATTATTCTTGTCATATTGTTTATTTTCATTGCTCATATTTTTGTTAACATTCTAGCTGTCATTTTGATATTGCCTCCGATAATTTTGCCGTTTCTGGTAGTCTCCTTTACCGACAAACGCAGCACCTGTTACATTTGTATGATTACCGTGATCTAGTTGCATATCGAGCAATTTTGTCTTAATTGCGTCTGTTGTAATTTTGATTCCACTATGTTCTAACGCCATAACCATCGGAGAAAATCTTTCTGGTAGTCCCGCCAAAAGTAAACTTCCTACTAGCGTTGTATCAAGTTTCAAGCCAGCCCTGTCTAGCTTCTGAGAAGTTTCAATCATCTCCCAGCAAACAAAATTCAAATTTCGCTCAATTATTTTTAGTAACTACAACATAATCGTATAAAAAGAACTATTAATCTGAAACAAATTTATAGGTCATTTCATGTTTCAGCGTTGAAGTTACTAAAAATAATTGCGCGAAATTTGAATTTTGTTTGTTGGGCTGGTTCACATACTCTTGCATTGACGAAGAATTGTCTTGTCTCAATGACACTAAAGTACGGAGCAGACCAATTTTTCTTGTAAAACCTTTGTTTTCGTATAGATGTTTTAGCTTATCCCAGGTTTCTTTAGCCGTTGTAGAGTCCTTGACATGTACATACAAAGAAGGATTAAGCGATAACACAATCGTTGCCTTTGCTTTGGCTATCTGCGTACTATCAGTTTCCAAACCTGTTATGCATTTATCTAGACCTTCCAGTACAAGAAGATTTTCCATTGCATATGACCATTCCTCATAATTTTCACGACCTTGGTGTTTTTGAATATTAGAGAGATAGTTAACCGCCATTTTTTTTTATACGATAATTTCACGCACCACTGTACTGTCTAAGTTCATAGGTTATAAAATGTTATGAACGAATCTATTTCACGTAACAACTTAACTCATAATCAAACGCTCTGGGCCCATAACCTGATGGAATTAAATGACGTTATTATATAGAGTTAAAGTTTTATTTGTTCCTTCTACAACGCTTACACTAATTACATTTTAACGACTTACATCTACCTTACTTTTTTTGCAAGATTACCACTACTTTATATTGTATGGTAAACTTAGAAAACTATATAGAACTAAAAAAATAAATATGGCGGGAGATTTGATTGCATTTCAACAAAAAATATTAAAAAATTGTCCAGAAAAATCGAAAAAACCGTTTTTCTGGTCAACCATCCTACCCTCTCCCTTCCCCTCCAAATTAGAAATTTTGACAGTTGTTCCAGGATGTTCTAGTTGTTTTGAACATTGTTCCAAAATTGGAACCTTCTTGCATTAGTAGTTTATAAAGTAATTGAAGACCTAACCCAGGTAGCACACAACGTTGGTGTAACGTTTGCTGATTGTCCGAGTTGTATTGGGCACGCGTTTTGGGCAACAATGTCGGCAGTATGTGAAAGTGTGAACATTTTGCGATATTGGCGTAGGGTAAACTTTCAATGTTGGTGATAGGTCGGCAGCTGACGTTGGACTCTTATCGAAAGGATACATAGGAATAACTACGGGAGTGATCTTGTATGTGATATCTATATGATATGACATAAAGATGCAAAACTTATATGATGGTACATAGGTATAGTGGCCGTCATGATAATTTAAAATGACTTCATTTCGTACTAATTGGATTACAAGGGTTAGTTATTGTGAGTTTACCTATGAAAGATGAAACGATTATAAGTAGTATTTATCTATTAGCGGAGGGTATTTAGAAAAATTCCACTCTTCCAATAATATGTTCATATATGTTCATAACTGACTGCTATATATACACAACACCTGCAGCCCTTTTAAATTTTTCGGAATACCTCGCTAAGAGACAAACACTATTTGTAAATATTTCATCCATCGGAGTAAACTCATACAATAGGTAACCCTTGTAATCCGATTAGTGCAAAATGAAGTCATTTTAATTTATCGTGACGGCCACTATACACTGATCCGATGTTATTAATTAGTTTGCTGAATAAATTACAACGATTGTACCAACTCCAAATTCGAGTTAATTATCTGTATATAATATATTTTCATATGAAATAAACTTGATTTAAGATATAAACTACCAAATTACAATTAGATCATAGATAATGTAATAGAAAAGTTCTGTTTGAATTTTACATTATCTATGTATGCAAGATGTTGATAATAGTTAAGAACAAGTAGATGATTTGAAAACTATTATAAAATCTACGCTTATGTTGAAATACTCAGTGTTCAAGACAGACATGCTCATAATTGTGTAATCAGGACATACGTATATCGTAGATACTTATTTTATTTCATGTGACAGTATATAAGGAAAACTTACTACATATTTTATGTTGATAAAATAAAGATAGTTGTATATTATTCAATAAACAATAGTACATCGAATCGTATACCCATGTAACACCATACATGATCCGCACATACAATAAATAAAGAAAGTAATTACAATATTTTATTTATTAGTGAAACTAAAATTCAAGATGAGCAAAAATAATACAGCGCATTACGTCATATGTGATATATCTTATTACAGAACAAAATTTATTATCTCTTTACATGTTATGGTACCTATATAATAACTGAAATATCTTATTGAACTAAAAATATGAAAACATTATAAAACACTGACCTAATCGCGGAGATGTTCACAGCTCAGCTGATTCCTAAGCAGCAGTAGTCAAAGATGTACGATCAACAATAGCCTTTTCCAAATTACGCTCAGCTTTACCTTCATCTCGATCATGTGCAGTAGCTACTAGCCATGGAGCAATAGTTTTATAAATGTCGTAATCCATTGCAATATCAAACCGTTGGCGCACAGCAACTGTGAACAAATGAAAAAATATTAACATATGTATGTATCTATCTTTAGTTTACGTAAAGTATTAGAAGTATACGCCATGTCTACAGTTATGGTAAAGTGTTTACCATTGCAAACTTATTATTAAAGCTATGAAGTTAGTTAAATTAACAATGGCGAAGTATATCTATTTTTTTCTATAAATAAGATATACTTGCAGCAAATGTAATATTTTACGAGAAGAGTAAATAAATGGCACTCGCACAGCAATAATTATTAACTAGGAAAACCTGTATGTGATTATTTATTCTACAATATTTGATCATTGCCTACTTGCACATTTGCACAATTATCAGAAAGTACTTTTTACTTGCTTCTTTTTAATTTCACAGTAGTAAGTAATAAAGATTTTGTTCAAAATATTGGTTTCTTTAAAAATATCTAAAAATATACAGTATTCCATTAAAAAATACAATGTGAACGCTTTTTTCTGTTTGTAGTTTGTTAAGTAATCAACTTCATAGCTCGTGAACATTTTACTTTGGCTATCCACAATAATTTTTTACATAAATATCTCAAGAATAATGCAGAGAAGTTAAATCTTACCTGTAATCGCTTGGAAGATGTTCGTTTTATCAAAGGCTTGCTTCGATAATTTTTATCTGGAATTTTATAGCTTTTAAGTCTCTCAATATTATCGTTAAATAGTCTTCAATACAACCAGCACGGTTCAACTTATTCACCTCAGCTAACACGACTACCTGTAAATACCAATGCATTAATAAAAAACAAACAGTACATATACTGTAAAAAAAACAACAAAAGTAAAATAAACGTTAAGTAGAGCGAATTCTATTGACCAGAAAATAATAAATAAATAAATTTTAAACTTCATACGTAACTATAGAAGAATTTATTGTTGAAACTCTAGCATCAGTTTGTGAAAAATTAGAAAAATGCAATTAGGCGATCAGTTGTCACAAATGATTACGTGTAATTAGGATATCATACGCAACTCTGGCCTAACATAGAAAATAGAAGATGAAGCATCTGTGAATATATTTTGTAAGAAAGAAAGCAATTATCAACTAGTATTTACTTACAATCAGCAGTAACGATGACTGGCATTGGTAATGATGGTACGGTATACCTACAAGATAATAAGTTTTGCGTTATCGGAATCTGACGTATCTTCCTGGTATCCCAATGCTTTCTTAATTCCTACAAACTGCCGGATATTTTCTAAACTCCTCCCAGGATAAATACATATTATATTACCCATATTACCTATGTAAAGTACTTACCCGTCCATTGTTCTTATAACATCTTTCACAACAACGGTATACTCTTAAATATATATCTCTCTCTCATGACTAACAGCTGGGCTAATAAAACGAATAAAATCAAATAAACTACACAAGCTTGCATATGGCGGTGTACACTGAATTCGATCAAAATGTCGATTGCCGATCGATGCGCATGCGCACAGCAAATTTTATAATTTTGTTATTTTCATTAGGTTTTGTAAATATAAATCCTACTAAAATATACGTTTTATTTGTTAGTTTTGTGTTGGATATTAAGGTTGTCGTGATTTAACTGCATTATTAGGTATAATAAGATTTTTACAACTTTTTTTATTTACATTTGTTACATTTGAACTCATATGGCTCACAATGTATGGGTAATATGAACAACAATAATATTTCGTAAATTTATGATTTTTAAGATAAAAAGGAATAAAAAACAAATGGTGCGTTTTAAAAAGGAAAAAACAATATCACATGGTAAGATTCGAACCGGCGACCTCGTGAATGTTACGTAAGAACGCTACCCACTGAGCCACGTGGTCAGCGTTGGCTCCGCCCTCAATTCGATTGTCGTCTGAAAACTTTTATGCGACATTCAGCCAACAAAACTATATAAAGCCAACGAACATGGAACGTTGCAATGATAAGTTAAACCAACGTATTTTGCCGATATTTGACTAATGTTGGATATTTAACGTTTGTAGACTGTGACTTTGCGCCAACCATGTTACGTTGGCCCGAGCTATCACCGGCCCTTAGCTAACGGACTATGCTACCTGGGAAGTGGATAAAGGTGCCATATCACATCTTTTCTAAAAACGACATTGTGTATTTTCTGAACTCCCCTGGTACTAATGTAATCCCTTATTTAATAATCCTAAATACAAATGTCTAAGTATTTAAAGAAATTAGGAGTTGATAATGGCGCTATATCGCACATCTACGTCAAACATTTGAGTGGACATAAAGGTGTGATGTCACAATTTTGTAACATAAAACTTTTATCCACTCAAATGTGTTGTTTCCAAGTGGTAGTGATACGTCAATTTAAAGGTTATGTTTTGTAAATTATGCCAGTTTTGATCATACGAGGTTGTCCTCAAGGGTGAACTTACCACCACGATATATAAGAGGGCATTGGGCATTTGGGGCGAATTAGTCGATTGTCGGAGGTTAAAGTTGTAATGTGCAGGACGATGAATATTAGATCTTGCATTCGTAGTTGCGCTGGCGAGACCTGGAAGGTCGAAACCACGTGGTCCGCTTCTAGTGCTTAATCTATTTTCATTGCATGCATTCATTCGCAGAGTGAATTCCAACAAAGTACCATGAGCGCCTAAAAGAGAAGTACCTATTTAGTTAAAGTATCTATGTATCGCCATCTATTCCAGACCAAATTCAATCTTTCCTGAATCTATCCTAAAAGTGATATGTGCACTGTATGTGATGCCGGTGGACATACCGCTGAACATAAAGAAAATTATACTTTTGCTTCCGAATCTCAAAGAGCAGATAGACAAAAGCCACTTTCTGATAAAAACATGTGTTCCCTTATTATGAATTTACAGCAAACTATGCAACTACCCAAGTTTACAACGTTCTACACCAGATGTGGTTTTACAATTTTGGTATACATTGTATCACTCATGGTGGACAGAAATCATATTTCTTTACCTGGACTGAGGATGAAGCTAATAGAGGTAGTACCCAAATAGCAAGCTGCCTGTTTCAGGTTTGTAAACTGGTCGAAGAAGAGTATCCAAAAATTGATCATTTGATTATCTGGTTCGACGCTTGTGCCGAACAGAATAAAAATTTTGTGATTATTGGTCACTACGAATATTTGATTTTAAATGAGCTTTTCGAAATAATTGATCGTAAGTTTCCTGAAGTAGCCCACAGCTATCTAGACTCGAATAGAGACTTTGGGAGAATTGAGAAAGTCATTAGGAAGCACCAATCCATTTTTATTCCAGATCAATATCGCGAGATAATTAAAACTGCAAACACAAAAAACAGTATTTGCACACGCGACATTTTTTCTATAATTTTCAAGATCTGTCGCGAAAATTATACGTATTCAAGAAACAAAACAATACATTAAATGGCAAAATTAATCTTCGCGATATCAAATGGATTAGAGTGGACGAATTTGGTTACTATTACTATAAAACGTGCTTAAATGATTACACGCCATTGTTACAAGTTGACTTAAGGAAGCAAGGTTCTAAAAATATTGATAGAACTGGATATAGACCAACTAGGTTAACAGAAAAGAGAGGCAAGCCGCCTGTCTTCACAAAGCAACCTGCAATCTTCGGCAACAAATGTAACTCGTTCTTTCAAATTTTGGAGTTTCTCAATAGTCGGCTTGACTATTAAAAGGGAAGAACAGAAGAAAATATGGCAAACCCAAAAAGAAGATAAAAACTAGTTAATTGTTTACAATTTTTTGCGACATCAACTTCTTAGATGCTTTTGTCTAAATGAGAGAAAGTTAAATTTTTGTTTATTGTTTTAATTTTTAACAGTAATAATAACATGGTAAACGTACTTATCTCTTTTATTTATCCAACACTATTCTCAGATTAAATCCGCACATGTAGATAAAATCTAACTTTTTTGTGATTCTGTAGTTTTTTTACAAGGCAAAAGTTGCTGATATAATAGTAGTTTTTGTACATTTAATTAATAGATTTAGAAAATTGTAATAAGTTAAAAGAAGAAAAAGTTCCAAACAAAAACGGTTTATTGCATTTTTATCGAAACTTTAATTTTGCGACATGGCACTTTAATCCACTTAGGCCTTCAAATGATAAAAATTAAATTTTGCTAGCTCCCCTTTTTCGAAATTCAAAATTTTGAGTTGTTCCAGTTTGTTCTAGTTGTTCTGAAAATTGTTCCAAAATTTGAGCCTCCTGTCATATGCAGTTTATGACATAATTGGGAAAAACGAAATCTAGTCTTTTTCAAATTTCGTAATTTTGAAAGTTATTCCAGGTTGTTCTGTATTTGTTCTATACATCTTGTCCCAAGATTTTTGCTTTCTATCATGTATACTTTGTAAAATAAATCAGAAAAACGAAATTTCAGTAACGCCTCTTTTTCGAAATTCAAAATTTTGAAAGTTGTTCCAGATTGCTCTAGTTGTTCAGAACATTGTTTCAAATTTTTATTTAAGTAAGTACTATGAATCTCTCACAAACAATTCGCGCAACCTGCCACCCTGTTTTCTCGGATTAGATGTTTCCCATTACATCCATCTGATCTCCAGGTGGAAGGAACTCAAACACGTAAATCCACGTGTGGAAACGTTTTATGTTATGATAATGGGTCTCCTAACAAAAAGCATTGACTTCAAAGATGTAAAGAAAGTAATAAAATCGGCAGTCATACTTTGCACAAGCGAAGTATGCGGCCTTCACAATTTTTATGTTGCGGAATGTCGATAAATGATATTAAGTATGAATCAATGAATCTCACTTATTTATTGAGTGTACCGACTTTGACATGGAATCAATTCAGATTCTAAGTATACCTAACACAATGACACTAGAATCAAACCTATATCAGTTGGTAGGATTTGTCGTTTATTATGGTGGTAGAAGAGCAAACTTCAGTCGGTCATTATACAGCCTACATTAAGTCTGAAAATATTTGGTTTGATGATTTGAAAATAACCTTGCTAAACCAGAACTAATAGTTTCGTAATTTCGTTCTTTTCATTTATTTCACGAAGTATAGATAATAAAAAGCTAAAATCTTGGAACAATTATAGGACAAACCTAGAACAACTTGGAACAACTTTCAAAACTTCGATATTCGAAAAAGAGGCATTACTGAAATTTCGTTTTTCTCATTTAATTCACGAAGCATACATAATAGAAAGCTAAAATCTTGGGACAATATGTATAAGAACAAATATAGAACAACCTGGAACAACTTTCAAAATTCGAAAAAGACTAGACTTCGTTTTTCCCAATTATTTCATAAACTACATATGACAGGAGGGTCAATTTTTGGGACAATCTTCAGAACAACTAGAACAAATTGGAACAAGTCTCAAAATTTTGAATTTCGAAAAAGGGAGGGCTGGCGAAATTTAACTTTTATGATTTATTTTATAAACTACTAATGTGAGAACGTTCAAATTTTGGAACAATGTTCAGAACAACTAGAACAACCTGGAACAAAATTTAGAATTTAGGAGAAGGTGCGACTAAGTTCACGCGAGCAAATATTTACAATATTTCATTCTGTATAGATTGGACACTTCCAATAACATTTTGTTGGAGTGTTTCTGCGCCATCTAGTGAAATGTGTTAAATTTTAAAATGTTCGAACGCGGAAACTTTGTTTTTACTGAAAAATGAAATTGTAACCTTAAGGTAGGGTTCTGACGTTCGCGAATAGCATTAAAATTATTTGACGAAAATTTTGTTATTAGTGAAAAATATAAAAATCTGTAAATACAAATATGTTGAACTAATCACAACATTTTCGCTAAATATTTTAGTGAAACTTGCGTGCATAAGATCTTAGCCAAATCTGAAAACCAACCTTTTTTATAAATTACTGCTTTAAAAATCCTTACTTATTTCGTTTTAGAAACGTAGCCCATGACTACTCGTTTTAAAAATAAAATACCATGCATGCTTTATAACACAATTTATTTCCATATTACTACAATACAAACAAGTTTTTATCTTCCATCTGAAGAAATATTTTATTCTTTTTCTACATATCTATAATGCTTGTTTGAACAAACTGCAACTATTAGGGCTTATTCGACTTTCTTTCCCATAAATGATTTGGTTTATCCCCTGTACTTACCTATAATAGAATTTGTTGTCTGTTTTATGTTCAGAAACAAAGCTGAACTAGACATGATCTTTTATATAAATACCGTACTGTGTACATTGCATGTAACATCAAGTTACTGAGAATATACATATTTACAAATATTGTAACACTTAATTACACATTTAATAAAATGTGCATTACAATACTGCAAAGATTTCTTGTTTGACTTACCTATACTCTTTTTCTTAGATAAAACTATCGAAGTACGTAGATGGCTTATCTTCTTTAACTACATATACGTATGTAACTTACACAGTGCACAATTAAATCTTTTAAATGTCTTTTTCGCAATAAAGCCAGATAGCTGGTTTTAGTATATTTTTTTCGAAATATTCATTGCTAATAGATGATATTCCTATATATTAATGACATGATTTTGTTTAATATTGGTATCTTGCATTCTCTGGACAATTAATAGGTATATCTACAAGTAGAAATACAGGAATTGAAAGATAATTACTCTGAGCAATATCTTTTAATTGAATTAAGGTAGTTTCAAAAGTTTCCTCACAATTAGCAGAAACTGAATGAGTAGTTGTCATGTTTCTAATCAATAAAGTTTTATATGTTTCTTCTTTAGCACGCGATTCCATTGTATATTCTGCTAATGCATCACGCTCATTTGAGGATAAATAAATAGCGTTTGAAATTGAAAAAAAAAATTGAAATTAACGAAAAATTTAACAGTTGTTCGTATTAGAAGAAAGTCTACGGTGAAATTTGTATAACTATAACGTTTTTAAAACACGATAATTTATGGGTTCACTATCGCAAAACTTGACAAAATATTAAAAATATACAATCTGTTTGGCTATGAATATAAAGGAACAAATATTATCAGTAAAGAAAAAACTTACTATTACGAGCCTACTTATTACTGATGTCATGGTGTGACTTCAGTGGCATTGGCTACTCCGTATTTTGGATATAACTACGTGTTATTCTGTAATTTTTGATAACAATCTAATATCACCACTTCTTCCGTCGATCATGGATGCAGAACGGATATCTTTCCACTTTGCGTTTAATGTTCTGTCATTCAATGGCCAGCACTGATTTTTTGTATTGAATTATTTCTAATACCCTTAAAAAGATGGGGAACGGCATATAATGGAATAATTTCCTTTTGTTGATTATTAGCCTCCTTTTTGGTGGTAAATTTCTTCTAAAATATTGTTGCCGCGCATCTTCCATTAAACTTTCTATCATAAAGCTATTTGTAGACTATTGGTAGCAAATTGTAGCAATTAAGTGGAGTCGTGACCACTTGCAGATACCGAAGTAAGTGCAGTATTCAAACAATTTTCAGCTTACTATGATACACATTGTCTGTATGTATGTAGAACATTCATACACATGCGCAATACAATAAAGAAACAGTCAGTATGTAGACGATGCATTCAGCATGCAATCATTTTGCGAAAATGTGTAAATGAGAGGGGTTGTAGGGGGTGATTAGGCGCATTGTGGGCGTGGCCTGTGCAGCGACTCATAATTAGCATAAATACGAAGTTTCGTTGTTATTAGACAGTTAGTCTTTGAGCTATCGTCAACCAAGTAACATAAACCAAGTGACCAACCAAGTGACAACAGCGCGTAGAGTGTTCGCGTGCATTTTTGGACCTCTGTAATGAAGACAAGGATGGTGTATTGAGTCGAATTGTTACTGGAGACGACACTTGGGTTCATCATTATGAACCTGAGTCCAAACAAGACTCCATCCAGTGGCATAAAAAGGGCACAGCACCTCCCAAGAAATTTAAAGTGTCACAATCAGCTGGGAAACTCATGGCAACGGTATTTTGGGACTCGGAAGGAATATTGTTGATTGATTATAAAGATAAAGGTGTTTCTATAACCAGAGAATATTACGCTTCAATATTAGAGCGACTAAAACAAGCCATTAAAGAGAAAAGACAAGGAAAATTGACGAAAGGTGTGCTGCTTTAGCACGACAACGCGCCCGTCCACAAGAGCCGCGTTGCGTTAGCTGCCCTGCATATGGTGGGCTTCGAAATTGTGAATCACCCACCCTACAGCCCAGACCTGGCCCCGAGTGATTATTACCTGTTTCCGAAAATGAAAAAAGAGCTGCGGGTAAAAAATTTACTGCCGATGATGAAGTCAAGGAGGCAGTTTCGGCGTATTTTGCAGATAAAGAGAAATCATTTTTTTATGAGGGTATAAATAAATTAATTGAAAGATGTGAAAAATGTATCCGTCTTGCAGGTGAATATACTGAAAAAGAAAAATAATTTGGTTTTATTATTTACACCCCTTATCCCCCATTCCGCGAATATAAAAACGCTCCCTCGTATGTTAAAAATATCGAAACTAATTTTGATAGTAACAGTGACACAAATGAAAGCAATGTAAATTCATTATTTGTGGGATCTGTTTTGTGTTTTAAGGTACAGTGTGAAGAGAATATGAATCAGTATAACGAATTATGGAATGTTAATTTAACTATTAATAACAATAACTAACTTTATTATAGATACCTACTGGCGCACAAACTAATATACGATCGGTAGATACCTTTAACAAATTAAAGTTGCCAAAATATTTAATTACAGAGTCATATTCGAAAATATCAACTTTCAGTGGTGAAGTAATAGACCCTTGGTCAATGTACTCTTTCCTGTCAATATGAATATAGAACATATTCAATACAATTTCATGTTGTAACTTTGAAATGTAAATCAGTCTTAGGTCTTGCCACCAGCAATCAATTAAATTTAGTTCAACGAATTCAAAATGTTAATTCTAGTATCGCAGCAGATAACAATAACGTTATAGGAAAATATGCAGAAGTCTTTGAAGGTCTTAAGTTTGCTTAAAGAATTTTGAATGTCACCTTACATTAAAATCAGATGTACGATCTACTTGCGATGCCCCTAGAAAAATCCCTTTTCATTTAAAAGAACCTCTTAAACAAGAATTAAATAATTTGGAAGAAATGCAAGTAATACAAAAAGTTAATGAACCAACAGAATGAGTTAATTCAATTGTCCTTGTCACTAAGAAAAATGGTAAATTACGCATTTGTCTAGATCCACGTAAATTAAATAAAGCGATTCGTAGATGTCATTTTCAATTTCCTAATATAGATGACATTAAATCTGAACTAGCTGGATCTCAATATTATTCAGTCTTAGATGCAAACTCTGGTTTTTGGATGTTACGACTAGACAAAGAATCATCCAAGGCTTGCACATTCATTACACCTGACGGAAGGTATAGATTTTTAAGATTACCATTTGGAATAAACGCGGCTTCTGAAATATTTCACAAAGAAATAGTAAATCAATTTAATGGCATAGAAGGAATCAAAATAATGATGGATGATATTTTAGTCTATGGTTGTAACAAAAAAGAACACGATAAAAAATTAGAGAAAGTATTAGTCAGAGCTCTTGAAATTGGTATTAGATTTAATAAAGAAAAATTCAAAATGTGCCAAACCCAAGTTAAATATTTAGGTCATATTTTCAATAAAAATGGAGTTAGAGTTGATCCAGAAAAAGTCAAAGCAATAGAGAATATAGTAAAACCGGAAAATATAAACGATTTACAAAGATTTTTAGGCATGATAAATTATTTAGGAACATTTATCAAAAACTTAGCCACTGAAACTATACATTTACGACAGCTTTTACATAAAGATAAAAAATGGCAATGGGATAATGAACATGAACTAGAATTCATTAAATTAAAAGATCTTATTAGTAATGCACCGATTTTAACGTATTTTGACCCAAAGAAACAAATTACTTTGTCAGTAGATTCTTCAAAAGATGCGATGGGAGCTGTAATATCTCACGATCACAACCCAATTGCATATGCCTCAGCTTCATTAAATAAAACTCAACAAAACTATGGTCAAATAGAGAAGGAACTTTTAGCGATATTATTTGGTTGTACAAAATTTCATCAATATTTATATCGACAACAAATCATAGTTGATCGTAGTATTCCGTCCAGATTACAAAGAATCATGTTACGTCTACAGCCTTATGATCTTTTCATTAAATATACACCAGGTCGTCACTTATATATAGCAGATACTCTGTCTCGTGCAGCATTAAAGAGTATGCTTTGACGGATTTTAACAAAGAAATCAGTTTACATGTTGATTTACTTTATAAAAACTTATCCATTTATCCTGTTAAATTGAAAGAAATTGAAGAAATGTCAGGCAAAGATACAACCTTTAGAGATATTAAAAAATACTGCAAAGACGGATGACCCGCAAATAAATAGAAAGTTATTGATTCCGTAAAACCCTATTTTGCTATAAAAGATGAGATACATGTCATTAACAATTTACTTTTTAAATCAAACTCTATTATTATTCTACTAGCAATAAGAAAAGATATATTAAAGCTCTTACACGAAGGACATTTGGGAATGACTAGCTGTAAAAACTTAGCTAGAGGTAATCCAAACATGAATACAGATAATGAAAATTTTATTACACAATGTGAAATTTGTACTACTCATCGTAGAAATAATACTAAACAAACTTTAATAAATCATGATTACAAATTTTACCATGGAATAAAGTCGGTCTAATATTACAATAAACATGCCAAAGATTTAAAACCTTTAAGATCGGTGATAATATATTTTTTAAAAAGAATCCTCAAACATCTACCTGGACTCAAAGAATTATTAAACAAATTGAACCGAACCTCGATCTTACTTGATAGAAAGCTCTGAAGGAACATACAGACGCAATCACATTCACATTATAAAACCAAATATTTTTAATACAAAGGAAAGAAAGGTGGAGACGTCTCGAAATGAGACCGCGCCGACTAATTATCGTAAAAGTAACCGTATTAAAAAGCAAAACTACTGCCAGAATATGACTATAACTAATTTTAAGAATACTGCATATATAAGTACATAGTTTAAGTTTTATTAATATTGTAGTTTTAAGATGTATTGTTAATATTATAGTTTTCTTAAAAAAAGGAAGTCACGTATGTATGTAGAACATTCATACACATGCCCAATACAATAAAGAAACAGTCAGTATGTAGACGATGCATTCAGCATCTATGCGAAGCAAAGCAATCCTTAATAAAGTTTACTGGTTTATAATAAACATGTTCGTATACCTTGCAGTTGGAGCATAGTAAATTATATACCTACCTATCTACAGGGTGACATAGAAAAAACTACAATGCATAGCAACATGTGATCGAGGACCAAGAAATAACAAAAAAGTTCCTATACACACATGTCCGACTGCTTTTTGTTTTCAAGTTACAAATTGTTTTTTATATTGTTCTTGTTTTTTACTTTTACCTAGGCAATAAAAAATATTTTTTCATGAAACAAAACATTTGGTAAGTATGAAAGAAATATTAACTAAGTTTATTGAAAGTTTTCGTTCAAAATGGTGCGCTATACGTGGAATACAGAGACATGATCATGTGTTACGGCGAAGGTCGTTCAAATGCTTCCAAACCTCAACGCATCTAGCGAGAGAGATACCCATTAAGGCAAGTTCTAATGTTAGGACATTTATTGACGTACATAGGGGTTTGGGAGAAGATGGTTGCTTTAAAAAACCAAAATATGATTCTGGGGTTAAGAGAACTCGCCGTGCTGTTGCAAATAAATAAACTAGAATAAGCACCAGAAAAATAAATGCAGCTGTACCGAATGTCAATCGTGAATCTGTTAGGAAAGTCCTCAAAGAACAACTTCTTTCTCCATTTCATTTCCAAAAAATCCATCATCTATTGGAACAGCATTTCCTAACACGTTTACAATTTTGCGAGTGGTTGCAAAATAAAGCGAAAAACTTTCTGCCATTAATTTTGTTTACCAATGAAGCAGATTTCAGTCGCGATGGCATTTTGAATATTCACAGTATACATTATTGAAGCGATGAAAACTCTCATCAGAACGTAATACGGAATCACCAGTATAGGTTTTCCTTTAATGTGCGGGCAGGTATAATCGACAATTATCTAATTGGTCCATTTCGAATGCCCAGACGATTGACAGGCGAACTCTATCGACATCTTTTGGAAAATGAACTGAATACTTTATTAGAAGATGTTCCATTGAAAATTATAAGAAGAATGTACTGCATGCATGACAGAGCGCCAGTTCACTATTCTAGGAGAGTAAGGGAATTTCTGCAACGAAAATTTGGAAATAGGCGGATTGGTCGTGGCGGACCTTTACCATGGCCAGCTCGTCATCCTAACCTGAATCCCCCTTCTTTATTTTGGGGATTTATAAAATGTGGAAGTGTATTCCGCAGAAGTAAATAGTGAAGATTAGTTATGGAACAGAATTGTTGAGTGCTGATAGATTTCGTAATAGTGCTACCATATTTCAAAGATGCCGTCAGTCATTAACATGAAGATTGAAATGTATATTCACTAACGAGGTCACTAATTTGAGCAGCTTATGTAGAACTAATATGTAGCTTTTATTTTTTAAGTTGTTTTGTTTAATGAAAGCCGTTTAACTTCAACAGCTTCTAACTTGAAAACAAAAAGCAATCGGACATGTGCGTACAGGAACTTTTTTTGTTATTTCTTGGTCCTCTATCACTTGTTTCTATGCATTGTAGATTTTTCTATGTCACCGTGCATATTCAAAATTTGTAAAAGCGTTCGATTAAAACTTAATTGAGATCGGTAATCTTTAAGTAATTAAAACAATGTATCAAAAGCTTTTAACAATACTAGATGTTCCTTACAAATTCTAAATATAAACAAAGAATTTATAAATGATCACGTAAAAAAATGGCCGATTTAAAACATCTAGCAGTATATAGAGGACTCTACTAATATCAATCTCAACAAATATATTAAATTAGCTAAAATCAGTTTCGAAATATACATCGCTGCTTCCAAGGTTGCGTACCTATCAGGTAATAGAAAATATTGTTGAGAATGCAATGGTACGATGTGTATGGCCTTCGCGTTTTTTTGATACTGTATTTTGTTAAACCACTTAATTTAATTTAATTAAGTAGTTTAACAAAGTAAATATTATTTTTATTTTACAATATTTGTACTTCACATTTTCATTGCATGGATCTAACGTAAGTGTAGAATATAAACTAGTGATATCAAGCTGTAAGAAATGACCGGTTTTGTACTTCCATAAAAGAATGCAAATATCTGGTTTAGACTACGTTTTACAAGAAATGTATATTATACATATACTATGTATGTACAGTCGAATTTTTGGATCTTGTCCGTTGCGTCATTAACAGCGTAATTAAACACAGATATACGTAAAATATTCATAACCGCCATTTAACGTACATTATAGAGAGAAATGTCAACATGACATATACGTTGTAATCACGAAAGATGATCCCTGCGTCATCAATTAGATTTGTAAGAATCAAATCAGTACTTCGGCGTCATGTTAAATACTGTAAATATCAAAATGAATATGGCAGCTATGACATTTTTCATTTTTGTTAAGTTAAGTGCGTGTGGATTTATTTACAGGCCGTAAAAATTTAAAACAAGTTGTTGCAATTGTACCTACCGTAATGTTCTACTGTATATTGCCATTATAGTTAAAAAATAAATGACTTCAAAAAATTGTTAAACGAATACGTATTTGTAAGGACGAAATCAGTGACAATTTCATCAAATGTCTACGGAGATGCATTGTCAAATGTACGTCAAATTTTTAAGTGAAGAAGCGGAAATATATAGCTTAAGCGCAGACAGCGAACTAATCTCATCTTTGTCTTATTCAAGTGAATTGCACGAGCCGTACGTCTGTGCTAAGCAAAGTTTCGAAATACAAACTGTCATCCAGGCTGTCCTTGTCATACAAATAGATATTTGGATATGAAAATTATTCTTTGAGTGTCGTTGATTGAGTTCTATGTAAGTGACGCAGGGATCATCTTTCGTGATTGCAACTATATATAAGTCGATTCATACTGATATTACTCATGACGTAACGAACAAGATCCAAAAATTCGACTGTACAATGGATAATTTTATATTTCACCTATTATGTTAAAATTTACCGAAAGCATCAAAGGAGGGAAAATACAACATTCTGTATTGTCTTTTCTCTCAATGTACTAAAGCAAATGTGCGCAGATACGGGCAGACGGGTATGATATTCGCGGTAAATACAAACTTTTAATAAATAACTCTGCCAAATTAAATTTTATTTATTATTTTATATTTAAATAGCATACATTGGATATACGTATGTATGTCTGGCATACAATGACGAACACATATGTATGTAAAATAATCTACTCTCAACATACTTTTCTTTGATATCTTGAATGATGGTGGATGGCACAGACCTACTTTTTAAAGAGAGACGATTACTTAACTTCCGTATGTCGACCACTGAATTGGCAATTTATATGCAGTTTAACGGAAAGTACAGGTTTTACTGAGTCCAAAACAGCCCCCTTTTCTTGCGGAGATTAGTCTAAGATACCTAAAAATCGTTCTAAAAAGTGTTATTTCTA
This sequence comes from Holotrichia oblita, assembly GCA_023690525.1. Lineage (NCBI taxonomy): Eukaryota > Metazoa > Arthropoda > Insecta > Coleoptera > Scarabaeidae > Holotrichia > Holotrichia oblita. Next base: position 121,623,833 of record CM043016.1, on the reverse strand, counting down.
GGTTATGTTTCGCTATTGTTTCGACATTTCTGCGAGGATTTTCAGTTGATACCAGTAAGAATTACGAAATATCGGGCGGCTATGCAGTTTCATATTGTTTTCAGTCATTTTCGTACACCAAAAGTTAACGTTGAATTAACTTTTAGCGTACTGACTTTGAATCTCTAAAATTTTGGAAATCTAAAATCCTATTGGTTGTTTGTTGTCCGCTAAAAAAAGCTTGCATGTGAAGCCACTTTTACATAATATGTCCGATAGGACGCTTTTCTGATGTAATTTTGGTTGCCTGCCTAATATCCTACTAGATTTGTTTTATTATTTATTAATAAACTATCAACTATCAAGATTCGGAAATTTGCTATCAGGCACCTACAAACGACCTACAAACGATTCTGCTAAAATAAAATTGAATTTGATGTCAAAATGACGACATGAGGGGCTAACATCACATAGGTTTTTCCGAAGAATTTGTTTTATTGTTTGCTAATGAACTATTGACTATCAAACGTTGGAAATTCGTTATCAAACACCTACAAACGACCTACAAACGAATAAAAGTAAGATTTATTATAATTGCTTATAGTGAGGGCTAACTTTTCTTTAGGGGCTCGTTGACGTCACCTTAAAGCTTAAGGTCACGTTTGCTTTGTAGCGCCCCCTTATTTAACATGAAAATAATGAAATAAAATTTTACTGTCGCCATGTAAATACAGATGGCGCACGAATGCAAATTTAATGTGACGTTACACAGTTGTGCGGGAAGTTTAAATTTTCCTCATTTTTAGAGTACCGTAGATTTCTAAACGTGCAAGAATATCGAAATTATTATAATTTCTATAAAACTATAACTGCATTAGGCAGTTGCTGATTAACAAACGAAAATTGGAAGACCTCTAATAAAAAATTAGTAAAAAATTACTTGACGAAGTAAGGCTTTTTAACGATATCTCTTAATCATAACCTAGATATATACATGTAGTTCCATAAAAAAGACAAAGTAGCTAGAAATATAGTGTAATTAAAAAATGTATGGTATTTTTAGTAAAAGCTCAATAATATGATGCCGAAGGCAAATGTACATGCAAGAAGTTCAGCGATTGTGCAACAGATGACGCTCATTAAATGTCAATAGGTTTGTTCCTTTTAGACGTTTACAACACGACGCCTGCAGTGATATTCGAAACTCACTCTTACGACAATGCAAATTGAATAGGGTAATTGAACAAAGCTAATAAAATGTTCAATTGCCATAACACAATTTAAAACCTTATGAGAAATTATTAATTATTTTCTAAATATTTTAAATTTCTAAATATTGAGGTTTACTATTAATCTAAGGCCTATTTACGTATTTTTTTTATTTGTTTGATGTCAAATTGAAATTATTTTTACCAAATTATCGTTTTATACTATACTTGCAATTTAAACAGTTTAAAAAATTAGAGGAAACAAAAAGTATTTTTGTTATTAAATTATATTTTAAATATGTTTCACCAGTATGCAACAGATTACTACAGAAAGTAATAAGTTAATAAGGATACCTACTTAAAAACCTAAGATGTTAAATAAAAATACCTTAATTTTTACATAAAAGGCTAGTTGTGGGTAAGAAATAACACAGCTTGCTTTTTTATTAATTATTTCTGGAAATATAAAAGTCTGATAAAATGTTTCTAATTTAGGAACTATTTCATTATTGATATAATAATAAATTGAATTGTTACAAGTAGGTACTTTTTTTAATTTGAATTAATCCATTATTAGCTATAAGATCTAGAAAAAGCTAAATATATTAGACCGAAATTTCAAAAAATTTGTATGTAGGACTGAATATCATATTTTACAATTTTCAAAAGTCTAGGTTTTTATAAAGAATACACTGGCGAAATGATATGTATTTCTTGCTCTTCTACCCATTCTGCAAATCCTGAAAAAAATACTAATTCTTATGCTAGCAAAACCTTTAGTAAATCGATAGGCTATCCCAGAATAAAATATTTATATAAGTATATAACACCGCTATATACACAAACCCGGAATTACTACTGTATATACGGTATATTTATTTACACTAATAACAATAATAGTAAAAAATTCTAACAAATAAATCTCTTGCGAATTCTTGCAGGACTAGAAAAACCAACTAGCGAACAGTAGAAACACAATTAGGTACAATACGGATTGATACCAATTGATACTGACGCACAGCTTCATCAGATGTAGTTGTGGAGTAAGTAAACTTTCGAGAAAACGAATATGTAATTTTTACCCCAACGTATTCATTGCTGGCTCTACCCTTTCTTAATCCAATACAACTGACAAAGATAAACCGATAGTCTGATTATTCAGGTAAATCCATATACATACAAATACATAGCAAATAAAAACGGAATTAAAACAAGGTCATTAAATTGAAACGAAAATTTGTGATGTGTATAGAAATATAGTACTCTCCGAGCCATCTATGTTTCAGTGAACGAAATGAAAGCGACATGAAATATAGTTTGAACGATATGATGAAAATTTAGGCGCGGAAACGTCCCTTAAGTAGATTTAGGATCTAAAGTAGATTTTATATAATTCCAATGTATTTGTTGGTTTTCTGAAGAGAGATGACCTTTACTTGATCTTGTTACAATAATCCTGTATGTTGATTCGACATCGTAGGTGACCGTACCGTAAAAATAATTTTCATGGGCAGCATGTGAAGCGATTTAATATTCATAATATCTATATGAGATATGGCAATAAAGGAACGAAGAAAGTAATGCTTTGTTCCTTTATTGAAGCTGTTTCTTTGCTGCTTGAATATGAAAACAATTTGACAACTCGATTCAATTGGAAGGTTATGAAATTCAAAATATTGTGTTTGTTACCATTGCACGTAATTCTGTCACTTTTATACCTAGAATAGCATCGAACTTGATCGGTACATGTACCGAAAAAGTTTCGTGTATGAAACAAACACTCTTAATAGCTAGTTCGATTCGCGTTATACAACGGAACGCATGACCATGCGCAATTTGAAAATTGTATTCTCTTAGCATTGCTTTAGAGGCGAGTTTAGAAAGATACTGCTTGCGTTTTACTGCAAATGTCCAAACCGAACAAACCTAATAAAACAGAATTATTCTTCGTATGCGCACCCTCTTTTCAAGAAGTACTCAACTGCTTGCACTAGTGAACACTTAGGCAACTTTTGTTGCATATAACATTCCAATACTATGTCAATGGGCTCTTTTTATTTTCCGTTTTTCATTTTGATAACAAAATCTATACGTCAAAATGTAATTTTCTTTGTGTCACAGGCAGTGCTGCCAATGGCCGGGAAATTTCCCGAATTTCGGGAAAAATGAGATGAACGTGGGATTTTTTCGGGATTTAAAAATTTACGGGAAAAAACGGAAATTTCAGATTAGAACAATTTTGGCTTCGCATTTTTTTGTAATGCTGTTAGCACTCAGAGACTCAGCCATTGTGTGTCACGCGTTGAACGTGTCCGCCGGCGCCCACACTGCATTTCCAGTGAATCCAGCGTCATTACTTTGTTAGTTTAACCTTTACTTTAAATATTTTCGCAACCAAAGTGGTCAGTATTAAAAATGTGTACCTACTAAACGTTAAGTGTTTTTTCGAATTACTTCATGATAAGATTTAAAAAATGTTGAGACTGATTATTTTTTACGTTGTGTACCTGTTCTTCATGTTGAATTAAAAGTAAATATATAAAATATTTTTGTTGCATCAATTTTACCCTCGATTTTACCTAAATATATTTTTCTTCTGTATGTTAATTTTATTTTTAAATTACCGGGAAAAATCGGGAATTTTCGTTATAAATTTCGGGATTTTAAAGTTTATGCTGTTGGCAACACTGGTCACAGGCTTCACTTTATAATTATCGAGGGCACTGCACCCATAAGAACAAGTAAAATGTCAATATTTTCACCGGAGTGAAGTTAGCAGCCCAGATTTAGCAGCTCATTTTACGGAAACGCCCGAACATACATAGGCGTAGGTGTTATGGAACAAACACGGCTACGTATGATAAGGATAATTAAGCAACGCTTTTGAGCCCAGCATGACAGGAATTATTAAACAGCAAAAACTAAAGATGAAACACATTACAAGCTACTGATATTAATAGAGTAGCAGTACATTTCTACAGCCTATATGTAATCAATTTATTATCAACTTATTATTTATTAGTTCTCTATTTTTATTATAATCCACAAAATTTACGTACAATACAATATATGCTCAGGTCTCAACGAAATCTCTTGCCGCCCGTCCACGGGTGTGAAATTTCACCCTAACGTATTGAAAAAATTCCTGCGTCCACACGCCGTCGGCTATCAACTTGCGACCACATAGAAATAATTACGACATAGATTACACACACAGCAACCCCCAACAAAATCACTTGCCGCTCGTCCACGGGGGTGAAATTCCACCCTAACGTATTGAAAAAATTCCTGCGTCCACACGCAGTCGGGTATCAACTTGCGATCCCATAGAAATAATTACGACATAGATTACACATACAGCAACCCCCAACTAAATCTCTTGCCGCCCGTCCGGGGGTGAAATTCCACCCTAACGTATTGAAAAAATTCCTGCGTCCACACGCAGTCGGGTATCAACTTGCGATCCCATAGAAATAATTACGACATAGATTACACATACAGCAACCCCCAACTAAATCTCTTGCCGCCCGTCCACGGGGGTGAAATTCCACCCTAACGTATTGAAAAAATTCCTGCGTCCACACGCAGTCGGGTATCAACTTGCGACCCCATAGAAATAATTACGACATAGATTACACATACAACAACCCCCAGCAAAATCTCTTGCCGCCCGTCCACGGGGGTGAAATTCCACCCTAACGTATTGAAAAAATTCCTGCGTCCACACGCAGTCGGGTATCAACTTGCGATCCCATAGAAATAATTACGACATAGATTACATACAGCAACCACCAACAAAATCTCTTGCCGCCCGTCCACGGGGGTGAAATTCCACCCTAACATATTGAAAAAATTCCTGCGTCCACACGCAGTCGGGTATCAACTTGCGACCCCATAGAAATAATTACGACATAGATTACACATACAGCAACCACCAACAAAATCTCTTGCCGCCCGTCCACGAGGGTGAAATTTCACCTAACGTATTGAAAAAATTCCTGCGTCCACACGCAGTCGGGTATCAACTTGCGACCCCATAGAAATAATTACGACATAGATTACACATACAACAACCCCCAGCAAAATCTCTTGCCGGCCGTCCACGAGGGTGAAATTTCACCCTAACATATTGAAAAAATTCCTGCGTCCACACGCAGTCGGGTATCAACTTGCGACCCCATAGAAATAATTACGACATAGATTACACATACAACAACCCCCAGCAAAATCTCTTGCCGCCCGTCCACGAGGGTTAAATTCCACCCTAACGTATTGAAAAAATTCCTGCGTCTACACGCAGTCGGCTATCAACTTGCGACCCCATAGAAATAATTACGACATAGATTACACACACAGCAACCCCCAGCAAAATCACTTGCCGCTCGTCCACGGGGTGAAATTCCACCTAACATATTGAAAAAATTCCTGCGTCTACCCGCAGTCGGGTATCAACTTGCGACCCCATAGAAATAATTACGACATAGATTACACATACAACAACCACCAGCAAAATCTCTTGCCGGCCGTCCACGAGGGTGAAATTCCACCCTAACGTATTGAAAAAATTCCTGCGTCCACACGCAGTCGGGTATCAACTTGCGACCCCATAGAAATAATTACGACATAGATTACACACACAGCAACCCCCAGCAAAATCACTTGCCGCTCGTCCACGGGGGTGAAATTCCACCCTAACATATTGAAAAAATTCCTGCGTCTACCCGCAGTCGGGTATCAACTTGCGACCCCATAGAAATAATTACGACATAGATTACACATACAGCAACCACCAACAAAATCTCTTGCCGCCCGTCCACGAGGGTGAAATTTCACCCTAACGTATTGAAAAAATTCCTGCGTCCACACGCAGTCGGGTATCAACTTGCGACCCCATAGAAATAATTACGACATAGATTACACATACAACAACCCCCAGCAAAATCTCTTGCCGGCCGTCCACGAGGGTGAAATTTCACCCTAACATATTGAAAAAATTCCTGCGTCCACACGCAGTCGGGTATCAACTTGCGACCCCATAGAAATAATTACGACATAGATTACACATACAACAACCCCCAGCAAAATCTCTTGCCGCCCGTCCACGAGGGTTAAATTCCACCCTAACGTATTGAAAAAATTCCTGCGTCCACACGCAGTCGGGTATCAACTTGCGACCCCATAGAAATAATTACGACATAGATTACACACACAGCAACCCCAGCAAAATCTCTTGCCGGCCGTCCACGAGGGTGAAATTCCACCCTAACGTATTGAAAAAATTCCTGCGTCCACACGCAGTCGGGTATCAACTTGCGACCCCATAGAAATAATTACGACATAGATTACACATACAGCAACCCCCAACTAAATCTCTTGCCGCCCGTCCACGGGGTGAAATTCCACCCTAACGTATTGAAAAAATTCCTGCGTCTACACGCAGTCGGGTATCAACTTGCGACCCCATAGAAATAATTACGACATAGATTACACATACAGCAACCACCAACAAAATCTCTTGCCGCCCGTCCACGAGGGTGAAATTTCACCCTAACGTATTGAAAAAATTCCTGCGTCCACACGCAGTCGGGTATCAACTTGCGACCCCATAGAAATAATTACGACATAGATTACACACACAACCCCAGCAAAATCTCTTGCCGGCCGTCCACGAGGGTGAAATTCCACCCTAACGTATTGAAAAAATTCCTGCGTCCACACGCAGTCGGGTATCAACTTGCGACCCCATAGAAATAATTACGACATAGATTACACATACAGCAACCCCCAACTAAATCTCTTGCCGCCCGTCCACGGGGGTGAAATTCCACCCTAACGTATTGAAAAAATTCCTGCGTCTACACGCAGTCGGGTATCCGACCCCATAGAAATAATTACGACATAGATTACACATACAGCAACCCCAACTAAATCTCTTGACGCCCGTCCACGGGGTGAAATTCCACCTAACGTATTGAAAAAATTCCTGCGTCCACACGCAGTCGGGTATCAACTTGCGACCCCATAGAAATAATTACGACATAGATTACACATACAGCAACCACCAACAAAATCTCTTGCCGCCCGTCCACGAGGGTGAAATTTCACCCTAACGTATTGAAAAAATTCCTGCGTCCACACGCAGTCGGGTATCAACTTGCGACCCCATAGAAATAATTACGACATAGATTACACATACAACAACCCCCAGCAAAATCTCTTGCCGCCCGTCCACGAGGGTTAAATTCCACCTAACGTATTGAAAAAATTCCTGCGTCCACACGCAGTCGGGTATCAACTTGCGACCCCATAGAAATAATTACGACATAGATTACACATACAACAACCCCCAGCAAAATCTCTTGCCGGCCGTCCACGAGGGTGAAATTTCACCCTAACATATTGAAAAAAATTCCTGCGTCCACACGCAGTCGGGTATCAACTTGCGATCCCATAGAAATAATTACGACATAGATTACACATACAGCAACCACCAACAAAATCTCTTGCCGCCCGTGTGAAATTCCACCCTAACGTATTGAAAAAATTCACCCCCGTGCATATTTTCCAAGCTCTGTGTGTGTAATCATAATTATTTCATATGTAAGTCTCAGCACGCAGGAAGATAAGGTGCCCTCGTGGACGGCCGGAAGATTTTGCTGGAAATGTGTAATCTATGGTTTTACTGACTGCTTCTAATTTTTCAATATGTTAGGTGGCTGGACAGGCAAGTGGCGTTGCTGTGTGTGTAATCTATGTCGTAATTATTTCTCCATTTCGATAACAATCAAACGTTTGGACGAATTTTGCTGCAATATTGCTGTGTGTGTAATATTCGTAATTATTTGTAAAATAATTGATAACTGCGTGTAGACGCAGGAATTTTTTCAACACGTTAGGGGGAATTTAACCTCGTGGACGCCCGGCAAGAGATTTTGCTGGGGGTTGCTGTGTGTGTAATCTATGTCGTAATTATTTTATGGGGTCGCAAGTTGATACCCGACTGCGTGTGGACGCAGGAATTTTTTCAATACGTTAGGGTATTTCACCCTCGTGGACGGTCGGCAAGAGATTTTGCTGGGGGTTGTTGTATGTGTAATCGGGTAATTATTTTTGGGGTCGCAAGTTTACCCGACTGCGGGTAGACGCAGGAATTTTTTACGTTAGGGTGGAATTTCACCCTCGTGGACGCCCTGGGCAAGAGATTTTGCTGGGGGGTTGTTGTATGTGTAATCTATGTCGTAATTATTTCTATGGGGTCGCAAGTTGATACCCGACTGCGGGTAGACGCAGGAATTTTTTCAATACGTTAGGGTGGAATTTCACCCCCGTGGACGAGCGGCAAGTGATTTTGCTGGGGGTTGCTGTGTGTGTAATCTATGTCGTAATTATTTCTATGGGGTCGCAAGTTGATAGCCGACTGCGTGTAGACGCAGGAATTTTTTCAATACGTTAGGGTGAAATTTCACACCCGTGGACGGGCGGCAAGAGATTTCGTTGAGACCTGAGCATATATTGTATTGTACGTAAATTTTGTGGATTATAATAAAAATAGAGAACTAATAAATAATAAGTTGATAATAAATTGATTACATATAGGCTGTAGAAATGTACTGCTACTCTATTAATATCAGTAGCTTGTAATGTGTTTCATCTTTAGTTTTTGCTGTTTAATAATTCCTGTCATGCTGGGCTCAAAAGCGTTGCTTAATTATCCTTATCATACGTAGCCGTGTTTGTTCCATAACACCTACGCCTATGTATGTTCGGGCGTTTCCGTAAAATGAGCTGCTAAATCTGGGCTGCTAACTTCACTCCGGTAATATTTTCTATATTTATTCATTTTTCTACATGAAAATTATAGGCTATATTTGCGAAGTTTTTATAAAAAACAGAGTAATATATCTACCATCAAATATACGTACTGCCCTCCGTATATGTTTCAACTTTATTGACATAATAGATTTATTACTAAAAAAGCATCCGCTTTTAAGAACAATATGAAATAAACAACCCACCTCCCGCTATGTCTGAAAGTATTATACAAACACCACCTTAAGAGTCAAGTTCAGTCCTGTTTTCCTTAAAAATCATAGAAAAAAAATGAAAAAAAATTGTGAGTTTTGAACAAAATTGTTAGAGCCGTTTAGCTGTAATTGCATTTTCTTATCCAAAATTCCATTTATTTAGCTAACGGTTCAAACGATTTTATTCAAAAATGTATGAGATATTAAGATTATAATGTAGATAATACTCATTTTTTTTCATTATTTTTTTATGAACAGAAACTTCAGAATTAAATCTGGAAAGTTGTTCCATTACTTCTTATGAAATTAAAGCAGTGACGACAACCTCTATGTTTGCTAGTAGTTTCGCTTCTTCTTACACAGATGGCACTATGACGAAATCGTACGTCGAAGACAGAATGCGATACAGATATTAGAGACTTATAGCAGAGCCAAACACTTATCCGTAAATGTATAACGCACGGGCATTTCGTTCAAATTTGAAATTTCGGGCAAGATGTGCGCGCTATCTTTGATTCATATGGAGTACTAAATATTGTATTGTTGCCAAATCTGTGTAAGCTTTGTATCTAAAGGGATGATAATCAAACATCAAAGAAGGTTTTAATATGAAGAATAAGAAAGTTTTTAGCGTTATTGTGACAAAAACGTTTTTTTTTTGTTCTTATTAACAAGAAATCTGAATAAATATGGTTAGTTATAAAAGTGTGCGATATGGCAACAGTGCATGGTAACGAAAATATCTTCAAATTAGTAATGTTTACAAATTATTTTGTGAGGTTATATCAGTTATAAAGAAAACAGTAACAAGTTTTGGGTAAGTTTTGTTATTCTTACTTGTTGTTTTATTTTATTAATTGTTGCTGGAGTAATAATAATTCATTGTAATAATTAGGTAAAAATTTATTTTTAAGATTTTTTCAAGTGTACACAAATACAAATGTAAAATTCCAGATTGCGAAAGTCGATATTATTTCAATATTTTAGACATTTTTGCACCCTCCGTTCTAATGATAGAAAACAGGTATGGTTAAACTCTATTCAAAGTTCTAAGTTATGCAGATTTAGGCTCCAATCATAGACTTGTTGTGTTACTTGTAAATCAGAATACTTAAAATTGTAGTATGAAAGCCTTGAAAAAATTGAGCACTATCAATTTGAAAGTTACGTAAGTTTAAGTAGCACACCGTACTTGAAACTTACCTACAGTACTGTCATAAAATCACTACCAGTGAAAGTGAGTTGGATTCATATTCTTCGAGGTTTTATTTTCTTGTGCAATAAACTGGACACTTGCAAACAAGATCATTAATCAAGATCACTTAGAGAATCTGCTTGGTGTATTATGTCAGTGTTATGGTCTTAATACAAATCCAAGTTTTCATCAATTTATTGCCAATTTTAAAACTTGTATTTTAAATAATTTTGTCTTCTCATTCTATCGGATTCAATTGTGAGCAAGATAGTGAACATATCTCATCTACAATCATTTATGACTTCTATTGAACCTGAAAGTGGTAGAAATAGTACGTTGAATAAGAATGAATTAGAAGATTCTTCTCTAAATGTTCCAATTAATGATAAAATGATTTAAATTATCTTGTCACCTTATATACATACATATGTGGATTTTTCTAAGAAAGCTTAATTTACCTGAAGGTGATAGATTTGTAAATCTTTTTTATTTTCTGCTAATGTAGAACTCCATCATACTTTTAGTTTTCTTTATCCCACTCTTAGTTTGGTATTACATATTAATAACATTTACGATAGAATGGTTGTGTTGTTGAAATCGTTTGATCATGTAAATTCTATTCAGAAAAAAATGTTGGTAACTTTGCGATAGGTTAGATTTTCATGGTACACTTGTGTTAACAGCGATCAACCTTTAGTTCAAGAACAATTATTAAATATATCTATGAGTTTAATTACCAGGAAATTTCATGATGATATTTGTCGGTTTTCTAATGATAGATCCAAGAATCGAAACTTGAGAAAGGTTAGGCAGCTTATGCATGTCTAAGACACAAATTAAGTTATTCAATTAATTTTTATTTATATGCACGTAAATACGTGTCTGTGATTTCTATATTTATAGATATATCGCACTGATGAGATCAAATAAGATCGAAACACGCATTTAGAGCATATTTAGTACCAAAAGAAAATATTGTAGTAATTTAAAAATGCCGCCATCGTGGTTGTTTACGAATTTAGTACGCCATATGCCCGTCAGAGTGTGCTAGCGTAAGGGTCCAATTTTTAACGTGATATGCGTCACTCTTATATGATATGCTCCTTGGTATAACGTAAACGTTGAAACGACAGATACGTATGTTGTAAGAAAAGCTTGAGAAACACAATTATAGCAGCATGACACGTATAGATAGTTTGATGATATTTGCCGTGCTGCAAATAGCCTTATCAAGACGGTTGTTTTAGTTGTATTGTATGAAGGGAAAAATGATAGGTAATTCGGACAATATCAATAATTTTATAATAGAAGAAATTCTTATGATAGAGACGTTAAACAATAATTACAATGAAGATATTAATTATGCTTTTATACTTCATATTTTATATAATGCGGAATAACTATAGGTGGTAGAGCTGGTTTACATAGTCGTTTCAACTTTGAGTCATTTGTTGTCATGTCTATTTTACAAATTTGTTTTAATCGGGCTATATCGACTTTCTTCGCACATTTCGTTCGACTGAATACGTACGTTTACTGTCTACGTGAGAGGCCGTAATTTTACGTATGACGTATTTCGACATACGTACGCAAAGGAAAAATATTGCAAGTACGCATGCGTTCCGGTCAGTTTTGACGGATACGGATACGTGTTTGGCTCTGCTGTAAGTCTCTATTGCAACAAATAATGGACCGGTTGCAGTTAGAACAAAATCGCTAATGGACATGCGCGGCGGGAACTAAATCACGCCCATTTTTTCAAATATTTAGTTACTTATCCTGAACTACAAAAATTCCCCATGTCACATCTGATTCACATCGTCCGCGTCCAGACTGCTACCAACATCGTAACTTCAAATAATCTAGGTGCATAACAGTCACCATGGTTACAGCGCATAAGCAAAGAACATTTTATAAATGAAATCGGTGCATCGTCGGATCTGATATCTAGCTAGACAAAACTAATAAGTTGTATCTTGTATTTATCGCACTCTGTCGAACTCACAGATTAAACATAAGAAAATCATAACGATATTTTGCGTTTGCAATTGATATTTGATATTGAGAAAAAGTGAAGACTTTTATTCTTACGTATACTTGTTTTTCATAAGTAATATAACAAGCGACGAAGATTTTCCGATAAAATTGATTTGGATAATTTGTAAGTGCTTGTTGAGATAATAATTTCACTCGCCCTAAGATCAACAAGCACGAACAAATTATCCAAATCAATTTTATCAGAGAAAAATCTTGGTCACGCGTCAGTGGCGTAGTCAGAATTTTGGTTTGGGAGGGGCCCAAAAGGGTTGAAGAACTAAAAAAGGAACGACAGTTTTTAAAGTATATTTAACATTTTTAAATCATCCAAATTCAGACAGTTGTCACAGTTGAAGCGCGAAAGACCAACTCCCGACTAGAAATCATGGTATTCATTATAAATTCTTACGGGTATTGTGTGGTAAACACACGTTAGCGAACAAACTTTGTAATATAAAATGTGTAACCACTACAATGAAAGGTATTAAAATTTCCCTATAACATATAATGTTTTGAGATGTATATTTGTACAGTAAATAATAAAATTAATCAAATTAAACGCAACCTAAACAATTTGAAATCGCTCAATTTGCGACTTTTTTCTACAAAAAAATGTTGTCTCAGAAGTCGTTCAAATTGCGATAAATTGCCCAACCTGGCAACTCTGTGTGAGTAATGCACTGTTGCAATAGATATTTATTTTCCTCGGATCTATTTAGATTTATCGTTTCTATCGAAAAAAAAATTATTTTAAAATTTTTCAATAAAATTCGAATTATGGATATAGTACAATTTCGGAGGGGCCCGGGCCCCTCGGGCCCTCCCCTGGCTACGCCACTGTCACGCGTTGTATTTAAAAAAGACTATATCACGAATTTCGTAATTTACTGTCTTCGGTTGTGTTCATTTTGCCATGTATTTGGCTGGTAACTAAGGAAATGAGGTAGTACTCCATTAGCATTGATAAAACCACGAGTGATTTTATCACTTATTAAAATCCACACGTGATTTTTCGCTATAATATGAATGTCATTGGCTGTTGCTAAGGAATTCCAACTGTGTGATTGGTTGACAGAAATGTGAGTGATATAGTCGAAGAAATATCGTAATTCGGAAGTAATACTGCCAGATGCCACGAATTTGTGATTTACATTTTCGCTATCTACCAACATATGACCAAAGCTGTAAGTAAGGTGTTTTACCAAGCGTACAGTTCTTCGTTTTCGTAAACTACACTACCGTCCCCTATTGGCAGCGAATTCTACTACTTCGCACTGAACTTGCCTCTTAAGAGTCCGCTATACCAGCTGATGACGTAGCTGATGACGTAGCTCCGACAGCTTGACTGAAGGAGCGGGTGATGGGGCTTGCGTGCGTTAAGGATACAGAAAACCATGCCGTCGGTAGCGGCGCTACTGGTAGGGCCTCCCATGTCGGATAGGTTTCTGTTGAAATGCCAGACTAAGATGGGTACTCCTGAATCCCGGCTGTCGTGTCGTGGCTTAGGGTTTGCACCAGGAAATAAAAACGGCGCCGGACGGAGCAGGTCATCTGTCCGATATACCAGGCTTCCGTGCTGCTGTGGTCATGTCTCACGAGCACGGAGTGTCGGGGGATCTTGGCTTAACCGCCCGGATCGAGAGGAGACAACCTCACAAAAAACCTAAATCCTAAGGCAAGGGGTCCGGCCGAGGGGATGCGTGGCTAAATAGAAGATTAGTCTGCGAGGGCCCCAACCTTGGGGCACCAGGGGAACCCCTATGTATATACCCCTCCACCCAGCATGCGGGGCTCTGTTGTGGTGGAACCTCTTTTCCCTAGCTTCTCGTGGGATCCAACATGAGTAAGTACAAATCAAACATTAATAAGTCTGTTTCAGATCTAACTTTGAATGAGGGTAAAGGCGAAAGGTCCAAAGCTGAAAGGCAGGAACCTAAGCCAGCCCCATCTACAAGTCAAGGGAGCCAGAAGGATACAGATCCAAGGCCCCCAAAAAAATCAAGCATTAGAGTTGATACCCCGGAGGATGTCGACCTAATGTCCGACGAAGAAATCCGAGGAGCGCGAGTCTCTGGGATTTCTAAGGGCAAAATTAAGAAACTGGTCGCGCAAGGACAAGATTACATCAAGGCCAAAAGGGCTGTAATCAAGGCTAACGTGATCAGTCATCTTGGGAAAAGCTCAACAACAACAACAAAGAGCGAAAAGCCCCAAAGACGCCAAAGCGGCAAAGGTCAGAGGGTAGTACACCACGAAGCACCGCTCCCACGAAGAAAAAGGCTAAAACTGAGGTTGCTTCCTTCAGAGATGCCATCGCGGGAGTCAAGATCGCAGTGGTGGACGAAGCGTACCCAAGAGTACTCCTAGAGAGAGAGAAGCTCATTAAGGTACACCATGCCATACTACAGGCCTATGAAAAGATTCCAGAGCAAGGACCACAGGTCCGCTTTGTGAAGTGTCTGTTCAGACCGGGCCACTTGATCGTGACCTGCGCGGACGAGGAAAGCGCGCGGTGGCTGACGGAGAACGTCTCGGGACTGAGGCCATGGGAAGGGGCCTCCCTCCGGGCCCTGGAAGGAAGGCAGATCCCAAAACCTACCACCTGCGTTACCTTCGTACCAGACGAATACGGAGTAAGGTTAACGTCAGAGCAGATCCTGCAAAGACTTAGAGTCAGCAACAGGAAGCTCCAGACGAATGACTGGATAGTCTGGGGACAACCCCAGCTGAAATGGGAGCAGTATGGACCTTCGCCGTTGACGACGAGTCAAAGGAGGAGCTCCAAAAGCTTAATATGAAGCCCTACTTCGGTATGGGAACCTTGCGCTTCCGTATCAAGGATAAGGCTACGGAAGAAGAGAGGCAAAGCAAGGAGGACGAAACCCCGGCAACCTCTACAACACCACAGGCGATGGAGGTGACAACAGAGCCTGATACCGAAGTTACTGAGGACAGCGAGCTCGAAAGTTCCGCGTCGAGTGTTGTCACGCTCCAAGGGAAACTCACCCCGGAGCGGGCGACCCCGACGGAGGAAGAAGGGCTCTTGGCCGAGTACTTCGCAGGAGAGGCCCATCCACCATAATGGGCAACAAAGGCGAAATCAGGTTCCTGCAGGCCAACCTCCAGCATGCGAAAGCTGCATCGGCAACGCTTAGCAGGAGATTTGACCAAGAAAGCATAGATATCGCACTGGTGCAGGAACCATGGATACACGGTGGGAAAATCGTCGGCCTAAACACACAACGAGGTAAGGTCATATACCACCCCGCAGATGCAAGGCCAAGGGCATGTATCTTATACAGTGATAGAATTACATGTACTTTGATACCGGTGCTTAGCACCGGCGACTTTGTTACAGGGCTTCTAACAGCCAATACGGAAGAGGGACCTAGGAGCTGGGTAATATGCTCCGCCTACTTTCCGGGAGAGGAGAATAGATGTCCACCTCATATGCTAGGCAATATAACCGCATATTGCGAGGATAAGGGCCTCCAACTCATTCTAGGATGCGACACCAACTCGCATCACGTGACCTGGGAAGCACAAACACAAACCCGAGAGGTGAATCTCTTCTAAATTTTATTTCATGCGAAGGACTTGTAGTTATCAACAGGGAAATAAACCTACTTTTGTCACTAAAACCCGCAGGGAAGTTCTAGATGTAACTTTTAGTACGGGGAAAATTAGCGACACACTTGTTAACTGGCATGTGTCTGATGAGCCGTCGTGTGCGGACCACAGGCATATCAGGTTCGATATCGACACCTCTCTAGTTCAGGTGAAATACAGAAACCCGAAGGAGACAAACTGGGATGGCTATGAGGAGTCTCTCAGGGAGTCTCTAGAAGGGGGTGTGGCGCCGGTGGAGAGTGTGGACGGGATCGAATTAGCGACAGAGCACGTAAGCGAAGCCATCATGGCGGCTTATGAGAGCAATTGCCCCGAAAAGACAAAGCGTCAAAAGAGGGCGGATACAGTCTGGTGGAGTAAGAACTTACAGAAACTGAGAACTGAAGTTCGAAGGCTATACAACAAAGCAAAGGCCAACCAGGACCGGGACACATATAGGAATAAACTTACTCAGTATAATAAAGAAATCCGAAAAGCAAAACGAGACTCGTGGAGGAAGTTCTGCGAGGAGATCATAGATACTCCCGCATGCTCCAGAATCCACAAGGTCCTTGCTAAGGATGGTTTCGCACAAAAAAGAAGTCGGCTTCCTACAAAAAGAGGACGGAACCTTCACCGACACAAAAGAGGAGAGTATCAGGGTCCTTCTGAACACCCACTTTCCTGCGGCATCTATACTAACGGACAGTGAGAAGCCAGCAAGCCAAGCACATAGGCTAGTGAGGCCCAAAAAGCAAGAATGGCAACTGGCGACAGAAATCACAAGACCGGAAAAAGTAAGATGGGCAATAAAGGAATTTAAACCGTTTATATCTCCGGGTGTAGACGGGATCTATCCAGTCTTTTTACAGAGGGGAATAGAACCATTAGTTCCCCATCTGTGTAAAATCTTCAAAGCCTGTATTGCATGGGGATACATACCGGCAAAATGGCGAGAAGTAAAGTGGTATACCTACCCAAAATAGGTAGAGTTGCGGACTTCACCTCTAAGTCATATAGACCCATAAGTCTGTCATCCTTTCTACTTAAAACACTTGAAAGGCTAATTGGCAGACATATAAGAGACGGCGCTTTGAAAGCTAAACCACTCAGCGACCGTCAATACGCGTACCAACCCGGCAAATCAACAGAACTGGCACTGGATGATTTGAATAGACTACTCTCTAAAACCATAGAGGATAAAGAGATAGCACTGTCCGCCTTTCTGGACATAGAAGGAGCGTTTAATAACGCCACAACGCACTCCCTTGTAGAAGCAGTAGCAAGACGAGGTATCTCACCCACACTCTGTCGGTGGATAAAGGCCAGTCTGGAAAACAGGGTGATCATATCCACAATAGGGAGGCCACCCTAACAGCAAGGCCAGGGGGAGGGCTGCCCACAGGGAGGGGTACTGTCGCCTCTACTGTGGGCAAACCTATTTGATGAGCTGCTAGAGGAACTGTCAGCTAAGGGCTTTCATTGCCTCGGATATGCAGACGACCTCGCAATCATAGTGAAGGGAAATTTGCAGGAGTGATTTCTGAACGAATGTAAACAGCCCTAAATATTGTGAACAATTGGTGCATTCGAGAAAGGCTGTCTATTAATGCCATGAAGACACAGATTGTTGCTTTCACAAAAAAGAGAGACCTTAGGGAGCTTAAACCGGTAAGATTAAGGGATATAGAAATCCCAGTGGCCAAGGAAGCAAAATACTTGGGGGTTACCTTTGATCAAAAACTCACCTGGAATACACACATACAAAAGACATGCAATAAGGCATCCATGGCCATCGGCAGATGCAGAAAATTGTGTGGAAAAAACTGGGGATTAAACCCAAAAATGACCTTATGGCTATACACAAGGGTGATCAGACCTATCATAACATACGGGTCAGTGGTGTGGTGGCCGAAGACCCACCAGGCCGGAGTAGCGAGGCTCCTAAATGGGGTACAAAGGCTAGCATGCATGTGCATCACGGGGGCCATGAGAACTACTCCAACAACGGCTATGGAAGTCTTATTAAACCTACCACCTCTACATATCCATATACAAAGAGAAGCAAGGTCTGCCACGTACAGGCTGATACAAAATCAAACACCCATCACACACACACATGGGAGAATATATCAGAAGTTGATTAAAGAACTAAAAACCGGGAGGTAACCTGTTTACCCACAGACGTAATGGTTCCAAAATACAACTTCAACAAAAAATATAAAACCATAATACCAGAACGAGAGCAATGGGAAGGTGGCTCTCCCGTTAAAGCCTCTCTACACTGGTATACAGACGGCTCGAAAACGGAACAAGGCGTAGGAGCCGGAATACTCGGAGTTAAACCAAGAACGGAAATCAGTTTAACTCTATCGAAGGAAACAGAAGTTTTCCAGGCAGAAACAGTTGCGATTTACTACTGTGTCAGAGAAATATTAAGGCAAGGGACAGAACAAAAACCCATAGCCATCTTCACTGATAATCAAGCGGTGATAAAAGCGCTTGACGCAACAAAGATCACATCAAAGCTGTTATGGGACTGCGTATGCGCACTAAATGTACTAGGGGCGCACAGCAAGGTGACCCTAGCTTGGGTACCGGGGCACGAAGGTATTAAAGGAAATGAGAAGGCTGATGCTCTGGCCAAAGAAGGAACATCTAAGCCACTCATTGGACCTACACCATCGTGTGGAACCACGAAAAAGAGAGGTAGCCAAAACCATGGAGAAATGGTCGGCAAGTAAATCCCTCGAATGGTGGAAAAACTCCCAGGACAGCGGCAGGCTAAAGAATTCATCAAAGAATACATGCCTAAATACACCGAGGACCTTCTGAACAAAAGCAGGAGAACGGTCAGGCTAGTTGTAGGCCTTTTAACAGGACATAACAGACTCAACAAGCATATGAGCAACCTTGGTCTGGCGGAAAACACCATGTGCAGAATCTGTCAGACAGATGAAAAGACCTCGCAGCACATTCTGTGCCAATGCGAGGACTAGCCAAATTGAGGCTAGAGTGCATTGGCGAACCACCCCACGCGGCAAGCTACATGAAGACCAACCCGGCAAAGCTGGAAAGCTTTATAAAAAAGGCTAAGCTAGACCAGGTGGTCTAGATAATAGGAGACTACAATAGACCTATGGGTCGCAGTAGCAAGAGGCCACATAGCCATCCCATTCAATTATCTATCTATCTATCTATCTATACCAGCTGATCAACTTTTCTAAGACAGAGACAATAAAGTTCTATAAGGATAAAAGATAATCGGAAGTATTTTGTACGACATACGTTTTAGCAACGTTCTCTTTTACTTAATATCGTGCGGTAGTAACGTACGTCTAGATTAAAATGTTATGTTAGTATTTAAAGTTGTCTATCTGCAAGTTTATTTGTAGGTAAAGTGGATCTGGCAACTATGTACTAATTTTATATAGTATCGTAATAAGTGCATGTTATTTCATAATTATTTTTGTATGTGTAATGAATTTTGTCGAAGTCTGAAATCGTAAAAATACTCATTATGAAATTAAATAAAAGTACATCTGTCAAACTTCATAAAGAAATCTTTACAACAACATAACTTATT
Source organism: Holotrichia oblita (assembly GCA_023690525.1). Taxonomy (NCBI): domain Eukaryota; kingdom Metazoa; phylum Arthropoda; class Insecta; order Coleoptera; family Scarabaeidae; genus Holotrichia; species Holotrichia oblita. Next base: position 121,604,195 of record CM043016.1, on the reverse strand, counting down.
ATGTTTTAATATCTGTAATTATTTGTAATATCAAATACACACCCGGTGTCTTGCCTTTGTTATGCTCGATATACCGCTTATAAAAAAACTTCCAACGGTTGATAATAACTACACAAGGTCGGCAAAGTTTTGAATTTTTAGTACCAAAAATGTAACGTTTTACTATTATTCTGCTGTAAGCAGTAAATTATTATAATTTTGAACGTTTACTCCAAATTATCTGTCTAATAAATTAAATAACTGAAGAAATATGTTAATTTCATTACATTACAAAAAAAAATCGAATTTTCATTTGCGATTTAAAGATATTGCTTTGAATAAATGAAATACTCCACTATGATCCACCAATGTTAACACACATTATTTATATCTATTTCAGTAGAGTAGCAAAAAATATTCTAGAAAAAACTGAAATGTTGAGAAAAAAATGTATACAATAACTATCATATATATTTGTATACATATTCACGTTGATCCTGTTACTTAGGGAATAGACATAAAATAAAAAGCAAGACAATTTGGAAATTACTATATTGTGAAATACAGAAAAAACATATATATCAGAAAATATATCATAATTAAATGGAAAAGCAACTACAAGTATACGCTTTCGAATCAACAAAGTTGCGTTGTAATAATACTATAATTTTCTTTTACCTGCCCATTCACGGTAACTGTTATCTCCTCACCTCTATATGCTATATTCAAGACATTTAGTTTATATAAAATAAACAATTAATAATTAATGATTTGTTAAAAAAATACTACAAAATATAAACGATTATCTTAGAAGAGAGGCAAAGCAAGGAGGACGAAACCCCGGCAACCTCTACAACACCACAGGCGATGGAGGTGACAACAGAGCCTGATACCGAAGTTACTGAGGACAGCGAGCTCGAAAGTTCCGCGTCGAGTGTTGTCACGCTCCAAGGGAAACTCACCCCAGAGCGGGCGACCCCGACGGAGGAAGAAGGGCTCTTGGCCGAGTACTTCGCAGGAGAGGCCCATCCACCATAATGGGCAACAAAGGCGAAATCAGGTTCCTGCAGGCCAACCTCCAGCATGCGAAAGCTGCATCGGCAACGCGTAGCAGGAGATTTGACCAAGAAAGCATAGATATCGCACTGGTGCAGGAACCATGGATACACGGTGGGAAAATCGTCGGCCTAAACACACAACGAGGTAAGGTCATATACCACCCCGCAGATGCAAGGCCAAGGGCATGTATCTTATACAGTGATAGAATTACATGTATTTTTGATACCGGTGCTTAGCACCGGCGACTTTGTTACAGGGCTTCTAACAGCCAATACGGAAGAGGGACCTAGGAGCTGGGTAATATGCTCCGCCTACTTTCCGGGAGAGGAGAATAGATGTCCACCTCATATGCTAGGCAATATAACCGCATATTGCGAGGATAAGGGCCTCCAACTCATTCTAGGATGCGACACCAACTCGCATCACGTGACCTGGGAAGCACAAACACAAACCCGAGAGGTGAGTCTCTTCTAAATTTTATTTCATGCGAAGGACTTGTAGTTATCAACAGGGGAAATAAACCTACTTTTGTCACTAAAACCCGCAGGGAAGTTCTAGATGTACTTTTAGTACGGGGAAAATTAGCGACACACTTGTTAACTGGCATGTGTCTGATGAGCCGTCGTGTGCGGACCACAAGCATATCAGGTTCGATATCGACACCTCTCTAGTTCAGGTGAAATACAGAAACCCGAAGGAGACAAACTGGGATGGCTATGAGGAGTCTCTCAGGGAGTCTCTAGAAGGGGGTGTGGCGCCGGTGGAGAGTGTGGACGGGATCGAATTAGCGACAGAGCACGTAAGCGAAGCCATCATGGCGGCTTATGAGAGCAATTGCCCCGAAAAGACAAAGCGTCAAAAGAGGGCGGATACAGTCTGGTGGAGTAAGAACTTACAGAAACTGAGAACTGAAGTTCGAAGGCTATACAACAAAGCAAAGGCCAACCAGGACTGGGACACATATAGGAATAAACTTACTCAGTATAATAAAGAAATCCGAAAAGCAAAACGAGACTCGTGGAGGAAGTTCTGCGAGGAGATCATAGATACTCCCGCATGCTCCAGAATCCACAAGGTCCTTGCTAAGGATGGTTTCGCACAAAAAGAAGTCGGCTTCCTACAAAAAAGAGGACGGAACCTTCACCGACACAAAAGAGGAGAGTATCAGGGTCCTTCTGAACACCCACTTTCCTGCGGCATCTATACTAACGGACAGTGAGAAGCCAGCAAGCCAAGCACATAGGCTAGTGAGACCCAAAAAGCAAGAATGGCAACTGGCGACAGAAATCACAAGACCGGAAAAAGTAAGATGGGCAATAAAGGAATTTAAACCGTTTATATCTCCGGGTGTAGACGGGATCTATCCAGTCTTTTTACAGAGGGGAATAGAACCATTAGTTCCCCATCTGTGTAAAATCTTCAAAGCCTGTATTGCATGGGGATACATACCGGCAAAATGGCGAGAAGTAAGAGTGGTATACCTCCTTCACCTCTAAGTCATATAGACCCATAAGTCTGTCATCCTTTCTACTTAAAACACTTGAAAGGCTAATTGGCAGACATATAAGAGACGGCGCTTTGAAAGCTAAACCACTCAGCGACCGTCAATACGCGTACCAACCCGGCAAATCAACAGAACTGGCACTGGATGATTTGAATAGACTACTCTCTAAAACCATAGAGGATAAAGAGATAGCACTGTCCGCCTTTCTGGACATAGAAGGAGCGTTTAATAACGCCACAACGCACTCCCTTGTAGAAGCAGTAGCAAGACGAGGTATCTCACCCACACTCTGTCGGTGGATAAAGGCCAGTCTGGAAAACAGGGTGATCATATCCACAATAGGGGAGGCCACCCTAACAGCAAGGCCAGGGGGCTGCCCACAGGGAGGGGTACTGTCGCCTCTACTGTGGGCAAACCTATTTGATGAGCTGCTAGAGGAACTGTCAGCTAAGGGCTTTCATTGCCTCGGATATGCAGACGACCTCGCAATCATAGTGAAGGGGAAATTTGCAGGAGTGATTTCTGAACGAATGTAAACAGCCCTAAATATTGTGAACAATTGGTGCATTCGAGAAAGGCTGTCTATTAATGCCATGAAGACACAGATTGTTGCTTTCACAAAAAAGAGAGACCTTAGGGAGCTTAAACCGGTAAGATTAAGGGATATATAAATCCCAGTGGCCAAGGAAGCAAAATACTTGGGGGTTACCTTTGATCAAAAACTCACCTGGAATACACACATACAAAAGACATGCAATAAGGCATCCATGGCCATCGGCAGATGCAGAAAATTGTGTGGAAAAAAACTGAGGATTAAACCCAAAAATGACCTTATGGCTATACACAAGGGTGATCAGACCTATCATAACATACGGGTCAGTGGTGTGGTGGCCGAAGACCCACCAGGTCGAAGTAGCGAGGCTCCTAAATGGGGTACAAAGGCTAGCATGCATGTGCATCACGGGGGCCATGAGAACTACTCCAACAACGGCTATGGAAGTCTTATTAAACCTACCACCTCTACATATCCATATACAAAGAGAAGCAAGGTCTGCCACGTACAGGCTGATACAAAATCAAACACCCATCACACACACACATGGGAGAATATATCAGAAGTTGATTAAAGAACTAAAAACCGGGAGGTAACCTGTTTACCCACAGACGTAATGGTTCCAAAATACAACTTCAACAAAAAATATAAAACCATAATACCAGAACGAGAGCAATGGGAAGGTGGCTCTCCCGTTAAAGCCTCTCTACACTGGTATACAGACGGCTCGAAAACGGAACAAGGCGTAGGAGCCGGAATACTCGGAGTTAAACCAAGAACGGAAATCAGTTTAACTCTATCGAAGGAAATAGAAGTTTTCCAGACAGAAACAGTTGCGATTTACTACTGTGTCAGAGAAATATTAAGGCAAGGGACAGAACAAAAACCCATAGCCATCTTCACTGATAATCAAGCGGTGATAAAAGCGCTTGACGCAACAAAGATCACATCAAAGCTGTTATGGACTGCGTATGCGCACTAAATGTACTAGGGCGCACAGCAAGGTGACCCTAGCTTGGGTACCGGGGCACGAAGGTATTAAAGGAAATGAGAAGGCTGATGCTCTGGCCAAAGAAGGAACATCTAAGCCACTCATTGGACCTACACCATCGTGTGGAACCACGAAAAGAGAGGTAGCCAAAACCATGGAGAAATGGTCGGCAAGTAAATCCCTCGAATGGTGGAAAAACTCCCCAGGACAGCGGCAGGCTAAAGAATTCATCAAAGAATACATGCCTAAATACACCGAGGACCTTCTGAACAAAAGCAGGAGAACGGTCAGGCTAGTTGTAGGCCTTTTAACAGGACATAACAGACTCAACAAGCATATGAGCAACCTTGGTCTGGCGGAAAACACCATGTGAAGAATCTGTCAGACAGATGAAAAGACCTCGCAGCACATTCTGTGCCAATGCGAGGAACTAGCCAAATTGAGGCTAGAGTGCATTGGCGAACACCCACACGCGGCAAGCTACATGAAGACCAACCCGGCAAAGCTGGAAAGCTTTATAAAAAAGGCTAAGCTAGACCAGGTGGTCTAGATAATAGGGAGCTACAATAGACCTATGGGTCGCAGTAGCAAGAGACCACATAGCCATCCCATTCAATTATCTATCTATCTATCTATCTATACCAGCTGATCAACTTTTCTAAGACAGAGACAATAAAGTTCTATAAGGATAAAAGATAATCGGAAGTATTTTGTACGACATACGTTTTAGCAACGTTCTCTTTTACTTAATATCGTGCGGTAGTAACGTACGTCTAGATTAAAATGTTATGTTAGTATTTAAAGTTGTCTATCTGCAAGTTTATTTGTAGGTAAAGTGGATCTGGCAACTATGTACTAATTTTATATAGTATCGTAATAAGTGCATGTTATTTCATAATTATTTTTGTATGTGTAATGAATTTTGTCGAAGTCTGAAATCGTAAAATACTCATTATGAAATTAAATAAAAGTACATCTGTCAAACTTCATAAAGAAATCTTTACAACAACATAACTTATTATGTTTTAATATCTGTAATTATTTGTAATATCAAATACACACCCGGTGTCTTGCCTTTGTTATGCTCGATATACTGCTTATAAAAAAACTTCCAACGGTTGATAATAACTACACAAGGTCGGCAAAGTTTTGAATTTTTAGTACCAAAAATGTAACGTTTTACTATTATTCTGCTGTAAGCAGTAAATTATTATAATTTTGAACGTTTACTCCAAATTATCTGTCTAATAAATTAAATAACTGAAGAAATATGTTAATTTCATTACATTACAAAAAAAAATCGAATTTTCATTTGCGATTTAAAGATATTGCTTTGAATAAATGAAATACTCCACTATGATCCACCAATGTTAACACACATTATTTATATCTATTTCAGTAGAGTAGCAAAAAATATTCTAGAAAAAACTGAAATGTTGAGAAAAAATGTATACAATAACTATCATATATATTTGTATACATATTCACGTTGATCCTGTTACTTAGGGAATAGACATAAAATAAGAAAGCAAGACAATTTGGAAATTACTATATTGTGAAATACAGAAAGAAACATATATATCAGAAAATATATCATAATTAAATGGAAAAGCAACTACAAGTATACGCTTTCGAATCAACAAAGTTGCGTTGTAATAATACTATAATTTTCTTTTACCTGCCCATTCACGGTAACTGTTATCTCCTCACCTCTATATGCTATATTCAAGACATTTAGTTTATATAAAATAAACAATTAATAATTAATGATTTGTTAAAAAATACTACAAAATATAAACGATTATCTTTTTTATATTCCTGACGTTTCAAAATTGCCACTTAAATATTTCATAATTTTTATTGGATATACTAATTGCCAACTGAAAATCCTTGGAAATGTCAAAGCACTCGTAAACATAACCTAGAAATAGCACTTTTTAGATCATTTTTAGGTATCTTAGACTGATCTCCGCAAAAAAAGGGGCACCGTGTTGAATTCAGTAAAACATCTACTTTCCATTAAATTACATATGAATAAGTACTCAATTCGGTGGTCTACATACGGAAGTCTGAAGAATACAAGCTTGTGTAATGCTTATACTTTTATCATTTTAACCTAACCAGTTCTAGTGGAATAGTAAATAAAATTATTGTCGCTAACAGTACGTATTTAAAATAATTTTAATTAAAAACGGCAACGGCAATAAGTTCAACAACTTGTATTCCCTGATTTGAATCCAACAAAGATACTTCCATTACTACACAAGACACTATAGGTATACATCTGCATCAATCCACATACAAACGTGGTGTAAATATGGATCGTATGCGATTTCCAATTTTTATATTATTTGATTATTATTGACAATTCATCGTTGCGGTGTCTAGGCCACTCAGTAAACACTGACTTGCGGTGTTGCCATGTAAATCAGTACTTCATTTTCATATATTTTTCCGGCAGAGTCCGCCACATTATGAGTGCTGTAATTTTAATTTTTACTTCACGTTTTTCTCTTTTGTTTGTTTTTAAACTTCTCTCAAATTTGGCCAAGACAGAATTAATTAATAAATTTTTCTACAAAGCGTTTTTTTTGTTTTTCTGCAAATACCTCTTTCACTTTTTAATTATTGCATTATATCAAAAAATCGTTATGTACCTCTATTTTATAAATGTTAATTAATGTATAAAAAAAATAAAATTAATTAAATTTCGTATTTCTTTCAAGTAATTTGTGAAATAAAATTGGTCAAAACTAGGCAACCTGCCACACGCCATAGCGGACTCTTAAGGGTACGTAACGAATGGTGGGGGACAGATAAGTTAATATTGCTCCGGCATGTGCTGCCATCTATAATGTAAGATATATGACATTAGACCTTAAGTTTTGATCTTCACATATAGAGGACTCTGATGGATGGACTATATGCATATCGTGGGCTTCAAATAAATTCTTATTAGTTTTGTATGTGCAACATTTTTTATCTCGCTTTTATAGGTAGGTACATGCGTATTTCAGAACACGCACGTTCTGTACAATACTGTTGTTAGCTCGAGATGAATCGGATAAGTATAGAGAAAATCTATTCTATTAGTACACAATACACACAAAGAATTTTTTGTTTATACTTTATCATACTTTATACTTTTATACATGTGTTTGTGTAATCCTACACGCTGGAGACGTAAGAACTAAATAGAAAAATATAAATAAATAAGAAAGTGATAGGATACTATTTATTTATCCATATATTGTAGCATTTAATGGAATTTTTACAATCTGATATTTTTTAAAATACAATTAACTACAGAGCATATTTTAATTATTTTATTTTTAAAATTAATTCACATATGACGTGTAGAGTTCGCACAGAATGAAAAGGCTACATTCGTTATAGCTGCGCAGACGACACATTTTTGCTTGGTTGAGTCTATTACCACAAATGGGAATGTCAGGTAGCAACTATCCTATTTAGTAGCACCGACGACAGTTTATTGGTGTTTTTTTGTCGATTGAGGTTCGTTTGCAATAATAATATTGTTTTTATTAAAAATTGTCTTTTTGAAGACATATTTTGCATCGATATCAACAATTCACAGTATGTACGGTAATTAATTCATAGTTTTATACGATTTCGAACTTGTATATGTAATATAATTTGTTTATTTCATAAAACAGATAATTTATATATACATTGTTAAAAATTTACTGATGTACGAACTACCTACTAGATTTATTCATAAATGTAATGGACTTTGTAATGAATTTCTTGACATCGGTTCGTATGTATCGATACCCTCTAGAATTCATTCCTAAATTCCTATATCTTAGAATCGATACGCCATCGTTATCTCAGGTATCGAATAATCGATACCAGTATTGAGATAACGTATCGAAACTTCACCCTACTCTAGTAAAAAGAACATTTTCACGAAAAGTTGATAAAAGCGAAGAAATGAGAAATATACCTATATCGTTCATTTAATTCCAATTTTCAATTAATATAATACTTTTCAGAAAAACTTTGTAAATTCTAAATTACTTACTGATTGAAGAGGAAAAATCTTTGAATTGTAAGGAAATACAGTTTCCAAGTACAAGTAGGGTAAGAACTGTAAATTGAATTTTAATTCTTACTTTATTCTACATATTTGCAGTAAAATTGGTTCGGAATTACAAACCTAGTCGTCCTCGCAAACGAACAAACAAGTATTGAGATATAAGTAGAGATGGCTTCTCAATGCCATATACATACATGGATTTTTTATATTCCGGGGAGAAAATCGACCCCTTCTACGGCTCGCAAGGCATTCCGGTTGCGTGACTGAGATGGCCCAGGCATTCCTCTACATCATATATGAGACTCAGGCTGAAACCTTTTTGCCGTCATTTGGTTTTATGGATTTTTTATATTCCGTGGAGCAAATCGACCCCTTCTACGGCTCGCAAGTCATTCCTGTTGCGTGACTGAGTTGGTCCAGGCATTACTCTACATCATATCTGAGACTCAGGTTGAAACCTTTTTGCCGTCATTTGGTTTTATGGATTTTTTATACTCCGGGGAGAAAATCGACCCCTTCGACGGCTCGCAAGGCATTCCGACTGCGTGAAGGCGATGTGTTACGCATACCTCTACACCATATATGACTCTCAAATTGAAACCTTTTTGCCGTCATTTGGTTTTATGGATTTTTTATATTCCGGGGAGCAAATCGACCCCTTCTACGGCTCGCAAGTCATTCCGGTTGCATGACTGAGATGAACCAGGCATTCCTCTACATCATATATGAGACGCAGGTTGAAACCTTTTTTCCGTCATTTGGTTTTATGGTTTTCTTATATTCTGGGGAGAAAATCGACCCCTTCTACGGCTCGCAAGGCATTCCGGTTGCATGAAGGCGATGTGTCAGGCATACCTCTACACCATATATGAATCTCAATTTGAAACCTTTTTGCCGTCATTTGGTTTTATGGATTTTTTATATTCCGGGGAGCAAATCGACCCCTTCGACGGCTCGCAAGGCATTCCGATGGCGTGACTGAGATGGCCCAGGTATTCCTCTACATCATATCTGAGACTCAGGTTGAAACCTTTTTGCCGTCATTTGGTTTTATGGATTTTTTATACTCCGGGGAGAAAATCGACCCCTTCGACGGCTCGCAAGGCATTCCGGTTGCGTGAAGGCGATGTGTCAGGCATACCTCTACACCATATATGACTCTCAAGTTGAAACCTTTTTGCCGTCATTTGGTTTTATGGATTTTTTATATTCCGGGGAGCAAATCGACCCCTTCTACGGCTCGCAAGTCATTCCGGTTGCGTGACTGAGATGAACCAGGCATTCCTCTACATCATATATGAGACGCAGGTTGAAACCTTTTTTCCGTCATTTGGTTTTATGGTTTTCTTATATTCTGGGGAGAAAATCGACCCCTTCGACGGCTCGCAAGGCATTCCGGTTGCGTGAAGGCGATGTGTCAGGCATACCTCTACACCGTATATGAATCTTAAGTTGAAACCTTTTTGCCGTCATTTGGTTTTATGGATTTTTTATATACCGGGGAGCAAATCGACCCCTTCGACGGCTCGCAAGGCATTCCGGCTGCGTGACTGAGATGGCCCAGGCATTCCTCTACACCATATATGACTCTCAAGTTGAAACCTTTTTGGCGTCATTTGATTTGATGGACATTTTATATTCCAACAACAACGACATTGACCCCTTTGTCGGCTTGCAAGATATTAAGATAACATACATGGCACTGAGTGAGTACTCGTCTACACCGCATCTAGTCCTCAAATTGAATACTTCCTTCTCTAATATTATTTGTCCGCTTTTCTCTATTTCGTAATGGATATGGACCTCTTCGACATATCCCACGACATTCGGACTACGTGGTTGTACTTTATGCTACGATATGCACTTTATTCTATGCTATATTTGTTTTTAATTCAAAAAGTAGTTTACTCTTTATATTTGAATATACATAACATATTATTTACTTAAGTAACGTAAATATGTTCCAATATTTATAGTACTTCTCAAATTAGCTGGTAGCTAATGTTGGTGCTTAGTACTTATCTAATATAGATTTGTTATAGTTATTGGTAAGTTTATTGCCGGCACACGACGCCTATGGCGAATCGGGTATCTTCGGAATTTAGGCTGCTAGATTTTGGCTGCCAATTTCACACCGGTAAAATAAACTACTTTCAATGTACTTTTCTTTGATATCTTGAGTGATGGCACAACACTATGTACTTTTTAAAAGAAAGGCGATTACCAGAAAGTTAATATATCGGTAGCATTTAGGTTAACAAACAAGGCATGTTATGTATTATCTTTGTATAATTAGTTTGAACCGTACTGTTTTAGGTCATTCATAAATAGTATACATGTCTAACATCCAGGTAAGATTTTCACAGAGGTACAAAAATCAAGTTCACTGTTTTTTTTTATCCTTCACTATACTGTTTACATATATTAGCTATTTCTCTTTATAAATAATTGTATTGTTTTCTTAATAAATAAAAAATGTATTGAATAGAAACTTTACGTAAACTTTTCTCCCGCTATTGACATCCTACAAAGTTATTTTTTAAATAATAATAAATATTTCGTATATGTTGTCGTTTCGCGGCATTTAGCCGAAAATGCGGTCACAGTTGCGGGCGCTAGCAGCGACATCTATGTCGCAATGCCCGAACATTAGGTTTTCCTGATTTTCTGTATTACCCACGACTTCCTTAACACGGATCGTATCTAGGCTAAATTTTATTGCAAAATTTTTATTCGGTAGCTTTTTGCAAAATTTAAACTATGAAATACGCTACTATATGTTGTATCTAATAAAATACATATCTAGTTTCAATTTGACTATCTCAGATTTTTGAATTTATTCCTAGATTAGCCGCAATTCCTTAAATTCCCGACTGCTTCAAACAATTTTATTTTTTTTTCTTATTAAGAATACTTTTATTTTAGATTTGGCGTGCGTCATTTCGAAACCCATAGTTTCACGATTCCATTGCACCTATAATTTCGCAAAATAATTGCGTATTTTTTCTTAAAAAGAACCGAATAGGTGGTACTATAAATTACATTGGTACAAATGTCCGCCATATTGTTTCGACGCGCGCCCTTAAGTGTTATTTGTGTATATGTTACAGTAAAAGTATAAACTACAGTTACTGTATACATTTGCCAGTAAATGTATACATTCGCATCGCATTTTAGTTAAAGTGCTATCTATGCAGAATGATGTTTACTAATACTAGTAAAAGTATACATCTACTAGTAAAGGCATACATTTACAAAAAAAATAAAATTAATTAAATTTCGTATTTCTTTCAAGTAATTTGTGAAATAAAATTGGTCAAAACTAGGCAACCTGCCACACGCCATAGCGGACTCTTAAGTGTTATTTGTGTATATGTTACAGTAAAAGTATAAACTACAGTTACTGTATACATTTGCCAGTAAATGTATACATTCGCATCGCATTTTAGTTAAAGTGCTATCTATGCAGAATGATGTTTACTAATACTAGTAAAAGTATACATCTACTAGTAAAGGCATACATTTACTGCCATCGCTTAGATAAATAATACATATTCAGATTGTATTATGTACTATGATTAGTAGGTAAATCAAATATGAAAAGGAAATAAGAAAACTTTATTTGGCTACCTCAACAGAATTGAACTAGAAAAAATACAATAATAAATACGTATACATACTATATGTACCTATATATATACTATGTGATATATATACACATTTGTTCACCTTAGAGCGGGCCATGGGAAGTTACACTAGACGCATAGAATGCAGTGCGATGTGGCAACGCGTAGGCATGCGCCACGCAAGATCGCTCGTCGATCACGACATCACCGACCATACTCTTGCTCGATTTAAATTCAACTGAATTGTGTATGCATGAGTGTCGACGCCAGACGCAAGCTACAACGCGAAGGAGGGAATACGCTGTTGCAATTCACACTGCTATGGCCCGCTCTGAGGTGAACTAATGTGTATATCTGGACATATAGAACTCTTTACTTACTTGAATAAAAATAAAAATGGATACATAGTGCCATTATTTCCTTTTCATATTTGATTTACCTACTAATCATAGTACATAATACAGTCTCAATATGTATTACACTTTATCTAAGCGATGGCAGTAAATGTATGCCTTTACTAGTAGATGTATACTTTTACTAGTATTAGTAAGCATCCTTCTGCATAGTTAGCACTTTAACTAAAATGCGATGCGAATGTATACATTTACTGGCAAATGTATACAGTAACTGTAGTTTATACTTTTACTGTAACATATATAAAAATAACATAACCTAGAATCGTAGTTTAATGGTAGAAACAATATGTAGAACTTTGTAATAACAATAACCGCTGTTACTTTAATTTTACGATAGAACGATAGAGGTACACATAGAGAGGTATACATGTCATTCTAAAAGAAAGTGTTTTAATTCTATACGAAACAAACAACGAACCCAATTCCCTGCAAAAGTAAGAACTGTAATATTTGAAAAATTGCATGGCTTTCTAAAGTTAGAGCACAACAGCATAGTATATATTGTAATGTTATATTCAATATTACATTTTATTCAATATTTACAATTCCACTTGTCAGTTGACAGATGATCCAGCTGTAGGTAATCTAAAAAAAAAAAAACACTAAATTAATTGAATATTCATTAAACTATAACCAACTATCTGATCTGTGTATTTCTTCAATTTAATTTAATTCTATTTTATCAAATATGTAACATTAACACGATTGCACACATGCGAGGTATTTGTTTAAAATTAACTCATTTAAATCCAAGTCAACACTATCAAATGATAGAGGAGGCGCAACTCTTCAAGTTGGCACCATCGGTATTTTCCTTGCATATGTGCGAGTCGATGTCATGATTTGCCTCAGTAGCCATCTGACGCAGAAGGGGGTGTTGCTCAGCAGAGATCTTATGTTAAGTCCAGCCAACGACAAAGACAGAAAGATGTTAAATGCACCACAATAATGACCATCATATTTTATAAGGTAATTAATTAATTTCAAATCATTTATTTTGTACACAAATACACACCAATATTGTAACAAAATCACACAATTAAATTCCACACACACAAGAAGAAAGACCAGCCAGTTAGGGGCATTTAAAGAACAAAAAGTAGGTGGTAATTAAAATCTACAACTTTTCGGTGACCCTGTATACAACAAATATTCGACCGGACGCGCATAAATTAATCCATCAACGATCGTTGATTGCCGTGATTGACAGATGACGATCAAAAGGTATTTCTGATGAAATTTAGAGACAATTGCGAATCACCTATAAAAAGCCGTGCGAGAGCAACAAACTTCCGCTTTTTGCATTTTATCTTCGTACAGAGCGTTTATCTCTACGTATGTAAATTTTGTAAATTAACCCGGTGCACCGTGGGCCCAAATCAACGATCATCTTCGAATAAGTACTTATAAACATCCAAAACTTCTACCGAATTTAATTACCCCTACGAAAAAGACGTCTCTCCATCCACCATCCGTCTATAGGCGCGCGAAGACAGAAGCTTCCAAAATAACACACACACACACTCACACACACGTAAGATAAGGTAATTTAATTTTAATTTAATTTTAAGGTCAAAAATTTTAAGAATTAATATTTTCTCTTTAAAACAGTAAATTCTTTTTTTAGTCCAAATTAATATTTGAAAAATTTAAAAATTTAATTTTTTTTTATACAGAAATTTTCTAAGTCCCAACTAAAAGTTGGAAAAATTTCAAAACTACCAAAAAGGGTCTTTATAGGTAATAATTTAGTTGTGGTGCTTGCCACGCCATTCTGCACACTGTAAACTAATTTTTTTTTATAGGTTTTATTGATTTAAATAAAAATATAATTTTTTTTTGTAAAACATCTTTTTGTCTTGTAAAAATTTTTTTTTAACTTAGAATTTTTTTTTTCTTGGGTATTTTGTTCAACGTACGATAAGCTCTCGTATTCTGTTCTCTACACCCGCTGTAGAGCAAAGAATTCACGAACCCCTGAGATTAATTTGTTTAAACCCCAAATTTTAATTTAAAGAGTAAAACTCACATTGTCTTGATTTTATTATAAATCAAATTTCACATTACAATATATTATGTTGTTTTTTTACAAAACAATTTGCATTTATTAAAAAGTTGTATTACCAACAATTTCCAATTCTTCAATTAATGTTATAAGAAGGTGTTTAATGTCTTGAGATTTTGCAGTCCCTTTGCAAAATGAATATGCAATTACGTGTTTTCATTTTCTTGTAACCCCACGTACCATAAATACAAGCGCAGATGGCAGATTTTACCGTTTCCTATACCAATAAGTAACATCTTCGTGTTTATTGTACCTAAGTTACATGAGGTGACAGCACAACTTCATCAAACATCAACATACATTTTTTTTCTTTTGGTTTAAAATGATTTATATGATCTTTCAAATTATTCATTAAAAATGAACTGATGCCGGCATCAACCGGCACATTTTCAATAACACGAGTTAAAGTTCATTTTGAAGGTAGATTAAACCAATTCGATAAAAATCGATAAGCTTGACCAAAAGTTTTCCACAAAGCTAACGACATTATCTTCTCATCGATCGTATATCGTCGTCCTTTTAGTTTGCATGGTTTTCTATTTAAGTGGTGCAAACAAAAAGTTATGGTTTCTTGACTTAAATTCGTGTTCACTGAAAACATGTTCATGTTGGCGAGTTGAATACGTTTCTTGCTTTTCTTTTGTACACTGACAGTACATTTTGTAATTTTTTCGCACGGCGATACATTTTCTTTGTTTTTGGGCATAACTTTCTAGAACGGAGAACACCCATAGAAATTCCATGCAGGTCTGAAAATAATCATATATATACCTACTATTACTTTTGGAATTTTATCTTTTAGAAAACTGTCACTTAGTTACTTCGCAAGTACTCTTCATAAAATTTTGGCAGTGTTTTTTATTATTTTAATGTGCAAATTAAATTAAATTTGAATTTACTAAAATCTGAATGAACTGGCGTTTAAGGTATTGTTACAGTTTTATACACAGAGAAATGTTCTTTGGATAAATACGGGTTTCATTAAAAAAACAACAAGCGAGAACTTTTTCTGGATTTGACGGCGACGCAATCCACACTAGCAGATTCCATAGCTACTTGCGTAGGAACTGCATGAATCTGTACTCCATCCGCTACTGTAATTTGATAAGATTTCCACGTTAGAAAAGTATATATTACATATTAACATACATAAATATACCTATTTTCGTAGGCAACATCAGCGCATCTGTAACTTCTACAGAGATATTATCATTAGCGGGTAGCGGGTCCATTGACAAATCTAGAGGACGTATACAGATTTTCCTAGTGAACGGTTCCTATTCATAGTTATATACATATGGAGGAAGAATGTTGCGTGGAAGGGGTGAAGCCGTGTCGGCCATACTTCTTGGGATGAGAAGTACATAAGAACTTTTTGGATATAATAGTGTATGCAACTGAATCAGCACTCTTATGTTGTACTGTATCTACATACGCGGCGTATTTGTGAAATTATGTTCCGTAGTGCATATAGATAAGGACTTCATAAACTTTCAATACTTTTCTATTCAATTCACTTACAATCTAGGAAATGTTATATTACTATTTTAGATATCAACATCGCTAACAGAAAAGCACCTATACTGACGATTATGTAAGTATAAAGTGATTCTTGTAGACTTCATAAATATAAAGATGGCTTTTTCTTTGTAATCATTGGTCAATTGACTTTTCGTCTGTCTTAAAATAATTTCAATAATGAATTGAAATTTTGAAACACATGAAATCGGCCGAATTAACGGATATAATAGAAATAATTATAAAATTATGCCCTAATTTAATACTAGAAGGTGAGTAAAGAATTTTGTAAAATAACGTTTAATAAAACCTCATAAAGCGATTTCTAAAAATTAATCAAAGCAGGATTGTATCTGGTTGGTCCTGGTTCTTTAAAATTTTAGTTTTTTCGTTACCACAATGACATTTGTTTGAATATTTGTCTGTTAAACAGCGAACATAAATTTCATCATAAATTTTATAATGTATTATACACTACTAAAACCAGGTATACAGATATTTGGGTGTAATTATTTATCATAAGTAATATAACAAGTGACCAAGATTTTTCGATCAAACTGATTTGGATAATTTGTAAGTGCTTGTTGAGATAATAATTTCACGAAGGGCGAGTGAAATTATTATTAAGATCAACAAGCACTGTTTAGTTCTTGTTAGAATTTATCATGCTTTGTGTAAATGTTTATTTCTCTCTGATGTATTAAATCAAATAATTTCAGTAAAGATGCAATATGTTTTACAACATTGTGTTTCATTACTTCCCCATACCAGTCTTCCAATAATTTATATCTAATATGCGTTTTGCTTTCTACACTTCCACTTCGTTGTTTGCTAACTAGATTCATAGAATTGTTACCATAGTTAAAATTACTTAACAAAAATTAAATGTAGACCTCGATTTAGTACATTATTATAAGCACTTATAAGTAAATTATTTTAGTACATAGCTAAATTAGTAGGTTCACTTTATACCCCTAAAGATAGGCCACCACTATAACCAGCACTTATGTATTTGAAGCTATATTGAAATTCCCACGTAAAAATCCCAATAAATATGGTGGACATTCGGCTTCACTTTTGACGGAGTGGGGACTTATATACTCAGCTTCCATGTATATAGTTCTATGTTCCTATTCTACTTCAAATACACACACGTAGACATGTATCATCAGGTACTTTCTATTTAACACTGATCCGCGAATAAAACCGGGGATGCCGCGCATGTCGTAAGAGGTATGAATTTGATAGAGAGAAACACATTCCTCGCTCGCCGTATGATAGCTGATAAAACTCGCATAAACCAAAATAAAATGTTAACTCTCGAAGAGAGAGTGCAGATTGTTTTATGGTATGCGCGGGAGAATTCCTATGTAGATGTGCAAAATTTATTTGTCGCGGCATACGAAAATCGTCCACCTTGTTCTGTGTCGGCCATCCGAAAGATTATAAATAAATTTCGTACAGAAGGTTGCGTTAATTCACGGCATAGTAAAAGACGTCGTGTCGTTCCTGACGAACAAGAGGCGCAGGAAGTCGTTTCGCTTTGAATATAAGAATTTTATTTTTGTACTTTTGTAACTTGATTAATTTAGTGACATTTTAAAATCATAAATCCCTAACCTTAATAATATGCTACCCAGTTCGTTGTTTTTTCTATGAAAATAAAAGGAAATGAAATAGAAATTGTTATATTTGGAAGGTATGTAATTCAATGTCAGAACAGCAACAAATATTATATAAATTACCATTTTATACAACTGACTGTAAAAGTGACGCAAGCTAACTGGATTAAAAATTGAGTTTTATAACATAAACCGACATAAAGCATGTTATAATTATTGACTACTAGGAGAGAAATTCATCTTCTCGGCCCGAAAACATACCAAATAATGACGTCTTCTAACGCTAGTAGTGGAAAATAGTATATTATTTTATACGGAGGAAAAGTGATACTTTTCATGGCGCGCTCGTGTTTAGCGTTATAAACATTTTCGTACTAGTGTTAAAAGTATTTTTTCTTCAAACGTCAATAAAACTGACATTCAGTCGGCCGCAAAGTGTCACTTTTCCTCCGCCGGAGGTTTACTTTTCACTTTTCCGCCGCCGGAAAAGTGCTATTATAGCAACGTACAAACACATAATTTCAATGTTGACAATGTCCACTTGACAGTTTTATGATGAGTTACTATAGAAACAATTCGTAAAAATCATCGGTCTAAACTGGTCTAAACGTCCAAACATCCTACCAAACCTGCTTATCTTCAATTAAAAATAGATATTTTTGCATAAGTTTGCCGACGTTTGAAGACAAAATAGCATATTGTATGTGGAGGAAAAGTTACTTTTCCTCCGTATAAAATAATATACTATTATAACACGCTCTATGTCAGGTTTTCAATAATTACATACAATTCAATAACATATCTACGATATCAAATGTACATTATAGTTTGGCTTTTTTATAATAATTAGTAGTCGTCTTCAGTTATCACATCGGTAAGTCACCGGTAGGTATAGATTAATGGAGTAGTAGTGAACTGAATACCTACACTACAGGTATTGTACTATTGGCATGACGATATTCAGTGCGGTCCTTTACTTACCATTACCTACCGATGTGCTAACTGAACACTACCATTGTTATTGTACGCGAATAATTACACCATTGATTAGTATTTGAGTCATATATGAAAACTATTTTTTCTTACGATACCGTAATTGTTACCGTAGTTCGTTAAGTATCGATGCCTAGGTATCGTTGTATTGGCACCGATACCGACGTTATACAAGGTATTGACGAATTGATACCAGTAATGTTATCGAATACTGGACGATGTATCGATACTTCGCCCAGCTCTGTACATAATATAGACACATCGAAAAAAATCATAATTAGAGTAAGCTATGTGAATGGATTGTTACTTTAGCCACTTTCACATAATGGCATTTATTCCTTGACATTTAATTTGAGGGTATAAAGGTTATAAACTAAAGCTACAATAAAATGTCAAGTAATAAATGTCATTATGTGATAGTGGCTAAAGCAACGATCAAAAACATTTACATAGCCTACCCTAATTATGTTTTTTTTCGATGGCACGTTATAAGTAATGTGTTTTTATACAACTGCCAATATTATATTTGCAAATATAGTCAAATATTTGCATATATAATGGAGCGAACCTAATTCTTGGCAGACGCAAATATTTAACTACATATTTTCAAAATATTGATGGCTGTAGAAAAATACATTTATCAAATGCGTTTAAAGACTATCACGCAAATCAGCATTTATGGTTGTGCTACTTTGTATTCGTTATTTCTCAAATCATAAAACGTTTCTTTTATAGGTCGATTTTTGTTTTCAATTGTACATCTCTGTGCAAAATAATAGCAGTACAGTATATTATCGCTTGTTTTACAAATAGAAGATGAAAAACGATTTCTTTCACCACAAATCCCAAGCGTTTAATAGTCCAGTGAAATATCAGAAAATGTCAAATGACATATAGGTACATGTCACTCGATATGTATTGGAATTATTGATTTGGTTTGTATCGCATTTAATATCGTATAGCACATTATTATTTTATTGACACCTATCAAATTAATCAACAATTATGGTCAATTTTATTTCAAAACATGTAACATGAATAATTAAGTGAAATGTCAAATGACAATAGACATGGGGGGACATACGGTATATAGTAAAGGCGTATTAGCGTTGAAGATAGAGCAAAAAATTATTAACAAAAGTTGTTGCAAATTACTAAAATAATACGAATACGAAGTTTGGCTGGAAAATCTTAATCTTGAAATTTTACTACATTTTTATATGAACTCATTGAAAAAATTCTTAGTTGAAATATCTCCTATTTAATGAGTGTTACAAAATTACAATTTCATATTTAATATATTTCAAATTTTGATTGTGCATTGCACTTTTACTATTTGAGATAAGAATTTTTTCAACAAGTTCATACAAAAATTTAGTAAAATATGAAGTTTAAAATTTTCCAGCGAAACTTTGTATTCGTATTATTTTAGTGATAATTTCTTAATAATTTTTTGCTGTGTCTTCAACGCTAATATGATTTTACTAAAAACCCTAGTTTTTATTTGAATTATAGTTGACCAGATTTAGACTCCAACAAAAATTCATCCGTACAAAAATATTAATGTTAATGCCCCCTATCACTGATAAAAATTTAATAATAATTGCGTAGGTAATAAACAATTTATTTGGTTGTCGTCATTTAAACTGAAACACACTGTTACATTGACTTATGTAAATCCTCTAGTTCCATACTCTTTCTTTCAATTTTACTATTTACATTGATTGAGTTTTATGCCGTTTTTGGCATTTTTGATGGCGTTTTCTTCACCATTTCCGATCATTTTTAGATCATCAATTTGCTCTTTTAGATACAAACCCATTCTTCTAAAATAAAAGCAACTTAACGAATATCTTAGTAGTCCAAACAATATCATCACAATATTACAAAGTAACAATATAACTAGCATTAATACAAAATAAATGATAGGCAAAAATTATCAAACTGGATGCATATCAAGCAACTGTCTAAATTTCTTTAATGTTCGTATTTCGTAAACTATCAACATCAGATCCCCATATATTATACATTTTCGAATTTGATCTTTCACGTAGAACCCAAAAATGAACAAATGTACAGGATGTTCTTTTTTAAATAATAATGACATCATACCAAACCACTAATATCACAACTTAACTAAAATACAAAATATGTACTATTGAAAGCCAAAAATCCACATGTACCAGATAGTTTCAAAGTAGCTTATGGTCTGAAAAGTAAGGAATTTATTCTGTACTTTATATACATACGGTATAAAAACTATTATTCCCAATCGAGGATACTGTGCTAGTAATTTGTGTTAATACTAGGTTACATTTTTGGTTGTAACTAATAAAGTAAATTAAAGAAATTCAATCTTTATTTTTCAGTTTTTATAAATAGTGAAATTAACAATTTACGCAATGCTGCTTGCATTGGATGCGATTCTCGGCCAAAGATCTGCACACTCTTTCGCAACGGGTCCAGTAATTGCAGAACCCTTCATTTCACCTTTATTATTTACGATAACTCCAGCATTATCTTCAAAGTATATAAATACTCCATCCTTCCTACGGAAAGGTTTTCGTTGCCTTATAACAACTGCTGGCATAACTTTTTTCCGTAGTTCTGGTTTGCCTTTTTTCACCGTTGCTACAATCATGTCACCAGAACCTGCCGCTGGTAGACGATTCAATCGCCCGCCGATACCTTGCACTGCGATAACATATAAATTTTTGGCTCCTAAAACAAACAAACCAAACTAAAATAATTGCTGTATACACCTGAATAGATTACATATCACGGAAGTATACATTTATAAAGAAACTGTTTTGATGCAGTTAAACTAATTGCAATGGTGTATATATCTGTATAACAAGAGTAAACGGTGAGAATTACCACCCCCGAAGTTATTAGCTGTCCAAGCGAATGATCCAAGCAAGAGCTGCTTAAAAGTTAAGAGTTAATGTGTTTCTGCGTATATGGCACAGAACCGTTTTTCGCCTACCACTAACGCCTCTAAACTTTTATTTAAGGATTAAAAGTTAAGATTAGCTTATTGTATTGAAACAACTCAGCCAATTTTAGTGTTTTACCATCTATGACTTTTTTGTGACCAATTACTTATCCAACGAATGTCTCAAACATTGGACTTGTTCCAACAGCTGGTAACTGGTAGGTTTCCGATCGTCAGATCCAGATATTTAAATGCAGAGACGCATACAAGATGTTTTTAGAGACTGTTTAACTAAGCACGGTAAGATATAAAAAACAAATACGTATAAACATAAATATGGAGATACCAAATAATTCCAAAAGGTGGACGTATAGCACTGCCCTTATGTGCCCGCCGCTACTTAAGATAAAATGTAATTAATTGTGTTTAAGCAACAAACAAGCAAATCATTTACTCATACACCAATTTTTTTTTTGTTTCTGACCGAAAAAACTGACGTAGTCAGTATAGAAAGTATAAACATCTTTTGGTTTTCAAGCCGCGAAAATAATTTAATACAAAATTAATGTCTTAATTTTTTTCTTCTTTGAGGTATACGGTTTTATCGATTTATTTACTTAATGAAACAAATATGATTACATCTGTTTTATTATGTTACGTTTCGGAAATTCTTGTATATTTACATTTCTATAAAAAGGAGTTAGGTACATTTTAATTTCGTTGTAAAATTATTTTCGGAATAAGCTTACGTTACAGATTTTTTTTTGTTTTTTTATAAAAAATGAATTGATATACCCATTTTCTGACCCTTATGTATTTATCTTTCAATTCCTGAAATATTTCCACACAGTGCTACACTTTAAATGGACCACCCTGTATAATATTATGTTTTGACACTTATTAAATGTCAATTTCTTCCACTGAAGAAGTCTTTTTTAACGAAAACATGCTATATGTTCTGGAATAAATTGATATTTAATTAATTGTTGTGGAAATATTTCAGGAATTGAAAGATAAAAAATGAATGATGCGATTTTGACTGCGTCATAATAATGTAAATATATGCACTACAAAATAAACATAATAAAAATTAAAAAAAATGATACCTGTCAACTTAGTTTTGCAATAAATTATTGAAATTTATCGTGATCCAAATTACGTTTTTATTTGGTTGTCAACAACTTTTCTTTTTTGCTCTATCTTCAACGCTAATATGATTTTATTAAAAACCCTAGTTTTTATTTGAATTCTAGTTGGCCAGATTTAGACTACAACAAAAATTCATTCATACAAAAATATTAATCTTAATGGCCACTATCACTGATAAAAATTTAATAATAATTGCGTAGTTAATAAACAGTTTACGTTAATAATTACGTTTTTATTTGGTTGTCACTTTTTTAATTTCTTTTTAAAATGGTTCTCTACACTTTTGAAGAAGATACGGAGACATGCAATCGTAATACTGAAAATAAATGGTTTTGCAGATAGAGCACGATCCGATAATAAACCCCAGAAAAACAAGTTTAGCTCAATCATGCAAGTTCTCAGAAAACAGTTTCTTTACCCGTTCCATTTCCATCACCTATTAAAACAAGACTATTTACTAAATTGATATTCAATTTATGAAAATAAACAGGTATGTGTCAAATTATTATAAATAACATGCGCAATTCATGTATTTCAGACTTCTTGCACTTATTCTGTACAAAAATATAGAACAAGTTCTAATTGTGTATACAGAATGCAAGGGCTTGATAGCTCGAGCAAATTTTTTTATTGAATAAATTTCCTCTGCACTTTAATAACGTTTCAACGAGTCTGTCGTCTTTTCAAATTATAACATATCTGAGTGATTATATTATGTTTATATGAAGAATTCTCTGCCAAATTATGTATCGTCTTACACAAACTTTAGTGGTGATGTGCACTATTGGTGCAATGAAAACCGTCATCGAACAACAAAAATCCATGTAGTCCATCCAGTATGGATTTTCTATTAATGTGCGGGTAAGTACAATCAACAATTACCTAATTTGTCCATTTTGATTGCTCAATCGATTGGCGAACTCTGAACTTAACGTGACTCCTCAAGCAACATTTTCGATTTGTTGTGTACATTCCCAAACAAAAACTGAGCGCACCAATATTTAAATTAGTCCTATCATGTCAAATAAAACTACAATTTGTCAAACAAGTAGAAAATCATTACACAAAACAGGACTGTATACAGTTGTCAAACATGACAAGTGTGGGCTAAGAGGAGTGTGGAGCAAGACGTTAGCAGAGTGAAGATTCGTTACATTAATTAAAACATATTTTCGAATGAGGTTTCATCGATGAATGCCTGTACAAAACATTATCTTAACTGTCATGTATAATTTCATATTGTAAATGTCAAACGATTCAAGTACTGTGCATAATTAGTATAATTTCTTTTGGGTTTATATAGTAATAACTCATATTGAATGAATATTCGGCAAGTTATCGTTGATCAATTTTTCACCATTATAGCAACTTTTACTCTTAAATTTATCAATACTAAAAAACAATTAGCAAAGACAGAATTGTCACCCTCAGATGGAGACTATAGCGGTTCAGAAAGTATACATACTTAGCATCATCATACAACCATATTTCAAAAATATTTAAAATAGTGTCTATTCTAACATCGTCAAGTCCAATACTAGTCGCTACTGCTAGTCTCACTACACTAATACAGATGCAGAATTACTTTAATAAAATATTGAATTTTCATATAATTAATCAATTCAAATAATATAAACGTCGTCAATAATTTAATTACAAAAGAAAACATTCAAAAATAAGTTCTCTTGCTTCAAAAAACAGTTACTTGCTGCTCACAAGATTGTATTATTCAACACATACACAAAGAAATACTCTACGAAGAAAAACTCAAATAAATGCCAAGTTTTAATAAAAACTTTACCTGTGTTATCTGCACAATTAATAACAGCTCCAACTGGCAAACCCAATGATATCCTGAACTTAGCTCCAGCGGAACCACCACGTCCTAAAATATAAAAAATAATAGATTACCATGTTGTATAATTTAATAAACAGGTAATATACATAACCTACAAATAAATCCAAAAATATTGAAAATGCATAATTTTGTGCAAATGTTTGACTGGATTAAATGCTAAACACAACAAATATATTGAAACTGCATTAAATACATTGTGATTGTAATTGATTACTAAAATATTAATAGATATAAAACGAAAACACAGAAACTCACCTCTCTTAGACATTTTGTTTGTTTGAAAAGAAAGTAACCAAATTACTAGAAAGCAAAAATAACTATAGCGTCTAATATTGGCAAGCCTGCGTTAGTGAACGGAAAATTTATCGTAAATCTGTCAATTGTCTTTGGGGGAAATTTCAAAATTAAGACTATGAAACAGTAAATAATTACATATATACTTAAATATGAAAGCCAGTACAGAAGTTCTTTATACTAAAAGTGAGGATCCACACAATGAGGATTACGTAGGTAAAATTATGGTCACTACATAGGATTTCCAACACTAGTGGATGTACATCTAATTTAAATTTTTAGATATGCCTCCTGAAGGACAAATAAGTAGTGACCAATTTCGATCAAATTTCGAGGAAGCAACTGCTACCGACAACCATAAAACTATGAAAAGGAAAAGGCTTCACCAGGAATCTCAACAGTATTTTCACATGAATGAAACTTATTGCCGAATTTGTAAAACAGTAATATATTTTTATTATGGTGTTACATTAGTGCAACCATATTTTATTTTTAGGATCACAGGAAATGCGAAATGTGTAAATATTTTTACGTAATTGGTGATGAAACATATGCTGTGCATGGTAATTGCTTTTTGAGTATGTTCCGAAAGAAGCTCGTTTGATTGTTGCCGACCCATGACAAACAAACGCTCACATAAACACCAAGCCACAGAATAAACAGAAACAGAAAGGACAAGTTTGTCGGAACCTTTGATGTTTTATTGACGATTATAGGTACTTTTTATTTAATACTGATCCGCGAACAAAACCGGTTTTGTTCGAACGATTTATACACCACAGAACCGGTTTTGTTCCCTGTTATAAATAGAAAGTACCTTAAATGTCCAAGAATGTTAGCGGAAAAGTTTGAATTTCATTTTAAGCATCTAGGTTAGATATGTTCGAAAAGTACATAAAGTATTAGATAATTATGTATAAGAATAGATACTTAGGGTTTTAAACAAGAATCAAACAACAAATTTTGGAGTTACTATAGAAATAACTACAATATTTAATTTTTACTATAATTAGGATAGTTGCCAACATACATAAAGCAAGTAGGTAAAACGTACACATCACAAAATCACTAAACTCACAACTCAGAACTAACCTCCAAACATGTAAACAACATTCCAGGAATATTTGGACATATGTATTTTAGAAATGGCGTCTGCCAGTCATGCCGACAAAAACCATGACATCAATTTTAAAGCTTTTGTCCTTTCTGTTTATTCTGTGACCAAGCGTACATAAGTGTCATTCAAACGCATGGGGTTCGATTCTTAACTTTCTACTCGTGATGAAGGAATGAGACAAAATGTCAATCGAATTTTATACAAACGGAAAATGTCCGATCAACAGCATACCTACTCAATTCACGCATAATAGGTATAGACAGGTCGAGTTAGAAATTCAGCGCCTTGTTCTAACGAGTTGGCAACGATCAATTATTACATTTGTATAGTACGAATTAAGGGTTGTTTTACATTATCATATTTTGTTTGACACATTGAACAAGCTTCATTTAAGAATATTTGTGAAACCTATTTACATTATATTGTATTTGACAAGAAGTTGGGCACCTTTCAACTTTGAGAATATTTGTGATTGTGATAGTAATGAAGTTATGGATAATTCTAATTTCTATTCTAAATGTACCAACGGAATCATATAAATACTGACTTTCAAATAATTTATATCTATGATTAATATCATCTACTTCACTACATAAGCAAAACAGTGAATTTAGCACTTCAATTCCACTCGTAATAAAACTGCCATTCAGTAACGAGTTCTTTGCTGAAGATATGAGGTACTTTCTATTTGACACTGATCAGCGAACAAAACCGGTTTTGTTCGAACGAATCATATTCTATTTAAAAATTTGAAATTGTGATTCATCCCCACTACAACAAGATTTGTGATCATGATTTGTAATCCCCTTTCCCCCGTGGAACATAATAGGTACTTTCTATTTAACACTGATCAGCGAACAAAGAACCGGTTTTGTTCGTTGATCAGTGTTAAATAGAAAGTACCTAATATTTTCCTGTTCACTATGTTTAAAACGAACATAACCTCACTTCTTGTGTTATGTGATGGTTATGTGTGCTGTAAACAAATCCCGTTCTTCTTTTGTGCGTTCTTTTCGCAATGCTAGTTGCTGAACATGTTCCTAATAAACATTGATCACGCTTTGCAAATCATCATTTAGAAATTTTACAAATAGAAAGCAGCTATGATCGAAATTACTGGGGGTCTGAGGCGATTACTGAGCTCTACTTTCTTGCTTAGCTAAATAACTGATCTGCCCTCCCATTGCCTCTACAGAACATTTAGAGCGACTGAGGCCAGCTAGAAAAGAGATAGATCTAGAGTGGGGCGGTTGTAAAACATATACGGAATTAACGCATCGGCAAACGTGCTATTCCGTATGTGTTTTACAACCGCCCCACTCTAGATCTATCTTTTTTCTAGCTGGCCGTAGTCCCTCAAATGATCTGTAGAGTCGCTCTAAGGGGGCATTCCGAAATCTGCTGAGAGTACTGACAGTACCTACCTACTGAATTAGCGTTCCGTACAATCAGTTCATACATGCTGAGGAAACTATACAACGCGCCATGTCAGTAAAGAGTGACATCATAAGTTACTGCTGAAACTGCTCTTGGTTGTGAGGTGAAGTCAAGGCCATATATAAACGGACTGGCAACAATTTGAAAGAAAACATCCTATTATCTATAATTAGATTCTTCACATTTTGATGTCGGTTGAACTGGATGTGCCATGTGTAATGTGTACGCTGTGGACTGTGTAATGGAGTAGAGTTTATATGCTGCCAAGCACTGATACATCAACCGAACTGGTAAATGGCTGAAATCGTTCCGAAATTGCGTGACGGCATATGCTCAATTATTTTACTGAACTATTACGGAACGATCTCTGGTCTTCGATCTCAGTAAAGTAACAGCTATTTCAGTAGATTTCGGAGTGTATCCTATACAAAACGCCGTCAGTAAAGAGTGACGTCATACGTTACTGCTGAGGGTGCATCTAATGAGTGCATTACGAAATCTGCTGAAATAGCTGTTACTGCTTTACTGAGATCGCAGAGCAGAGATCGTTCCGTAATAGTTCAGTAAGGTAATTGAGCATATGCCGTCACGCAATTTCGGAACGATTTCAGCCATTCACTATAGTTTGGTTGATGTATCAGTGCTTGACAGCATATAAACTCTACTAAAATACACAGTCAACAGCGTACACATTACAGATGGCACACCCAGTTCAACCAATATCAAAATATGAAGAATCTAATTAGATAATAGGATGTTTTCTTTCAAATAGTTGCCAGCCCGTTTATATATGTGACCTTGACTTCACCTCATAACCAACAGCAGTTTCAGCAGTAATTGGTGACGTCACTCTTTACTGACATGGCGCCTTGTATAGTTTCCTCAGCATGCATAATCTGATTACGGAACACTAATTCAGTACTGTCAGTACTCTTAGCAGATTCCGGAATGCACCCAATGTTCTGTATACCATACTCTACAGGCCAGCGAGAAAAGAGATAGATCTAAATTGACGGAACGGGGTGTTTTTTTAGTGGGTTGCAAGTCAAAACAGCGGTGATAGCGACAAGATATTATTTCAGTTTCCTGAAACATTGCAATGCACATGCGCGATTACATTGGCTATATTCAGCCAACTAATCACTAAGCGCTGAGAGTGTCATCGCTGGAACTCAGCGCTGGATCGTATTGAATGATGTAAGTGCCATCGAAAAAAAACATAATTGGTGTAGGCTATGTAATGGTTATTTACGAACCAAGTGCGTGAAATCATATTTCGCGAATGAGTGACCAGTTTAAAGCGCGAGCCGTAAGGCGAGCGCTTTATGGACACGAATTCGCGAAATGTTTCACGCACGAAGTTTGTACAATATTTTTTGTACGAGAACTATAATAATAATACATATTGTTAAATACGTTATCGTTTATGACCATATATGATTCAGGTTAAGGATTTATGATTTCAAAATGTCACTGAATTAATCAAGTTCCAGTAAGTACCAACTTTACTTTTACGCACTCGTGCTTAAAGTGACTTTTTACGCACGCAAATCGAATCGTGAAATGACAGGTTTTGATAGGCGAGTACAAAAATGTATTTGATCGTTGCTTTAGCCACTACCACATAATGACGTTTATTATTTGACATTTTATTGTAACCAAAGTTTATAACCTCAAATTAAATGTCAAGGAATAAATGTCATTATGTGAAAGTGGCTAAAGTAACCATCCATTCACATAGCCTAGTCTAATTACGATTTTTTTCGATGTGTATATAATGAATATTAGCGCTGTCGCATGCTCAATTACATAGTTTCACTGAAATTTTGTCATTTTGATCATAACCCAAATAAGAACTTATCTAGTGATATTAAATTGCAATTTAAATCATTAAATTTGGTATAAGTTAGTGTAATTTCTCTATTTAAGCTAAAGAAATTCTACATTGTCAAAGTGTACGTATGTATGTATGAGCAAAGTAAGTACAAATTATTAAGGTATTATAGTTACAACTTATAGCTCGAAAATTTTAAACATTATTTTAATCCATGTTAATTTTCCATTGCTACACTCATGGTCTGTAATACATATTTTTAAATTTCAAATTTTGAGGCTCCCCACCCAGGCTTACTTTCGCAGCGCATTTTCTTTCCGCTGCAAAAAATGGCGTCCGCTAGCCTCAGCGCTGACTTTAGCGTTGTATTGAATGCAATTGCTTAGGCCAACGCTGCCAGCGATGAGTCCGGCTGAATATAGCCATTCGTTCATCCATTTTTGTCTGTCTCATGTGTTTACGTTGTTGTATGGAAATATAATGGGTTTTTCTTTCGACGAACGGTTAGTGATCGGTTTCCGCACAATTTTATACCTCTGCTTTTATTTGTTAATAAACACATAAAACATATTGGCATAAAATTGTTCGTTAATCGATCAAAAACCGTCAGGTGAAAGAAAGCTATTTTCGTGAATAAAAATATACAACTGTTAGATCTTATGCAAATTAAAATACAGAATAGTAATGTTGGTTGCCGACCCCTTTCCGCCTAATTTTTCCCTCCCCTCGATTCTGACACGTAGCCCGTTGCCACGCAATTTTTTTGATCAGCTGATTCAATAGGGTTCAATCGTTTTTAGGTGGGTTGTGGGTTTAGGCACAGTATAGTATCGAGCCAGTAACGTCACTCGCTAAAATTCGTATTCTTACCCCTACCTGTTGAACGATGTTTCAAAGCCGGTGCGCATTAGTAATGTACACTGCTGCTCTTTATTAATACGAGCGCAAATGACCATTGCGCATTTATTCCCTGCGCAAATGATCATTGCGTATTTATTCCCCACCTGTATATTCGCCCGCTTATGTGCGAAAGCCAATGCGCAAAGAAAAACTCGGTCCCCGAAGATCAAAGGTGCCGACAGAGAGTGTCTCTACAGTTAGATACTATACTGTAGAGATGTGTAGTTCGCGAACGAACTATTAAAAAGAACTATTCTTTGAGCTGAACTAAAAGAACTAGTTCACAGATTCGAAATGAACTAGTTCGGCCGAACTATTAAGGTTTCATGCCGAAACAGAAAAACACATAAAGCCGGCTGTTCCCATGTACCTAACATGTATCGGTAGATTGATAGACCCTAGTTTAATATTTGTGATTTCTGATGTTTTGAATGATTACGTGTATTTGTGTATTAGATATAGTGGGTTATTATATTTGCTAGTGTTTTTTAATCTATTATTTAGTTTGTTCTTGAACACCTGCAAAGGATTATGATTGTATATAAACATCTGTTTACCGCATTTAGCGTTATAGCGACCTATGAGAATGCTTAAGGACACGTGCGGATACGGGCGCTGCGAGTCAATTCTGTTTCTGGTGAACGAGGCAAGCGAGTGAATGCGTGAATGGGAAAGAATGATTTAGCTTACTAGTTCGTTCACGAACTAGTTCACTGAACTAGTTCGCAGAAGTGAAATAGTTCCGGGGAACTAGTTCACTGAAAAGAACTACTAAGCACATCTCTACTATACTGTGGTTTAGGCTAGTGTGGGAAGTAGATCGCTCTAGTATGTAGTGATGTATATAGTGCTATTTTTCATTAGCAGCTACAAACTGCTACTGCTACTTTTCGTTAGCAGTTTAAAAAATATATAGAATATATAGCTACAATAGGGTAGAACATATGATGTCTATAGCGCTGCTACGTCAGAAATATTTACATCGGAAAACTACTACAAAAAGTAGCAGTTTCTTTTGATATTCGTTAGCTGCTACAAACTGCTAACGATAGTTAGCAGTTTCAAAAAAGCAGTTTGCTTCGTAGCAACCCATCACTACTATGGTATGCGTATGTCCTCACTATCGCTGCGAGGTAGGCGGAATAGCACGCTTGCGTTAATTCCGTATATGCACGTACAGTCGGTACGTCTTCGAACGATTTTAGTAAGGTAACATGAAGGTAACTCACTAAAATCGTTCGAAGACGTTGTACTGAGCGTACATACATACATCTTATCAAGATCGTATGATTTTTTGCTGAAATGGAGTTTTTAGTTATTTAAAAATTCGGCCCCTGAGCATACTTCGTAGATACACTGGAGCCTCGTTTATATCCGCGGTTGCGAAACCTAAACATTCACTTACGTCCTCTCAAGAGGGGTCTCCACTCTTATTCCGTTAGCGGAGACGAAAGGCCGTCCTACGCGCTGATCGGCTCATGTGAATACGTGCACTATTTAGGTGGTGGATGCCGAGCGAATATAAATAAGTGCTAAGTGAGCATATAAGTGAGGGTGGACATAAGTGAGCGCGGATATAAACGAGGATCCAGGGTATATTTTGTCCTTATATATCTAGATGGTCCTTATATAACAAATTTCAAACAAAATTTATTACAACTCTACTGAGAAATTTGCGATCATGATTGCCAACCCTAAATTCTAGATTTTTTAAGTTGGAGTTTTAATGGTTTTAATTATGGATATTTGTTACACAGAGGCAAAATGGGCAAAATATATCTACAAAGTGATAAAGAACTAAATTGTGACATTTCTTCTAAATAATTCACAAAAACATGATTTAGGTCAAAAATTATACGGTGTTACCAGACGTATCAGCTGGTACAAGTTAATCTGTCATTCGAATCATCTTTAAATTTATAATTTCGGTGTGATATCAAATTTATTCACTTTCTATTGACGCCGAAGGAAATAATTATGGCTTTAATTGACAAGATACAATACCATTTAGAAGGTGTCTTTCTATAGTTAATTGCAAACATTAAGAAATAATTCATTTACGTTATTTATTTTGTAGCACAAGAACCATGGCCTAAAGATGTTAAATTGTTCCAACCTTATGAAGTCGAACAAATTTTATTACCAGATAATGCAAATTGTTTAGCTGTCCAAGCATTTCTACGAATGTGTAACCTGGATTTTCAAACTGAACAGCGTCCTAATGCAGAATTTATGTCACCAACAGGAAAGGTGCCTTTTATCAAATGTGGTGCATTCCTAGTAGCTGAATTGGAAGGAATTGTAACATTTATTGGGCAAAAAGGCATTACCTTAACAGAACACTTAGATTCAGAACAAAAAGCAGATTTAAGAGCGTATTTGGCGTTGATTAATAATGTGCTAGGACCAGCAGAGGTTAGAATAGTCGCATAGAAAATATAAGATTAAAATTTTTAAAATTCGTCATAGAATTATGTGTGCTGGTGCGATCGAGAAACATACAGAGAGGTGACGAAGCCACGGAATGGATCTGTATATCCCTGGCCTTTGAATTTAATGCAAACGTGGAGTAAGCGATCTAAACAAATTAAAGCATTGAAAACCTTAGGTTGGTATGAAAAGTCTTTGGAGGAAGTTTTCCAAGAAGTAGAAACTTGCTGTCAGGCTTTAACAGACCGTTTAGAAAACAACACTTACTTCTTTGGAACCAAGTATGTATTTTATTTGCTTATTTTACTATATCCAAAAATTCTGCTTTTCCAATTCCACCATTTCCTTATGAATTTGTTTTTGTGTATTGGTTTTTATTTACTATACAGTCATAGAATTAATGAGTAATAAATGATATTTTGTTTATTTCTCATATGTATACTGCAAAAAAGTTACACAATATTTTACATTGTATGCCAGAAAGCATGAGCTTATGTGTACTGCTGGAATCTGTTTCTAACCACTGTATTCATCCATTCTGTTATACATTTCTCATTTCTTTTCTTTCATTCAGCAAAATTTCTTCAAAAATATATACATATTAACATTTAACATGCATTGCTATGATTAAATCTCAAGTTTACCAAAATTGTCATTAAAGTTTTATTTCTAATGAACATGTCCTTAGCTGAAGAACATATATTACTGGAATTACTTACCAACCATTCTTTATTCATCCGCTCTTCATACATTTCTTATTTCTTTCACTTCATTTAGCAAAATTTTTTGATAAATGTATGCAGATTAACTTTGCTTAACTGTACTGCTATAGGATCAGATCAAAAATTTACTTAAATTATCATTGAAGATTTTATTTTTAATAAACATATCCTTAGCTAATGAACGTATATTTTAGATACACAGAATTAGATGCTTTATTGTATGGCCATATATATGTATTACTTACAACATATATACCTGCTGGTCGTAATAATTTTGCTCAAATTATAAGAAAATTTGATAAATTAGTAAAACATTGCAAGAGAATTGACAGTCAAGTTATGGGACGTGAAACTGATTTAATTCAAAGTGAATGGTTGAAGCCTTCTAGAGCTGATTTGACTGTAAGTTCTATCAATTTGTTAATCAAAATATCTATTTCCTTTCTAATTTAACAGCAAGAACTTAAAACTTATGAAGAAGATGTGGAAAAATGTAAGACTGAAATAAAAATTGAGCATGATACTGTTGGCGATGTTGAAAGGGAAACAGATTGGCTAGTGATTGACAAAAAAAATGATACAGAAACTGTGGGAGATGCATTGCCTACATACAATTAGATCTGTTGTGATTTATAAAATGCATTAGTGGAATAGCATTTTTGATAAAATAAAAGCTGCTTGTTGTGCTGAATCAATTAATCAGTTTTAGTGATGGGTAGTTAGTAGTTTCAATTAAAACCAATTCCTTAAGGGGAACTAACCATATCACAATTTGTTATCAATAGAAAATCAAACTTGCGGAATGAATTCCTCTTAACCTGTAAATTTGAGTTTTTTTTTTCATACCATTTATAGTAACCTGTATATTTGACAATAACTAAAAATGTATTACCTCAATAAGTGAAGTGAACGAAGTAAGTTTATGATGTCATTGATTTAGTAAAAAAGTATTGCATTAATAGATAAGGAAGGGAAAGAAAGGAAATTTTAAACAATATATTTTAGAACATTCATTCATTTCACTTTCTGTTTTCAAAAGTTTTATTTACTGTGAATATCTTTGTATTCATTCTTGCTTGTATTAGGTATATGTATTGTTTTAGTAACATTGTTTCAATTCAAATAAATTCAAAGCGAAAATGAGCAAAGACAGTACAGCATACTTTAAACAAATTTACTTAAAAAAATACATGTGTATACAGCTGAGTGTGATTGGCTGAAACAATTTGTTTTCTTTGATAATGTCAGTATATAACATAATCAGTGCGACGATTTTACAGAACAATAATTAATAACATGTTATTATGTACAATGTGAAAAACTTACCAAACAGATATATAATAAGATGTGGCACGAAGAGTTTTGATTACACATTTTCAGAGGTGCAGTTATAGGCGAAATGTAAAATTTTGCCGCATTAGACTGTTGATAATGCTGATTTTAAATGTAATATTTTCACGAATCATGTATTTTTGATACATCGTACCAAGTACATACCAACTCGCTTATTTCAAACAGATCATGGTATTTTTTATTTTATTTTTAAATTCTCGATCAAATTTTGAGTTTCATGCGCCATATCCTGTACCAAAGATTAATAGTTTTTGAGATATTTCAATTTTTTTCAAATTTTCGAGAAAAATAGTCCCAAAATGATCACGATATTGTTGGAAACAAAAATTCTACTGATTTGAAATTCAGTATAGCGAATTATCACTAAACGTGCGTGTCGCGAATGATCCACATACCAACTTGCTTATTTTAAATGGGAGATGGTATTTTTTATTTTATATATATAACTTTTCCGTCAAATTTTGAGTAAATTTCATGGAACATGTCCTATGCCAAAAATTAATTATTTCTGAGATATTTCAATTTTTTCCAATTTTTCGAAAAAAAAAATTCAAAATAAATTACAATGTTGTTATGTGTCTCGTCTTTTAAAATATTAAATTTTTTATACAAGGCGTTTTATAAAAGGTGTCCCAACAGGAACTTGGGGATTTAAATTTCGCATTATTTTCAAATAAGGTAACTTAGCAACCTAATATTTGGTAGATATACGTCATCTATAAACTTGTAAAAATTATCATGCAACGTTTCACGACTGAAGAACGTATCCAAATTGTTCAAATTTATTATGAAAATGGTCGTTCCACTACGAACACAATTCGTCGACTACGCTTTGTTTTTCATCAGAAGCATATTCCCAGCAATACGGCAATTAGAAATTTAATGGCAAAATTCGAGCGAACTGGTTCTGTTCTCGATGTAAAGATACCACTACGTCCTCGTAACGTTCGGTCAGTTGAAAAAATCGCTAGGGTGAATGAAAGTGTTACCGAAAGTTCAAAAACTTCAATTCGTCATCGGTCACAGTCATTGGCCATCTCAAGATCATCTTTGCAACGAATTTTAACAAAACACCTTCAGCTACACGCATATAAGATTCAGTTAACACAAGAATTGAAGCCCAGGGACCATCACCACCGCCGTATCTTTGCTAATTGGATTTTGGAGTAAACTGAATTTGATGACGAATTCTGTAAGCGAATCATATTCAGTGACGAAGCCCATTTTCACATAGGGGTTACGTAAATAAACAAAACTACAGCATTTGGGGGCGTGAAAATCCTCGAGAGATTATTGAAAAACCCATGCACCCACTACGTATCACTGTATGGTGCGGTTTCTCGGCCAATGGTGTTTTTGGACCTTACTTTTTTGAAAATAAGAATAGAGAAGCAGAAACTGTCAATTGGGAGCGGTATTGACAGATGTTGAATAACTTTCTATGGCCTCGTTTGGAAGATATGGACCTCAACAATCTTTACTTTCAACAAGATGGGGTCACTTGTCACACTGCCAGGGAAACTCTAAATTAAATAAACTGCAGGAGAAATTCCCTCGCCGTGTGATTTCTCGTAATGGTGACATAGATTGGCCTGCAAGATCCTGCGACATAACACCGCTGGACTTTTTCCTTTAGGGTTTCCTTAAGGATCAAGTCTATACACATAATCCACAGACAATTGATGAATTAAAAAATAACATTCGTGCGGCTATTGGCGAGATTAACTTGCATATGTGTGACAAATCATTGAAAATTAAAAAAAAAGAATCGCTGTGTGCAATAGAAGTCACTGTGGACATTTATCCGATATCTTGTTCCACATATAATTTTAGGGTTTCTATTTTATGTTTATGTTAATAAATCGTTGAATTTCTAAATACAGTACAACCTCGATAATCCGAACTAATTCAGCACGACACCGTTCGGATTAGGCTTTTGTTCGGATTAAAGAAAACTATTGAAAAAAATAACAAATAAGCTCAAAAGTAATATTTATTCTACAAAATAACATTAAAATTTATAACTTTCGGTTACCATTCTGCCGATCAAAGAAGCCGGTGTCGATTAATCTTGCGCTACGCTCGGTCTTTCCCCGAAAGATGAATAATCGCTCTCCAAATGTAGAGTGTTTCTAGACATTTTCCTAACGATAACAAAGACATTCTAGCACAAACGATTGCATCTCTTGTGACTTGTAGTTAAAAATACATTCATTGATGAAATAAATGGCAAGAATTTTCTTAAGCAAATAGCTGTTTATTCTACCTAATCGTATAACAACCGACGTTTCGATGAGTCGCTCATTTTTTTCAAAGGCTACATAACAGTTGATTTTTTATAATTGGAGAATTCTATATGTATAAAGTTATAACTTACTTTAATACGGTAAAATATGGTAAAACATTGTTGATTAAATTCTAAATTCAACCATTAAACCAATTATGTTGAAGAAGCTAACATATACCTGTATGTTAGATGTTAAATATCGAATAGGAGAAAAATTTGTTGTTTGAAAATTTAAAAATTTAAAAAATTGAAATGTTAAAATATTAAAATAACATGTTTCCTATTTGGAAACTGCAGTGGGAATGAATATCAAAGTGTATGGTGAAAGAGCACGCCCGTGAATAGTTGTTACTTATATGGAAAGAAAAAAAAATTCTTGTGTATGAAGTAATGTATTAAAAATCTCTATGTTGATTGTATATAGTGACGTGAATTTGAAATTACTTAAAATCCAAAAAAAATACATTCATTGTTTTGTCCTCCCCAATTTTTTAGTATCAGCTATTGGTCAAAAGAAACACTACATGTCGATGTTCGGAGTAGCGAATTTGAAAAGGTTTTTGTTCGGATTATAGAAACGAAATAGTTGTTCGGATTACTGGAGGTTCTGATTACCGGGGGTTCGGATTATCGAGGTTGTACTGTACTACGCATGTTATTTGGGATTTAAACTGCCAAGTTCCTGTTGGGACACCCTTTAGATATCAACTTACACTAATATCCCTTAGTATAATACTGTCTTACGCGTTTTGGAGAAATGGGATACGAACCGTCTGTATTATGGAATACAAGCGAAAGAGGGTGATATCTTTGATTATATGTATACCGATCGTTTTGAGAAATAGGTTAAATAACGCCGGGAAGGGGTACGGTGTACGAAAATTCGCTGAGAAGTGGGGTCGCGTATGAGTATATCACAGCGCTGTAGACTAGACTGTGATAGACTCATACGCGAATTTTCTTACCCGTTACCCCTTCCTGGCGTTATTTATCCTATTTATCAAAACGACCGGTATACTATAGATTAGCAGCCTTACTCATAATATACAATTTGTCTCATATTTTTTTCTTATATATTTTATGTAAGTATCAACTATGACAGTTGCTAGTCAGAGAGGTGCGGAAACATTTTATTAAAGATACTGCATTTGCATACGATGTCCGACGACGTGACGTGACGGCTACTCAACGCAATTGATGCGCATCAACCACGTAATAATTTAAATACCCCGGGAATAAATGAATGTTTGTGCTGCCGTCTTTCGCTTGTATCCCAAAATACAGACGGTTCGTATCCCATTTCCCCAAAACGCGTAAGACAGTATTAAACAAAGGGATATTAGTCTATATTATATATAGTCAAAGGTAGTAGGCACAGTAGGCTATTTATATAGACTGGGTGTCCCAGCTGACGCGGATTCTTCAATAATTTGTTTATTTTACAGTATAGAGAAAAAGGTTTCAAATAAAAGTTGGCCCTATTTAAACGTTGCAAAGCTAGAAAGTAATTTAAAATATACAGGGTGTCCCAATTATAGAAAAAGCGTATGTAACTTTATTATTTTAAATGGATCACTCTATATATTATATTTTTTAAGATTCTACATGATATTTTAAGTAACTTTTATTAAGATCTTCATATATCTATGTGCTTTTGTTTTCGAGAAATTAAATATTTTATCAAATATTTTGTAATTGCAGCACTCTCGTTAATGACCTGTAGGATCAAAACTAAAAAATAAAATTTTGGTTTGCGCAAATCGATACGTCTTGAATTGCTTTACTATTTCCAATATTAACATGTACGAATCCTTTTGTTGACATACAGTTACAACATTTGGAAACATCCAAATGCCAATAACTATTTTTTTTACATGGGACACCCTATATCTGTTTACAGGCTTGGATGTAAAATTTAGTTCTCTTTCTTTTGATAAGAAGTTGAATATTGGCGCCAGTAAAAACAAAAACACAGGTCTAGGAAGATCTCAATAGAAGTTACTTAAAATATCATGTAGAATCTCAAAAAAATATAATATATAGGGTGATCCGTTTAAAATAATAAAGTTACATACGCTTTTTTTATAACTGAGATACCCTGTATATTTTAAATCATTTTCTAGCTTTGCAACGTTTAAATAGGGACAACTTTTATTTGAAACTTTTTTCTCTCTACTGTAAAATAAACAAATTATCAAAGAAACCGCGTCAGCTGGGACACCCTGTATACATATGCATTTTATATGTTTTAACATTTCTATTTAAAAGCTTATTTTATAGCAATTGAATTACATAGCTTTCATACATTATAAATAACTAAACATAATATTAAACAAATAAAGTTTTATAATGTAAGTATATAAAATTAGCACCATTTACTTCGAAACGTTTATTAATTATTTTTATTAAGTTGGAACTTGTTAAGTATGATCAGGTGTTACGGAATTTAAAACCATTTAAATAACAAAATCTAAAGGAGCCATGTCAGGAAGAGTGAGTTGCCCCTAATTGGCTATAGATCATCAAATGTATCCTAAAGATGTTGCGTAAACAAGCTTAAAATTGTCGGGTGGTCCTCCATTCTGCTGATATTAAACTGACACCGCCTTTTTATATGTAAGAGTCTGTTACCCCTGTCGCATGACTTTCTAAAATATTAAGATGTGTCAATGCGATGAATTGTTCTCGTGGATAGAATCAAGTTTGTTGTACAATTTCTAATGGAGGCATCTAGATAGGCTGTAAAATATCCCGACAGATTAATTTGATTTATTTCATTGTCAACTAGTGGGTAATTTTTATTAATTTTTGCCAATTAACCAAATGAGAGCAATTTTTTAATTAATCAAGGTAATGATAACATTTTTAAAATCGCCGTTTATAAATCCTACGTTTGCCATTACTTGCTATA
This sequence comes from Holotrichia oblita, assembly GCA_023690525.1. Taxonomy (NCBI): domain Eukaryota; kingdom Metazoa; phylum Arthropoda; class Insecta; order Coleoptera; family Scarabaeidae; genus Holotrichia; species Holotrichia oblita. Next base: position 121,564,582 of record CM043016.1, on the reverse strand, counting down.
AAACACAAACTTTTAAAGAGAACTGTCAAAACATTAATGCATATATAAATAACTTATTATCAAGGGTTTAGTAACTAATAATTTTTTATGTAGAACGTGATACATGAAATTTACTCAAAATTTGATGGGGAATTTAAAAATGGAATAAAAAATACCATGTTCTGTTTAAAATAAGCAAGTTGGTATGGTTTTCCGGTTTTCCATTTGCTGCCCCAAAAACTTCTAATCGAAGCTCTTCGTGCCACACCCTCTATATTTAAAAAAATTATAACGAGCTTGCTATAGATTTGCAGCGTTGCGTACGCTTCTGTCGTTAATTTCATTGTTGACACTTTCATTGGGACGACAATATATATTTACTTCAAGAGACGTTTGGATTTGTTTAATGAATAATCGAAATACTGTTATTATAAACTCTGCCGTAAGTTAGTAGTCTTGTTGAACTCAGTGAAACTTAAATTCGTGTATTGCACGTTGCAGTTGCTATAAGTTACTTAAAATATCATGTAGAATCTAAAAAACATATAATATATAGGGTGATCCATTTAAAATAAAGTTACATACGCTTTTTCTATAATTGGAATACCCTGTATATTTGAACATATTTTCTAGCTATGCATCGTATAAATAGGGACAACTTTTATTTGAAATTTTTTCTCTATACTGTAAAATAAACAAATTATCAAAGAAACCGCGTCAGCTGGGACACCCTGTATGTGTGCGTGTATACAGTGTGTAACAAAAGTAAGGGGACAACCTGTGGCAACAAACTCTTCACATAAAAATATGAAAAAAGTTCCTATCATCATATGCCCGCAAACGCACATTTTATGAGATAGAATGAAAAACTTGGTTACATTCTTTTACTACAAAACGTACAATGTATTTTTTTTTAACGATTGCAAAAAGTATTATTTAAATTAAATGCTCGCTGTGTCCTGAATGAAAATCATGTCTGCTTTTCCACGAAATGTATAATTTGCTATTACTCTGTTTAAAAGAAAAGCACATTATTAAACACTTATTTTACATATATCTCATAAAATGTGCGTTTGCGGGCATATGTTGATAGAAACTTTTTTTCATGTTTTTATGTGGAGAGCTTGCTGCTACAGTTTGCCTCCTTACTTTTGTTACACCCTGTATATGCCAACATAAAAGCTTTCTCGCAAACTAATCACATCACTGATTTACGATTATATTTTAAGTCTGAGAATTGGTACATCGGTAAGTATCGATACCTCGATTGTTGCCTCGAAATGTCGGTATTGCCCAGCTGTACTAGATACAATATGAACCAAGCACATTACCGGTGTGGGTTTTTCAACCTTTCTCGGAGAACATTCAAAAAATTATAAATTGTATAGACAACCGATCATACTAATGTGTTAAGAAGATGCCTATATTATGGTTCCCATTAAAAATTGTTCTGGCTTTGTAATGAGTCATCAAATACTAAAATTTACGTATTAGGTTCGTAAATTTAAAATAGTTCAGCTTAGACTAAATTATTGTACAGGAGGGGGAAGAGGACAGATTTTGATTTCATTTGAAGAGTACCAAAGTTCGAATTGAATGCAATTTTAAAAGTATTATGTCTTAAATGTGTCTAATATTTAATGGACATTGTATACATCCTATACAAGCAAATTTATTATCATTTTCAGTTTTTTTTTCATGCCTCTACGCAGGATAGAATCTAACATTCATGAGGCAGTCGTAGACATTTTGAACGCTTTATACAGTAAGTTTTCAAACAGTAGTTCTAGAAATTGAAACAATAAAAGCATACAGATTGGTGGAGTTTATAGGTTTATCTGTACTGTGCGTATTACGCACACTAGGGCACACATGTTTTACATGTATACGTGTTATCTGTAGGCGTAGCAAACTTACGATAGTAGGGAGACATTCGTAAGGGTTTTCGACTTTCAATCGTATTAGTGCGGCAGGGGTGTGCTAAGGGTGTACATGTTTGCTTTTAGGAATTAGTACGTGTAGCTTGATTATCTAGTTTTCCAAATGATGTATCTATGCAATAACATTGAACTGAAACAAAACTATAAAAATTGTAACTAAAATAAAATTCTTATATTCAAAACGAAACAAAATTCTATAATGAAATTTACAAAAGCGAGCGAGGAATCCTCCTCTCTGTATCACATACATAAATACGTGCATGTCTATGTGTGTGTATTTGAAGTCGAATGGGAACCTTTCGCTTTTGTGTAATTATTATTATTACAAAAGTAAAACAAATTGTATTTATTTCTCAAAAATCTTGTCAGGCATTCTTCATTGGCGATTTGTTGTTCTAGTATTTATGTGTACATAATTTCACAAGGATAAAGTCGTTCTTTCTAATACCTTGATCATCCGAAAACAATGAAACACAATTCTTTTCTTGCACGTAGCAAAATTTTAGATCTGAGGCAAGCGCACATCTATGTCGCATTTGGAAAATATTTTTTCTAATACTTATTAGGTTCTTGGACTTGTTATTGGCAATTTGCACAAAAACGCTTTTTTTCGTGCTTTTATTTTCTGTTTTTGTTTTCTGCTCTTCTGTTGACCAAAAAGCATATATACTGGTGGTTTCCAATGTTTTTTTCATCAGATATCTGTCGTAAATATTATTGAGTTACGACTGATATGAATCTCTGGTTTAATCATTGTAGATATCAGAAAGTGTTTTTGTACTAAGAGTTAGAAACATTGCACTAGGTTCAGCGAGAAGAGCGTGATATAATAAATGTGGCAGTTACTTTATTATTATAATTTTCATTGCACGACACTGCTTTCGCTCATAATTCCACCTTACTCATACGGGTTTTTGTTCACTGGTGGCTTCTTAATAGAGTCATTTGGTCAATCCCTCCTTAATCATTTCTTAAAATATAAAACCTATGTATAACAGTCAATATTTATGGTTTATATTTTCAATCCTTTTTACCCCAGATATCTGTCTACGTATAGGTTAGTAAAATAGAAATATGTACATAAATTAAAAATCAATTTATCCCAAAACACATTTAATTATGATTTCGTAAAAAATACTTTGTTGGTAGAAGAGACTGACATTGAATATGTGTCACATGATATTAAAACATATCCATACTTATCGACAAAATATCTAAGAACAAAGAAATCATTGATATATAGGTTTTTTTGTCAAGGGAAATCCTGTTTACGAACTCCAAGCGCTCGTATCTATATTCGACTTGTGAGTCTGGGACGCTCAGTTTGGTATGCAAGCTGCCTATTTATTAAAATCTCTCTCTGTCCTAGATAGTAACAGACCATTTGGAGATATTGCTTCAGCTATCATCGCCTTACTCTGTCACTTACTTTATCTCACTCGTTCTCTGGTTATTATTCGTTGCCTATCCATTTCATCCTCACCGATGAAAGCTCGAATTACGTCTAAAATATAAGATGGTTGGTTTATACAGAGTGGCGACGTGTTTTAATTTAAATAAAAAATACCGTGTTTTATGTAAAAAATACCGTTAATACAAGATGGGTCTTTAGCAAGGAAAGTCGGTACACAAGAATGAATCCTACAATTAGGAAAGCATTTACAGAAACATTTTTTCCAGCTTATATATCTACCTGTCGAAAAATAAACTCTAAAGACTGAAAAATAAAACTCTGTCCCACAAGAACGTTCAGTCGATTTCTCAGAAGAACAATTGATTAGAATACCGGGAAGATCGGGTAAGGAAGGCATATAGTTTACATTAATATGTTTTAATAGTCGCAGCTCAGTAGTGCCTATATGGTGTGATGGAGAGCCGCGCTTTTACAATGAGTGCAATCTTTGCGAAACGATTTGAAACGGTATTTTTATGTATGCATCCGAAAGGGCCGAAAATGAATGCGGAAGCGACCGCACGTTGTTTACATAAGTCTGCAGATTTTGTGCGAAAATAGGTGAAAAGATATAAAAAGACCAAAACAGTTGATGGCCTGCCTAATCGAGGAAAGACACCATCTATATCAGACAAGATAAAACAGTAGTTGAGGTGTAAAAAAAATCTCAACTTAACGTTTCGTCAAGCACGTACTACGTTAGCGAAAAAAATATTAAGGTAGGGTTAATGACTATAAAATGCAGATTAGAAGCTAGCAACATCGGATGGCAAACTACGCGTTTAAAACAGTTACTAGCAGATTGGCATTTGGAACGAAGAAAGGCTTGAGTACGTCAAAACCTTAACTACGATTGGGGCAACGTCATCTTTACTGACGAAGCTTCATTCTGGACATGGAGTCCCTTAAGGCGTGCTTGGTCTACTCCGCAGGAGCGTGTGCTTCAGCGCACTGTTTAACACCCTACTAAAATTCATGTTTGGGGGGTATTTGAGTGAAAGGGGTTTCGGAGCGTTACACCTCTTTACAGAGAATCTAACAGCAGATCGAATGGTTAACCAAACGTGTTTACTACCAAGTGCTGCAAAGTTGTATAACAAGCCAGGAGGCCCTATCTATATATTCCACTGTAGCTAGCGAACTTTTTTATCTATAATCTACTAATAATAAAATTAGCTAATAAATAAATTCTAGCTAAATAGAAGTGTAACGGATTTACGGAAGAACATGCTGAAACTCATGCTATCCCAGCAAACAAAATTCAAATTTCGCGCAATTATTTTTGACAAATATTGTATGACAGTAGTTCACCTAATACATGGCCAACCTAACACGATACGATACATTACGTTCAATGCAACTAGATGTGAATGCAACATTATACGGACTTAGAAAAATGTGATTCCAAAATTTACAAAAACCAGCTATTTGACGCATTATTATGATATTAATTTAGAAGTCTAGTATTATTTGTGTATTTCAGATCAAGCAAAAACTTTTACGAAGAATGTTTTTTTCCATATATCCATAATAAAAACGATTTTCCTATTGGGGCACCTATCCGGCAACACACTGTGCAAGTCGATATTGTACACTTAAAATAAATATAGCCATTTTTCTACACGAATACAAAGGTGCTGGTGGTGACCGGCAATTCGAACATCCAATTCGATAGCCGTCTGCTTTCTTCCACTGTTTATCTTATGTCGTCATTTTTCGAAATATCTCGATTAATATTAATTTGAGGTCATATGTGGTTTAATTTTTTTTCTATTCACAATTTATTGCTCTTTTAGAATTTCATAAAAAAAATACCATATGCCATTTGAAAAAAAAAAAGTTGACCTTGCTATGACCTTTGTGTCATCGAACGAGCCCCTTCATATAGTTAAACTTTTGTCTAATACTTTTCTTCATTACACTAATTGTTTCGAAGATATTACAGTGTTACACGTTAAATGGACCACCCTGTATACAGTACAAAACTTGCATCTATGGTCGGGGCTCGGCTTGATCACGAACAAAATTACCTCGATAACTTGAAAAACATAACAATTACAATAGTGCTCTCGCAGACTTTTTGGAGAAGATTTCGTGCTCCACCAAAAAAGTCTTAAAAGTTTTTTGATATCTTCTATCGTTAAGCCTACATCTGCAAAGAAAGGGACAATTAGGGTTGTTTTTGCGATATTTTCTCTTTTTTTGCGAATCCAACTTTAACCGTGTAAGATATCAAGAAGAGAAGACTTTTTTTGTAGAGTATGAAATTTTTTACAAAATGTTGAGGAGAGCACTATTCTAGTTGTTATGGTTTTCAAGTTCTCGAGCTAATTTTGTTCGTGACTAAACCAAGCGCTGACCATAGGTGCATGATTTTTACAGTATATAGCACTCAGACTATTCGCTTTAGGAAGAAGCTGTAACAATTCACGCACATAGAACCGATCTCCAACAACTATATAAGAGATACACAATTTTTCAAAAAAACTACTTTGAAATAATTGTATCTGGGTCGAAAGTATTCGTATTAAGATATAAGACATACATGCATATGTACATATGTTTATAGTATATGTTACGTTTTTATTTAAACAATCGATACACCTGCATATTTACTCTTCTGCAATAGAAGGAGATTACTTATAGAAACACACAAGAGGCCTACAAACTCAAGTAACGTGTATATAAATCAAATTTTTAGTTTTAACAAATTTTCACAAAAACATTTATCACGTTAAAAATCACTTTATACTTACAAATACAGTTTCTTTTTAATACAGTAGTAAGGAAAATTTGTCATTTTCGCATTTTTATTTTCCTTAGCAATTATATTTTATTTTGCACCCTAGCCCTATGAGCCTGGCACTATTTCATATATAAAATTCCTTTATTTCCCGCTTTCCGTTTCGTTGTGTGCGAGTAAGTAAAATATGAAACACAACATGTATTCTTCAATACTGATGATTGTATATTTTAGGCCTACTGAATTGGACGCACTACTTTTTGGTCATTTGTTTACAATATTAACTACTCCACTGCCAAATTTAGAATTGGCGAACACTGTAAGAAAATTTCCTACGTTGATAAATTTAGTCAAAAAAGTTGAAAAGGATTACTTTAAACGAGAAGATGATCGCTAATAATTTATTTAATTGTAGTTATAGAGTAGACGTAGATTTGACATTATCGACAATTTTATATTTCTTGTTTAAATAAATATTGTAATAAAAATCATTTATATTTTATTTTGTTGGACCATCCTTCCACTCATTATTTGCAATTATAATTGTAATAAGAATATGAGCTATTCTTTGTATCATCCCACACAGCACATTTGATAATTAAAAAGTAGAATTTTTGTTAATTATATATTTCGTGGTATAAATGCAATTTGTATGTGGATATACACTGGATCTCTATCGGACATATAAACATAGATATTCATTTAATTGTAATAGTTATTCTATAGGTGGTACTTAATATTCTACGTAAATTGATGAAAATGCACAGTCATCGAGCAATACGTCAGCGTGCATCAGCATCGGCGAATAATCTGTAGCTGTTAGCGGTTTGTGGGCAAGCTAATGGTTAGCTAGCGTTCGCTTGATATTCTTAATTATTGTAGTATTGTCTTTTTTCCATATAGTTTTGAGTTATAAGAGCAGTGCATTCGTTAATTAGCTGTTGATACGTTATCATGTAAGTCTATCTGATATGCTTCTGATTTATTCCATGGATATCTTTTAGGTTATGGCCGCGCTGCAGGTGGCTTGCTTAGAGGGTAGATGCAAACAGTTGCTGAATTGTATTCCAATTGGTTAAGATATATACATATGTATGTACACTCGGTACGACTTAATCTTCGAACGATTTTAGTAAGGTAACTCACTAAAGTCGTTCGAAGATTAAGTCGTACCGAGTGTACGTACTTCATTTGTAATAATAACGGTAACTTGCTAAACCAATTGGAATGCAATACAACAATTGTTTACATCTATCCTTGTAACAGCGTTACCAGATTTAAAAAGAGTGGAAAAATTAAATTAACTAGCCTCGAGGCTTACTTCAAAAAACAGGGCGCCAATATGCAATTATTAATAGGGGCGCATATTCCCCAATAGCAAAGTGAATTTCCGAGCTAGGTGTGCAGAGTGGCATATAAATAAAGGAAACACCAATTAAACTAATAACAATGTTTATTACAATAAATACAAGATTGTAACGTTTACAATTACAAAAAAGCAAACTTTTAAATTGTACAATTTTGACAGCAGCTAATTACAAAATAAATTAATTAAAAGAAAAAGAGATTAAAGAAATTTACAATTCAAATTTAACAATATGTATCTAGTAACCAAATTTAATCTTAAAATTTTAAGATGTACAAATATAATATTTCGATTTCAGTACAAGAAATTAACATAACAAAAACTATACCTACATGTTTTCTTTTTTTACAAAAAATGATTTAGACCAGCTGGTTTCATTACGTTATTAAATTTCTGTGACGTGTTAAGGAATTTAAAACAATAGACTTAAGAAAGAAAAAAAAACGACCAACCTCTACAATTACAATGTAGGTTTCCGAGCTCTCTCTGTCTGTCCTCCCTATTCCCTCTGGAGACACCGCCACTAGATCCCTGGTTTCCTGATTCAATGAAGAAAAAATAGAAAAGGACGGATTTGTTTCGGTTTGCCGCCCCGTGGGAATTGTCCTAAAACACCAGAAAAGAAAAAAAAACAGAAATTATTCCACACTAGGGAATTAAACAGCCTACAATTGAAAAGAAAAGACTAATTACAAAGATAAATTACTTATTCAGGCAGAAATCGGCAGATAGAAATGTGAAACAAGATACTAAAGATACAAACCAAATTTACGAAGGGAAATCACTTCAGCCGGATCCGGTGGTTTAGGCGAGAGACAGATCAGAAGAGAGCCGTTAACCCTGCTTGTACTCCGCAGGAAACCTCGGCTGCCTTATCAGCACAAGCTCCGACCGCAACCAGCATTGTTAACAGTGATAATAATATACAATGCTGTTCGAAAGCGATGACATACAGCGTTGTTCAAACGTAACGATAACGTTACACTGCACCTCTCCCCGGTAAAAAAATTTTTGCAGGAAATTTTTGATCTCAAAAAAAAATAAGGCTGCTCTTAACCTAAAACTATCATCTCTTATGTGACTTATGTACTTCCAAAACTTAATAAAGTATTTCCAAAGAAACCCGCGCTCCATAACGAAAGAAAATTCTTGATTCAAAATCGTAAATTTAATTCAACACCAATAGGTGTTATTACAACAACAAAAAAATGATTCCAACACTGAACTAATAACAATTACAACTACCTTACAACAGGGTCGAAGAGAATTCCAAAACCTGAAACTTGCAAACGCAAGGAACTATACTACTAACTATATAATACGTATCGGTGCGAAGCAGGGAAAACGTAGGTAATACTAATAACTGCGGTCTTACAAGAACAATGCCCTCGGTATATTAGATCAAAGAACAACACATAACGAAGAAACGAATAGTTGCACCAAATCTAATTAAAACTAAAAACAGAAAAAGGTAAATAATCAAAGTCTGAACTCAAAAAAAATAAAAAAATAGAACGTTCGCCTTCCACGACGCTCGGACAAATGCATCCTACCAACAGAGCATGGAACACAACAAAGGTCAATGTTGGTCCATATACACCTTTCGCATCATACAGGCGGTCAAATATAAACGGCAAATTCAAACCTAATGCCTGGCAAACACTTGTTCATGAATGAACAGGTGGCATAGGTTGTAAAAATAAATAAAATATAAAAATATATTTTCTTTTAAACTTGTCAAAATCGGGTACATCAAAATCGGTAGAAATACTTGTCAAAAAACGGTAAATACATATTCGAGCTATACTCGAAAAAACTTGACTCTGAATTAGTCATTAGATAGATACTCGAAAAAATTTCATCCAAACTCGGAAAACATAGATATGCTTCTCATAAGCACAGCCCCGTAACGTCATACGAAAAGATACAACAAAGAAAACAGCAGGTGATAAAACCGCACTAATTAATTGCTAATCCTAACTTTGGATTTATTTTACAAAAAGTCATAATCGGTATTCTAACAAGATAAATGTCAACTCAAATGCTAAAAGAGGGACTCAGCTTCAGTGACAGAACATGTATAGATATTGTATTTGGTAATTTTGAGATATTAGAAAAATTAATTAAATTGTCGCATATATGTCACCAGAAGGAAATAAACAAGACGTCATAGATGTGTAAGATCGTGATCTAGGTAGGTATAGAGACGTGCAACTTTTAGCTTAGCAAACACAACTATGTATAGTTGTGTTTGCTAAGCTAAAAGTCTTAGAGACACCTAAATGAGCAGCTGTTTCTGCATCATGATATTTATTAAAGATCTCATCGCGTTGATAGGCCACACCCCGATTTAGGTATCGTCAGTTTCAAGACGTCTTGCTCCAGGATTTGTGGTCGCAGGTCTATCAGCGAGTGTCATAAAGCCTTATAGGTTGGCTTCTGGCTGGATAATTCTTTGGTCACCAGATAAAAGACGCTTCGGTCATGGTTCGTGATATGCAGAGCCTTCCCGATGACGGGTTTCTGCTCACGTAGCTCTAATATTTTACCATATCTCTGTCTGAACTCTTCTGCAATTCCTCTGGACATCCGCAAATCTTGAGCCACACAGTGGGCTAGTGCATAATCTCGATAGTGACCCCGAATCGAGCCTTTCTTGAACCAGAATATTCGTCCATGAAGTCTGCATAGGTCGGTTCCGGGAGATGAGAAACCATCTGGCATACTTCTTCTTCGCGATTAGCATCGGAATACGGGGCCAGCCTGTTACTATGCACTACTCTCGGTTTACTTTGCGAGGTTCGTTGAGTGCGGTAAATTACATCGTTTATGCACTTTATGACTTGGTATGGTCCCTCCCAGTTTTTCTGTAGCTTTGGAGATAGACCGCGTCGGCGTTGTGGGTTATGTAGCCATACCAAATGTCCTATCTGGTAACCGCCTCTGTCTGCATTAATGTCGTAGCTTTCTTTCATTCGGTTGCTGGCATCTTGGATATTGCGGCGTACCTGTTCGTGAATATCGTCCAGCCTCCGCCGAAGTTTACTAACGTAATCTTCTCCCGCCAAATCTTCGCCTAATTTACATCCAAACTTTAAGTCACATGGTAGCCTTAGTTCTCTTCCAAACAGTACATTGGCCGCGGACTGACTAGTCGATTTATGGACAGACGCTCGATACGCCATGAGGAATAAGGGTAGGTGTCTCTTTGGTGTTCGGAGACCACTTTCGACAAATGCTTGATCATCGTTTTATTCATTCGTTCCACCTTACCGTCGGATTGTGGATGTGTTGTAATAACTGGACAACTTTATCTTACTGTCTATTTATTGAATACACAAACTTGAACAATACATAACTCAATCTTACCTACTAATCTCACAGCTAGTACATGCTGCTATATCACCATGCAATATTACCAACTATATAAAAATAAAATACAGAATGTACACTGAAGTACAACGTATACTTAACAGGATGTAACGGGGTGGTTCTTGTTTTCTGTATCCCCAGAAGTTCGCATAGATTCTGGAAGACTCCTGACTCGAAGTTGCGCCCTTCCTCCGAATGTAGTTCCAAAGGGGCCCCGAAGCGACTCACGCACTTCTTCACTATAACGTCTGCGATGGTGGCAGCTTCTTGATTTGGTAGAGCATAAGCCTCAACCCACTTCGTAAAGTAGTCCATTACCACTACTATGTACTTATTCCCATGTTCAGTTTCTGGTAAAGGCCCTGCGACATCGATGGCGATTCTTTCGAACGGACTTCCCACATTGTATTGACGCATTGGGGCGCGTCGGCGTTTCTGGAGCCCATTGCTGGCGGCACAGGTGACACACTTTCGGCATCTTTCCTTTACATCTCGGGCGTAGTTTACCCAACAGAACCTCCGGCGTACCTTTTCCAGTGTTTTGTGCACGCCGCAATGACCCCGGAAAAGCCATCATGGAGCTGTCGCAATACGTCTGGTATCTTCTCCTTAGGAATTATCATTTGCATTCTTCGCTGTGTGCCAACCGCATTTTCCAATATTTGTTAAATATTCGTCTTCTATTATCAAAGAATCCAATTGCGCGCAATACGACTTCAATTCTTGTGAACAAGGAGCCACTTCCTGCCAGGACGGTCTTTGCCCAGTCTGCTTCCATTCCAGCATTGTTCCCAGGTTTTGGTCTACTTCCTGGACCGCTCGCAGGTTGTCAGGTTGCCACTGGTCGTCAACAACGGTAGTTCTAAGTGTGTTGGCCGCTTTATCCTCTACCTTGTTGCTATACTTGCAGTTTTCTGGGCATGGTCTTCTTGAAAGGGCATCAGCGTTTCGATGTTAAATCCAGCTCTGTGTTCAATGTCTTGTCTTCAGGGTCTTGCTGAAGTACCCAATAATGTTTTCCTGTCCATCCTGTACCTGGGATAGTACTCCTCCTATGCCAAAATTACTGGCATCCGTGTCCAGGATAAATTTTTCCTTCGGCAAAGGGTAGCTCAAAACGGGTGCGTTTACCAGAGTTTCCTTCAGAAGGTCGAAAGATGATTGGCATTCGGGACTCCAACTAAATGGTCTATTTTCCGTTAGTCGAATTAACGGTTTTGCAAGGTTGGCAAATCCCGGAACGTATCGCCGATAGTAAGTGCATAGTCCTAGAAAGCTTCTCAACTCATGTTTGTCCTTGGGTATAGGCCATTTCTCCACTGCTTCTACTTTCGCTAAGTCGACTGCAATTCCCCTTTCCGAGACCACACGACCAAGATAATTCACTTTGTTGCGGAAAAGCGGAGACTCAATTTCAGGTTAGCGTCTCGCAACCTCCGAAATACCTGCTCCAAAATATTTATGTGATCTTGGAACGTCTTTCCAAATACAATCACATTATCCAGATACACCAAGCAGGTATCCCATAACAGTCCCTTCAGCACTGTGTCCATGAGTCGCTCAAAAGTGGCAGGAGCGTTGCATAATCCAAACGGCATAACGGTAAATTGCAACAGACCAGAACCCATCGTGAATGCAGTCTTTTCTCTATCACTTGGTTCCATACCAACTTGCCAATAACCACTTTTCAAATCAAGAGTGGAGAACCAGTTGGCACCAGCCAATATGTCCAGTGTAGTAATCTATTCGTGGTAATGGATAGCTGTCTTTCCTGGTTACATTATTTAGTCGTCGATAATCCACACAAACTCTGGTAGATCCATCCTCCTTCCGCACTAGCACCACTGGTGATGGCCATGGACTGCTCGAAGATTCAATTATTCCTTCGTTCTCCATATCACGTACAATGTGTTCGGCTTCCTCTCGTTTCGCTAGTGGTAGCCTTCTAGCTGCTTGTCGAATTGGGGATGCGTCACCGGTATTTATTTTGTGTGTTACGATGCTAGTTCTGCCTTTATTGCAGTTGTCTATTTCAAAAACGTTTTGATATCAGCACACCAAATCTTTGATTTCCCGCTGTTATCTTTGGTTCAGCCCTTTACATGCCGCATTAATTACGCCGTTCAGTTTACCCGGGATCTTGATACCTGCGTCTGGTCTTGCATCCACGCGATGAACAATGGCAGACACTGAGGAACACCATCCGAGAACAGTATTTTTCCTTAGTGTGGCGGAATAATTATTGACGTTCATTATTCGCACAGGTACTGTCTTCCTGGATTTCATTAAGTATTTCCCAATTACTATTTCCCGGCCTAGGTCTTCATCGTTAATCATTGGCTCCAGCATCGCAACGCCTCCCTCGACAAAATCTCCTTCCATGTGGGCTTTCAGAACTGTTTCCATTCTTCCACGTAACACGGTATTCTCTGCTAGCACAACTCGTATTCTTCCACTGATACGAGGATGGTGGACCAGCTCTTCATTGTTTACTTTCAGGACGCCTTCCTTCAAGTTCAATTGGAATCCATAGGTCTTCATGACGTCCATCCCCAAAATGATTTCCTCTTCGCTGTCAGCCACCAAGACACGATGCTGGATCGGTGTTGGTTCAATAGCAAAACATATATCGGCTTCTCCTTTTGCAGCAGCTGCTTCCCCTGTTGCTGTTCTAAGTGTCCACTTACTAGGAAGCAACTGGTTTGTTCTACGGATCAAATCTGGTCGTACAATAGTTTTTGTCGACCCAGTGTCCAACAAACATGCGTAGGTTTTTCCTCCGAAATTGATATCCACATAGAGGCTATTGGATTGATAGTGCAAGGTGGCAATCTTACCTACAGTCTTTGAGGCTTCCTGACACTCGATCGATTGCTCAAATGCCGAGTTTTTGGGCTCCTTCCTGCATTTACTACGAAGATGCCCAACTTCACCACAATTCCAACATCTCAATGGCCTCTTCGGACGTATTTTCTCCTTGACCACTCGCCGAACCAACTCGGTGAAGCCGTCGTCGGCGGGACGGCTATCCATAGCGCATGCTCATACGTGGCCTTTTGAGGTCTGTTTTGCTACTTCAATTTCTAGTGCATGTGCTAAAGCATCGATCAACGTTTTAGGGCGTGCCAACCTGAGTGCTTGCTGGGTGTCAGTGTCGCGAAGGCTATCAACGAAGATCTGGACAGCCAATTGGTCTAAGAAGGTCTCTGGTGCAGTTGAATATGTCAGTCGGACTAGTCGTGCAATATCTGTCTCGAATTCTTGTAGGTTTTCTCCTTTCTTCTGCAAACGATGCCTCAACTGCGTATGGTACACTTGTTCTAGATGTGCATGCCCATATCTCATTTCCATTCTTTTGATCAATCGGGAATAGTCTGTTTGTTCCAGAGGAGGTATTGTTTGTAAGACGCCGCCGGCATCTCCTCTTAAGGCAACAATCAGGGCGGTGGCTTTCTCCGGACCTGTCCATCCATTTGCTTTTGCAGCGGCTTAAAATTGTGTCATGTAAGTCACCCATGAGGTTTTGCCATCAAAAGTTGGAGGTTTGATTAGTGCTTTCCGTTTGATCTGATATGATCTAATTGGTTCATCCGCTTGAATTTGTGATCTTCCTTAGTTTATGATGCTAGAATCTACCATCACCTTGCTTTGTCTATCCTCATTCATAGAAGCATGTTCGGAATCCAGAGCCTCCTTCGTGTGACAGCTGCTTCAGGATGGATGAAACTATCACTGCCTGTTACATTTACTTGACTCAATCTTGTTAGGTTCTTCACTGGATCTCTTGGTGCAGAAGCAGAACACTAAACACTTTAACCCACTAAACACCAAACAAGTTTTAACTAAAACACCGATGCGTTTCAACAGCAATGCTATCATTATCAAGGCGGTAATAAAACTGAGTTTTATTATCGCCTTGATAATGACAGCATTGCTGTTGAAACGTCATTATCAAGGCGATAATAAAACTGAGTTTTAATATCGCCTTGATAATGACAGCATTGCTGTTGAAACGCGTCGGTATTTTAATTAAAACTTGTTTGGTATTTAGTGGGTTAAAGTGTTTAATGTTCAATCTTGTTTCAATGTTACTTGAATTTTCTAGTAACTTTTGGTCTATTTCTTCTTTCAAGACTCTGACATTTTCTAGCATTTCTTCTTTCAGTTTTCTAGAATTTTCTGCTACCTTTTGCTTCAGGCTTCCCACATCTTCTTTCAAGCTTCTAGAATTTTCTGCCATTTCTTCTTTCAAGTTTCCCATATCTTCTTTCAAACTTCTAGAATTTGTCGCCATTTCTTCTTTCAATACTTTCTTTAAATCATTCATGCTACCATCCATCTCGAATTCGTAAATATCTGGATCCTCACCATTTTGGGGACTACACGACAACCCAAATGGCATTCGGCAGAATTCAAAAAGACCTCTCCCCCGAACAGCAAAAGGTTGTGATTCCGGATCGAGGGGAATTTGGAAGAAAGCTTGTTGTAAGTTTATGGAAGATAAATAGCGTTCATCACAGATCTTGGTAATAATACAGTCTATTAACGGCATGGGATAGGCATCGGAAACGGTAACAGAATTCAACTTACGACCATCAAAGCAAACACGGTATTTTCCATTTGGTTTTTTTTCACTAACCAAAGGGGACTACACCACGGAGATTTTACACAACGGAGGAGAATAAGATAAATTGGCAGTTAACCGTAAACCCAAAAGACTCTATACTCAAGAAATCTATACTCAATATTAATTGGTGTTCCACCGAAGGAATAATTAAAATCTTAACCTCTTTAACGACATTATTTGCCCTAACTGGTAAATCCAAATAACCTATGCATGTCTGCACTGAGCGATCTGCGGTACTCACTTGCAAACTATTATTACTTTTCAAAGATACATTCCATTTATCTAAATAACATAAACCAGCTGAGCCTAAGATACTGGAACAACTTCCACTATCAATTAAAGCTAGGAAATTTTGACCTAAGATATTCACATTTAGATAAGGACGGTTATCGTTTAGTTTCTGAGTAAACATCGGGCATGGTGCGGACGTCGTCTCCTTTACAGAAATTTTTATGTTACTACTTTTAGGGTTAGAAACTTTACCAGATACAATTTCACATCGAAAAAATGGAGTAAAAGGAAGAAGATAATTTTTAGGTTTCGAAAATAACTGAAAATACTGTTTGAACCCAATCATTCCAATTTGTTGACTTCGTTTGGACTTGCCTTTGATCTTTGAGGCGTCGTTGGTCTTTTTGAAATAAGAAGAGGCTGGATCTTTTGGTGTTGAGACGACAAGGTCCAGTGGCTTGCCGTCTGGAGGGAAGTTTTTTGAACACCTTTGACATTTGGACTTAACAACATTCCTGGCTCCACAACAGTAACAAAACAATTGCCACGGTAATCAACAATTTTGATAACTATGGTCACTTTTCTGGCAATTCCAACAACTTATGGATACGGAACTAACATTTCTCAAGTTGGACTTAAATGAACTGCTAGGATAGAAGCTTAGATCTTATTCTAATAGCTGATTCCTATGCAATGACGGAGGTTTATACCGAACGGACCAAGAGTTGGACTCTTCTAATTTTTTAACAAGACTAGTTAATTCAGCTATGGTGTTAATCTCCTGAAGAGCTAGCTGTGATACATACTGGGGTAACAAATTGCTTCGCATTCGGTTCACCACAGATTTCTTTTTCTTTGATAATCGGTTAAAAAGACCTTCCATCGTGCAAATAAATAAGGTGGACTTTTTGTCTTGACCTTGGGTTCTATGATTGATTTCTTCCAGCAGATCGTCATCATAGTTATAAGGAAGAAAATCTTGACAAAGTTTTTGAACCAAATCGTCCCAGTTCGAAAATCTACTCTTTGTAGAAAGAAAGTGAAAAGTAAAGAGAAGTTTTGTTTCTATTATTGTTAACACGTCGTTTTATTGAGTAAATAGTCAGTTAAGTAACCCAAAAGCAGTATTATAACATCTCAGAAGTGGGATATCTCGGGTTTTTCTTATCAGCTGGTAATATTAAACCTGGCCTAAGAAAAAGTAAGGCAATAGAAGACTATCCTGTTCCCAAGGATATTCACGAATTGAGGCGCTATCTTGGATTAGCTTCGTTCTTTCGCCGATTTGTAGTCAATTTCTCTCAGAGAGCAAAACCCATGTACGATTTACTCAAGAAGAATGTCGGATTTGAATGGGGAATTAAGCAGCAGGCTTCCTATGAAGATGTAAAGAAAGCCTTGACGAGTGAGCCGGTGTTACGAATATTCAATCCTAATGCGACGGAAACGTTAGTAGTTACAGACGCATCGTCAAAAGGTTTAGGAGCGATGCTGTTACAACGACATGACCCTGAAAAGAAGCCGTATCTTGTATATGCCATAAGTAGACAGACGACGGAACCGGAAAGTAGTTACCATTCTAGTAAGCTAGAATTAATTGCGATAGTATGGGCTGTAAGTAGATTGAGGATTTTTTTAATTAACATAACTTTCACGATACTGACGGACTGTCAGGCTCTAGTTTACCTCAACACAATGAAGACGAAAAATCCGCAAATTATAAGATGGTACAATCTGTTAAGTGAATTTGACTTCCATATTACATCGACCGGGAGAGCAGTTAGCCCACGTTGATGCATTAAGTCGAGCACCTGTAAATGAAGATAAGTATGACGAGGACGCGCTATTGAATCAGTCAACCGTATTTACACTTACGACCGAAGAAGACGAAGTCGCACTTTTCCAATATTCGGACGAGAGATTGCGAAGAAAGATAGAACTACTCAAGAAAGGAAATCTCACCGCTGCAGAAAAATCGGAAGTAACAGGTTTCGAATTGAGAAATGGGATACTATATAAGCCTGTCGATAATAAACTGCTATACGCTGTACCAAACGCAATGAGGAAGAGTTTACTTGTCAAATATCATGATCTACAAGGGCATTTTGGTGTCGACAAGACCGTCAGAAGAATACGAGCTTTATACCATTTTCCGAAGATGCATGGATATGTTAGAAACCACGTACGAACGTGCTTGCAGTGTGTATGGAATAAGGGGAAATACGGGAAGAGTCATGGAGAATTGCACCCCATTCCGCCAGGGAAACGACCGTTCGCTATTGTGCATTTAGACCACCTAGGTCCATTTGTTACTAGCACCAAAGGTAACAAACATTTACTAGTTATAGTGGATAATCTTACTAAATTCGTAAAGTTGGAACCCGTGAGAAATACTAGCACTGCCGTTACGTTGAAACGAATGCGAGATTTCGTAAATGAGGTGGGTGCGCCCGAACGATTTATCACTGACCGAGGTACCTGTTTCACAGCAGAGGCATTTCAAGAATTTTGCAAATCACACGGAGTGAAACACACCTTAAACTCACCAAGACACGCACAAGCTAATGGACAAGTCGAAAGAGTCCATCGTACGATTGTGCCAATGATTCAAGCGAACCTAACGGATGACGAAGGCAAGGATTGGGACAAATGCATTAAAATCGTTCAAAGAGATCTTAATACCTCTGTCAACAAAACTACCGATAAAAGTCCTTTCGAAATGTTGTACGGATATCTCCCTAGATTTGAAGATGGAGCCTTAAGACACCTAACGATCGAAAATGAGGAATATGAAATTCCAACAGAAGTCCAAGCAGAAGGTAGAGAAAGGATAATGCGAGAGCAAGAGAAATACAAGGCTGTGTACGACAAGAAAAGATACAGTAACGTGCATTATAACGAAGGCGACATTGTTTTCATGAAGACTGTACCTAAAATGACTGCAGAATCAACTAAACTTCAAAGAAAGTACCGCGGTCCATTAGTTATTACCGCAGTATTACCGGCAGATACCTATAAAGTGACTGACCTTAGAAGAACCGAGCGAGGACGAGTGTATGCGACTACTGCACATGTAAGTCAATTAAAATTGTGGACTAATAAAGAAGTTGACAAAGATTGCAAAGCAGAAGACTACGAAGAAGATGAAGAAGAAGAAAAGTACGAACACGTAGAAGACAGTTATGGAAACGAAGATAGGAACAAGGATTCGGGAGAAAATGCACGAGAACCATTACGAGAACAGAAGCGAACTAGGAAGAAACCATCATACCTCGCTAGCTACCATCTCGAGGACGAGATTCCTTCCAGGATGGCCGAGTGTTAGAGAATTTGTGCATTGGCATATTTGAATATATATAATGTATTAGTTCAGTCAGTTAAGTTGTCAAAAGTTGATATAAGAAAAAGATGTATGTAGAAAGAAAGTGAAAAGTAAAGAGAAGTTTTGTTTCTATTATTGTTAACACGTCGTTTTATTGAGTAAATAGTCAGTTAAGTAACCCAAAAGCAGTATTATAACATATTTGTATTGTACCAAGTCCAAGCTTGGGCTTTAAATAAATCACCCGCCGAAATGAAAAGATCGTGTTTCGAAACTCCGCCAGCTAACCTAAGAGACGTTACCTTTTCCAAGAAAGAAATTACCGATTCTTGGGAACTTGAACCCGTAAATGAAAGACCCCACTTGTATGGTAAAATGGGTTTAACGGTAGACGTAGACTGACGCGGTAAAATGGGGGAAAGTTGAGGATCTCCCATGCCAAACTGAAAAGCTTGTTGGTCACGAGGGGTAGAATTTGGTGGTTTGACCTTCTCCTCGAAATTGGCTTCCAAAATGAGAAGTTCCCCGGTAAGAGCCGTGACAATACCTCGCTGATCAACATTTTCAGCGTTCATCCGGTGAATACGCCCAGATGAATGAGTTAACCGTGAAAAAATTCGCTTACGGGCGCTAACCACAACCGGAACCGCTACCTCATTAAT
The DNA here is from genome assembly GCA_023690525.1 of Holotrichia oblita. Lineage (NCBI taxonomy): Eukaryota > Metazoa > Arthropoda > Insecta > Coleoptera > Scarabaeidae > Holotrichia > Holotrichia oblita. Next base: position 121,544,887 of record CM043016.1, on the reverse strand, counting down.
CGCCTGTTTACCATCGGCTAAACTTTCCCTAACATCTTGTTCATCTTCGCTAAAGACAAGCGGATTAGAAATTATGAAAAAACTACGATTACCACGTTCTTGAGTTAACAGACCCCTTAATGTCTTACGTTTAAAATCGAGATCACCCGATAGTGTTACCCCACGAATCTTAATTTCATATTCCACCTCTGTGGATTTTAAACAATTCACGTCCAAGGTCAAAAAATTTAAGAATTTACAACAAAAACTAAACAATTATAACAAGTATATATTATTTTTCTTTTATTTATTCCACAACGCACACCCTCTACAATCTCTGGTACTCATGGCCTCACACGTTGGGCGCCAATTCTGCATAACAACGTTACCAGATTTAAAAAGAGGGAAAACATTAAATTGACTAGCCTCAGCGGGTTACGAGGCTTACTTCAAAGAAACAGGGCGCCAATATGCAATTATTAATAGGAGTGCATGTTCCCCAACAGCAAAGTTAACTTCCGAGCTAGGTGTGCAGAGTAGCAATAAATAAAGGAAACACCAATTAAACTAATAACAATGTTTATTACAATAAATACAAGATTGTAACGTTTACAATTACAAAAAACAAACTTTTAAATTTTACAATTTTGACAGCAGCTAATTACTAATTCCTTTAATTAAGTAAATTAATTAAAGGAAAAAGAGATTAAAGAAATTTACTATTCAAATTTAACAATATGCATCTAGCAACCAAATTTAATCTTAAAATTTTAAGATGTACAAATTTTATATTTCGATTTCAGTACAAGAAATTAACATAACAAAAACTATACATGTTTTCTTTTTTTTTTACAAAAAATGATTTAGACCAGCTGGTTTCATTACGTTATTACGAATTAAAATTTATCGTCTTCGGTATATATGTACAATCAATGAGTGAAGTATGCATAGTTCATATGTGTAGATTTGTCCAGTATGATTAATAGTTCTGTAATGTTACATCATTGAGTAATAAATGTGCCATCTATATGGAGATATTTCGTCTCTGTATATTTGGTTGTATAAATGAATATTCGTGAATTTTTAATGAAACAGCCCAAAAGACGTGACTTTATTTTATATACTATACCTATACATATCATATATTGATCATTAAATACATTTTAGTGTGTGGAGCGATGCTGATTCAACCGATCGTTATTAAAAACAAGTGTTTGCCTGTGTGTTGTGAAGATATTGTTATTTTCGTATATGCCGAAAAAATATTTAATTTGTATATTTAATAACAAAAAAGATAAAATATATGTACGCAATGTATCTATGCACGTGAAAAATAAATTTATATGTACAGTGATGGGCAGTAAAACTGACTCAAAGTGCCATAAAACCTTGTAAATATACCGATTTATAAGAATAATGAACGAATCGATTCGGAACTACGTGGCATAGCTTATCTTCCCATTTAAAGGAGAAGTATTTAGATACAAATTTGTTGTATTATTTACTGTAGGCTAAACGTAAATTGTATTAAAACAGTATATATACATATTGCTATGGTTTCCGCGGTTTACCGAAAGTCCACGCAAATCCCGGTTTTTCAATCGCGAGTTTAATGAGCTCTTTCCTCTCAGGTCCTTTCCCTCGTAGTATACGGCTTCCAGGATCGTGGTTATGAAAATGGTTTACAAAAAAAATATGTAATTTTCGTATCTCAAAATTTTACTTATATAAAAAAAAGAAAAAAAAATGTCTACTACAATGAATCAAATTTCCATCAACTATGCAAGTACAAAGAAAAACAGATCCTTCTGATGAGATATGTAAAAAAACTTCGTTTGAATCGCGAGCAAAAACAAAGCCTAATATTTGAAATTAGGAAAATGACAATACAACAACTCTGAACCAAAAATGAAACGAAACTCAACAAAAACTAAGCTCTCAAAAAAAAACTGAAGTACCTGAACCCCCGAAACAAAATTAAATTACTTTCCAATTCTATTAATTTCAAATAAACTACAAACCTTACAAAACTAGATATTTAAGAGCAAAGACAATACCTTTTCTCTAATCAGAAGAATTAAATTTACTAAAAATTAATATTACCTTAATTTGTGTAGTGTACACATAAAGAGCAACTAAGATCAGCAAAAGAATTTTTTAAATCGAATTAACAACTTGAAAACTAAAATACAATCAAGAAAAACATTAATTAAATTATTAAATATAGCAAACTTATAACGCAAATAAAAATGACTTTACACGATCGATCTCGTTTACTCTTTACCTTAAAAAGAATCTCTCATCTACCATCCACAAAAAATTAAATCTTCCTCCCCACATATGATCTTCATACAGAAATATTCTAGTTTAACATCTATAGACAAAAACCATCATTTAAATAAAATTCAAATTTTTAACATCGCAATATCGAAATAAAGCTACGTCGTACATCGTAACAAAATACATATTCGTGATCAGCAAAAATTCTACAACCTGACAAGTCTAAACTAAAGATTAAAGAAATTTCAATTACAATAATTACATTTCAAATAACAAAATAAATTAAATTATATCCATGTGCGCCATCTCCTGACTGAAACCAAGCACCATGATCGTCACATACAGCGTCGCTCAGAACTCTTCACTAATATAATCCATAGCAATATGTATTTGAAGTTTGAATTACATATATATAAAACTCACATTTTATTAAAAACTAATCATTTTTTTTCATAAGACGCTGATACTAATAATGTATACCTATTATATACAGATTAGCCGGGCAGTTATCTAGGAATAGGTAGCGATCCAAGAAGTACGAGTGAATAGAGCGTACATATGTGTTAATAATAAACATACGAATGCGGCAACCTATTGAGCGCGTGACTAGCAACAACGCAAGTGATCGGTCTATCGTCGCACCCGTCTGTTTAATATCCACACATACGTACGCTCTATTCACTCGTATTCATTGGATCGTTTCCTATTCCTAGATAGTTGCCCGGTCAATCTGTATATATCTTGTAATACCTAATAATTAAGAGATATGGCTGGGTATTTTAAAATTATTTATAAAGTATACAAAAATTAATATTGTTTTTATATTATGATAACTATACTATTACTATACAAGTGTATACGTAAATGTTTGTACGTGACACGGACACACTATCGTAAACGAAGTTAAAATACGGGTAGTACATGTTTTTATATTCCGCGAACTTGTTTTGATCAATTTAATAAAGACTGTTACAAATATTGACTGCGAAGCATTTGACAGATAGATACCATATTTATATTTTCGAAAGACTGTTCATTGACGAAGTGTACGATGATGAATTAGCTCAGTGTTAACTTCAACCGGATCATATGCTAATATGCGCAGCTATGCATTTGAAATTTCAGAGCAATTTTATGGTAATCACCTAATATGTTCTATGTTGCGGCCCTCCTGCTTCTCACATTTGACACCTTACAGTTATGTACAATCTGAAGTAAAAAGTAATTTTATAGTTAACAAATCATAATAAAGACTTTATTTATATGAATAATGTTTCATTTACCTTAATACATACTTCCAAAACAGTCAAATTTGGCGCGAACGTTTATTGCTGCATGAATATCTATATTTTAAATCAAATGTCAATCAATTTTCTGATTAGATTGATATTATTCAAAAGTTGACTAGTACGCCTATGAAATTTTCAAGTTGCCAATATTCCAAACGGAAAATGTTGCATGACGTCACGTACAATCATTTACGTACACTCTCTATATTAATACATAATGTAAGCTTATTTCATATTTTTGATTGCAAAATATTTATGGCATGCACCTAATTAAATATTATATTTATTTCTAACATTGAAAACTTAGGTCAATTTATATTGATTTACAGATATATAGATCGATTAAGTTATAGGTTTATATGTATGTACCGTGCATATTACACACACTAGCGCACGCATACTTTACATGTACAGTGGCCAGCTTTTAAATCGACACCACCGCAAGCTAACGTCGACCTTATCTACTAATAATAATATCTACTATAAATCCTAACTGAAGGTCGCACAACGTAACCCCCCCTACATTGCTATTAAGGTTTAGGAAATTCCGTAACGGTATCGATTATGCTGCTGTCCACTGTACGTGTCATCTGTAGGCGTAGCAAAGTTACGATAGTGGGGGACATTAGTAAGGGTTTTCCCATAGACAAATGAACCCACTTTGTTTAGTAAGACGGCTCACAGCATAGGACAAACGAGCAACAAGTTTTCATGCGCGTCTGGGTTGCGCGGTTGAAAATAATTTGACAACTGACATCGTATTCACTGATATTCGTTTTCTTATTTCTTCTATCTCGTGTCACCTCGCACAAAAGTGCATTCGTGAATTTTATGTCGTACTCATGGTGCAAATTACATTCACCATTGCCGGTTTTACATCGTTTGCAAAATTGGAACAAATTAGAAACGGAAATTTTTCGTTTGTCAAAAAGATCGACATTGTGAAATAAAGGTAACAAAAATATGTAATAGTAGATAAACATGCCTAGCGTTTATCATTAACATATAACCTCACTTTTATCTACGGACGTCTTAACTCTTCGTATGTATTTTAAGCATAAAAGCACTAGCTAGCAGCCAAAATTAACACAGTGGCTAATAATGATACAACAAAGGGGAAGGTTTTATACGGTTCGCGTTACTACCCATGTCGATTGTTAGTTTACCCAGACGTCACCGCAGCGCTGAAGTAGCGTACTTCTTGTTCTCTTTTTCTAAAAAATCGAGCCGTCTTACTAAACGAAGTGGGTTCATTTGTCTATGGGTTTTCCACTTTCAATCGTAATAGTGCGGCAGGAGTAACGTAAGGATGTAGGTACAGTGGAGAGCACCTCAACCGGCACCGTTATGGAATTTCATAGCCCTTCTTAGCAATCGGAACGGAGACGTCGTAAACTTATATATATTAAATACAAAAGTGGTCAACTGTAAATTTATGATCTGGTAAACAAACAATCGTCCGTCTGATACCTGCTATGAGATGAAACATACATTACATCCATACACATACATACATCGATAATAATACATGTAAGTTTGCATATAATGACGTTCCCTAAAAGGAATTTGAAGAAATTCTAAGAAATGAAATGACAGATAATCCGTCTGTAATTGTTTTTGCAAAGAGCTATAAAGAAGGGGATATAAAACTTATTTTAACATTAATTATGGTTCCTTTCATTCCCCTTTACTTATTACTGTAATGATTGCTTTTAACAAATATAAAGTGTATGTATGTAAATTTACTGTTCGCTATTATCTGTTGCGAATGTGTCTGGCCGGCCCCAGAGCCGCTACCGTATGCGGAAACGGTACAGCCAGTGACGCCAGCTTTCCGCTGACCCCCACCCATCCTCTTCCCTTTCCTTTCTGTTCCCAGGTACAGATTAGCAAGCGTTGCGGTGACTCCGGGAGTGTCTACGAACCGACTGGCCTTCTCATCCGGCTGGGGAGTAGGCTGATGTGAGCTTGCTCTGCCGACGAGGATCCGCGACGCATTGTGAGGAACCAGCCACTTCGGGCCCTGATCAGGTAGTGTATGGTGGATGCAAGATGTCGGAATCTGTATTGCCCCGGGCGAGTTCCAGTTCGTCCGTGTATTCCGGGATTGGTGAAGCGAAGGTCAGGCCTCAGGGAACTGGGGTAGGATCCGAAGATCCGAGGGTATACCCGCTCCTGATTTTTCGGCCCGCCCCTCCATACACGAAGCGCTGGCGAACTACTCAACACGGCAACTTTACCTACCAACAAGAGAACGCCGAAGAACAGCACAGAAGAGAGCCCCAACGGTGCCTTCAAGACACCAACGGCGCAGCACGTTAGGTCGCCGATCACGATAGATCTGACGACATTTAACATCGTGAAACCAGGAGGTAGCAGTGACGACACCACATCAGCTCCAGATATGTCGTCCACAAAAGAAGTTATCTGCAAACTGCGATGCCGCGAAGAGGAGCAATTGCAGAAGTGCATAGGTGTCATCAAGACAATGAAGGCAGCTATTGGCAGGCAGAAGAACGTCTCGATGGACGTAAAGAACGGCTTGAAGGAGCTAGAAGAAGCAGTGGAGATGATCTCCGATTGCAGGAAGAGATGGAAGAAGGCCGAGCTGCAAGCAGGAGAGCACGCGCAAAAGGCTTCAGCGCCTACAACCAAGACGCAGGCTACTTCTGCTACGGGCAATAAGAACGTGGAGAAGAAGGAAATGCATCCCTCCGAGAACGTGTGGATGAAGGACCGAGCAGGCAGGAGAAAGCAAGCTCAAGAAGAGAAGAAGGCAGCTGCAAAGGCTTCTGACAGCAAACAGCAGCAGAAGATAGCAGGTTGTCAGAGAAAGGACGACGGTACCGACAATAAGAAGCCGAAGAAGAATAAGCAGAGGAATCGAAACGCCAAGCCTCGGTTGGATGCGCTTCTCGTAAAACCTGCGCAAGGGAAGTCGTATGCCGACGCACTGCGAGAGCTGCGCAGCAACGCGAAACCAGAAGAGACAGGCACCGAGATTAAAGCGGTGCGGAAAACACGTGCGGGAGATATGCTGCTGGAGTTAGGTCCCAGCACTAAGGATGCGGCAGGTTTCAGCAGCGCGTTGAAGAAGATCCTGGGCGAGAAGGCTAACATCAGCACCCTAGAGCCCAAAGAGACGCTAGAATTCAGAGATCTAGACTGCTTAACGACAACGGAGGAAGTCCGCGCAGCAGTTAGAGCAAAGCTAGGAGACATGGACGGCGAAGTGAAGATCAGCCTCACCAATGCGAACAGCAGAGGGCTGAGAATGGCTATCGTCCAACTTAGTCAGCGTCAAGCCCTTAAGCTGCTGGAAACACCGAGAATAAAAATCGGCTGGATAAACAGCAGAATAAGACGCAGGGTAGAAGTCGTCAGGTGCTTCCGCTGCTTCGGCTACGGACATCGACAGGCTGCTTGTCCCGGACCAGACAGAAGAACTCAAGGCCTTTGTATCAACTGCGGAGAAAAAGGCCACCAACGGAAGGATTGCAAGAACAAAGCAAACTGCTTTCTCTGCACGGGAGACACCGCGACATGCAGCCACGTCCCTGGTTCCGGCGCATGTCCCTCCTTCAGAAGGGCATTAGATCAGGCAAAGAAGAGTCAATGACCAGAATCCTACAAGGCAACATGCACCGAAGCAGAACAGCAGCTGGATGAAGACGCCCTGGCTCATGCAATCGCTCGGGAAAAGGATGCCGTCATGGAATGTTCCGGTTCGGCGGAGACAATTGCGGACGCGACCATGGCCCTCATACGGCGAGCCTGCAACGCCTCTATGCCGCGGAAAAGGAAACACAATAGAAGATCTGCGTATTGGTGGAACGATGAGATCGCGATCCTCCGGAAACAATGCTTACAGCTTAGGCGGAGAATAACCAGAGTGAGACGACGAGATCCGAACGCGGCAGAACTAGAGTCCGAGGACTTTAGGAACGCCAAGAGAGATCTCAAGAACGGCATCCACAGGAGCAAGAAACGTAAGTGGGAGGAGCTGCGGCAGGACGTTGACAACGACCCATGGGGCCTTGGGTACAAGACCGTCATGCAGAAGCTTACGACGAAGACGGCGAATCCAGTCCTCGAACGAGATCGGATGCGGAACATTGTTGACACATTGTTCCCTACCCATCGGGAGAGAACTGCGGAAATGGAGGACGAGCTACTGAACGACATCCCGCTTTTTAGCGGAGATGAACTTTCAACAGCGGCGAACTCCCTGCAAAACCGCAAGGCACCTGGACCCGACGGAATTCCGGCGGAAGCTGTCAAGATTGTGGCGCGCGTCTGCCCAGATCTGCTTCTGAACATGTACAACCGCTGTTTGACAGAAGGAGCGTTCTGCAAGAGATGGAAGGTACAGCGACTACTGCTGATAAGCAAAGGCAAGGGCGATCCGAGCACGGCATCGGCATACAGACCGCTATGTATGCTGGACACGGCTGGAAAGCTACTAGAAAGACTGCTCAAAACGCGACTGGAGAGCAGCATAGACGACGCGGGAGGCCTGTCCGAGAGACAGCATGGCTTCAGGAAGGGACACTCCACCGTCGGCGCCGTAGCGCACGTAGTGGAAACCTTCGAAGCCGCTCAACGAGGAAATCATTACTCGAGACCCCTGGTGATGCTCGTCACATTGGACGTAAGAAACGCCTTCAACTCGGCGAGATGGGACGTCATGTTGGACGCCCTGCAGAACACGTTCGACACGCCATCCTATTTACTTAGGATGATACGCAGCTACCTTAGCGACAGGAAGCTGATCTACGACACAGCAGGCGGGCCGTGCACGAAGCAGATAACAGCGGGAGCGGCGCAGGGTTCCATACTCGGCCCGGACTTATGGAATGTGTCCTACGACGGGATCCTCCGAATGGAGCTGCCGCAAGATGCGTATCTGATAGGATACGCAGACGACGTAGCGGCAGTCATCCTAGCGCGCGACGAGGCGGATGCCCAGAGAAGGCTCAACCAGGTCATGAGAAGAGTTACCACATGGATGGACGAACACGGCCTGACCCTGGCAACGGAGAAGACCGAGGTCGTTCTACTGACCAGGAGAAGAATCCCTAGGGAGATCGAGATGATGGTGGATACGGAAGTCATAACCACTACAACTTCCGTGAAGTACCTCAGACTGCGGCTCGACAGCAAGATGACCTTCTGGCAACAGATTCAGTCGTCGAGCGATAAGGCCGCTAAGGTAACGACGATGTTGAGCCGACTAATGGCCAACGTAGGAGGACCGACGGCGAGTAAACGCCGGCTGCTAATGACCGTCACCCATTCCATACTTTTGTATGGAAGCGAGATCTGGGCTGACGCCTTACAGCAGGACAAGTACAGAAAGCGGATGGCTTCAATACAGCGACGGGGAGCACTCAGGATCGCCAGCGCATACCGTACGGTTTCCGAATCGGCGGTGCTCGTGATTGCAGGAGTAACCCCGATAGACTTACTAGCTCAAGAAAAGAAGAGAGTCTACGAGACACGACGAGACGTCGGTGCACGACAAGTGAGAGCGGACGCTAAAGCGCTCACACGACAATGTTGGCAAGAGCGCTGGCAGAACGACACGAGAGGACGGTGGACGGCCAGACTCATGCGCAACCTAACGGAGTGGATGGACCGAGATCACGGCGAGGTAAATTACTACTTCACCCAGTTTTTTAGCGGACACGGGTATTTCAACGCATACCTGGCTCGAATGGGTATAGCAGAGAACGCGACATGTCAGTATCACGACTCTGCGGAAGATGATGCTCACCACACCTTCTTCGAATGCGAGAGGTGGAGTTACTACAGGGACTCTCTACAAGACGAAGTAGGACCTCTAACGCCGGATAACGTCGTGCAAACGATGCTGTCCGGACACGACCACTGGCAGAAGATCGCCACGTTCGTCGAGAAGGTGCTGAAGGAGAAGAAGAGAGAGACACAAGCAATGGAGGCAGCCGATCGATCGGTTCCGGGATGGATTCTACACCTGACAAAGTGAGGTTTTTTAGTGGGTGCGAGCCCCACACACCGGGGACGGGTCTCGTCCCTGATGGTGCGTTAAGGCATTTTTCCTCACTCCAAAAAAAAAAAAAAAAAAAAAATGGGGAAACGCATTGATGGGCTCTCTTAATATATTTAATAGTATTTACTTAGGTATCTATAATAAAAACCAAACTACAAGTTATTCTCTATTTATTCCGCTACGCATTTCATATATTTAAGTCGGTATCCGATCAATATTAAACGAGATAAACGGATAAATACCTAAACGAAACCAAAATAACAATGTAAATCTTATGGGCGTATATGAATCCTTTGCCTATTCTAGCTCTATCTCACTTGTGCAACCTCTCACTCTAATGTTGGAATTAATGCGCTGCACTTGTTTAGTATATTAGACGCTATCCATATATAATACATCCATGAATATACCTATAACATAACCACAACTGTCAATATATGCAGTTTTATATTATTTTCAGTCATTTTCGTACACCAAAAGTTAACGTTGAATTAACTTTTAGCGTACTGACTTTGAAAGTCAATTTTGGAAATCTAAAATCTTATTGGTTGTTTGTTGTCCGCTAAAAAAAGCTTGCATGTGAAGCCACTTTTACATAATATGTCCGATAGGACGCTTTTCTGATGTAATTTTGGTTGCCTGCCTAATATCCTACTAAATTTGTTTTATTATTTATTAATAAACTATCAACTATCAAGCTTTGGAAATTTGCTATCAGGCACCTACAAACGACCTACAAACGATTCTGCTAAAATAAAATTGAATTTGATGTCAAAATGACGACATGAGGGGCTAACATCACAGAGGTTTTTCCGAAGAATTTGTTTTATTGTTTGCTAATGAACTATTGACTATCAAACATTGGAAATTCGCTATCAAACACCTACAAACGAATAAAAGTAAGATTTATTATAATTGCTTATAGTGAGGGGCTAACTTTATGGAGCTCCGGTATGGATGTAGTTTGTGATCACAGGGCTATATAGTAGATTCCTTTTTTTTAGGAATAAATATTAATTCGTAACTTTCGTGGAAGATGGCTCAAGTTTTGTTCTCTTCACTGTTTGTATTTCTTTTTTTGAATGTATTTCTACTCCGCCGATATTGCAGGTTCTTGCATTTTGGCTATTTGTCAAAACTTTATCCAATGTTTGTTAGTTTTGTATTGTATAGGTTGTAGAAACCATAATTTATTTATACTGGAATACAACCTATTGCAATTATGGTAATTAGTTTAGCATTATATTATAATTGTCAGTTTCGTAGTAAGCGTTAATATTCTTGCATTTAGCCTACCACACCTCAGCAACTATCATCCGTTGAAGAGCAAGAAAAGCTGTTAGATGAAGCTCTTGGAATCGTAAAAGCCGTCGTCGAGAAGGTGCTGAAGGAGAAGAAGAGAGAGACCCAAGCAATGGAGGCAGCCGATTGAGGCTAACTACGAGGTGCCATCCTGAAGTAATGCGACCAGCGGTTCCGGGATGGATTCTACACCTGACAAAGTGAGGTTTTTTAGTGGGTGCGAGCCCCACACACCGGGGACGGGTCTCGTCCCTGATGGTGCGTATAGGCATTTTTCCTCACTCAAAACAAACAAAAAAAAAAAATTATCTGTTGCGAATAATAAAGTGATCGTTGACGCATTTTTCCAAATTTAATAGTATATCTGCGTTGGCCATTAAAATTGCAGATATTGTAGTTTCTTTGTGTATTTCGTTTTATATATGTATATGTATAAAAATCGATTTATTACAGCTTTGGAACTCACATCTAGCACTAAACGTTTTGTTTTTGATAATTCACTTATTTAAAGTTAATTTGAAGTTAAATATTTGGATATGTGGCTTGAATAAAATAGGTAATTAGGTTTACGTTTCGGCTTTTCTTTATTTAACCAAAATTACATTAAGCCTTCTTCAGAACTATAACATAAAAGTAAAAGTATTGTAACCTTAGTTTATATAATGTAAAAAGTATCTATTCTAAAATATTACGTTTATAGTAGTTTTTTTTCTCTAGCTAAAATTTTTGTTTCATTAAAATCAAAATGATGATGGAATTGAGTTTCATGTTTTTTGAGAGCAGTTATATTATTTGAAGATTTATGACCTGAAATTCTATTTTTTAAATATTGTTTGGTTTGTCCGATGTAAACACTATCACAATCTTTACAAGGAATGGAGTAGATTAAATTTGAATTTTTATGGATAGGGGTTTTAGGTTTTAATTTTGTGAAGCAAGATGCTAAAGTATTTGTATTTTTGTATGCAACTTTAATTTGATAGTGGTTTAGTATAGATTTAATTTTTTCAGAAAGATTGAAATACTATACTAAAATTTTAGCTAAAGAAAAAAACTACTATAAACGTAATATTTTAGAAATGATTCATATTAAAAACAACAAAAATAGTATAAATGACCGTACTGATGTTGCTAATTTATCTAAAATATACTCCCCCTTATTAATGACTTAATGTCCGTGCCCTGTCTATTGTGTCCCCATGCATATAACTATAGGTTTTTATCCGTTTCTTCGTTTTACGCTTGCTTATTTGGCTTTTTCAATTTAACCTTGTACCTCTATGCTTCGCAATACGCGTTTCAATTTTATATATATATTATTTGTCTTTGTATGTCTTAACTGTAAAAATGTCTCTGTCTATTTACAATTTTATAACGACATTTAACTAAATTTAACAATTATTTTGACTCTACAAATACAATGGTTTTAATACCATTTCCTTGTCTAACAATATTACAATACTCTTACTTTTATGTTATAGTTCTGAAGAAGGCTTAATGTAATTTTGGTTAAATAAAGAAAAGTCGAAACGTAAACCTAATTACCTATTTTATTCAAGCCACATATCCAAATATTTAACTTCGAATTAATACCAATTATGGCTAAACAACTACAAAATAGAAAACTTATTTAAAGTAACATTTTCATAGTATATCATTAGTCACACGATACGTTTTTAATAAATTTGTAAGTTATTAAAACGTTTTTAAATTTTATACATAAACAGTTTGTTAAGTTTTCATTTATTCCGTTCTCGAAAAACAAAACCGACATTTACTTAATTCTAATAGTCTTTTTGCGTTATACATCATTCATTATCATACATATACCGGTTAAGTTGTATTCATATAAATTTCAATAGAGAATGATGTTCTAAATACAAATAAGAATTGTATTATTATAAATTAGAATGCAACAGTAACAAGAATTACCTAATCCGTACGCAAGGGTATACCGCAACCGGGTACCTGCGAAAATACAGCGGACCATTTATGTATTCTCCCAAGCTAAGGAGATCTGTTTTACTCCTACATTGTGTCGATAAGGTCGACGTTTGCTTGGAGGGGTCTCGTTTTAAAAGCTCGCCACTGTACATCTTTGCTTTTAGGAATTAGTACGTGTAGCTTGATTATCTAGTTTTCGAAATGATGTATCTATGCAATAACATTGAAATGAAACAAAACTCTATAAAATTGTAACTAAAATAAAATTCTTATATTCAAAACGAAACAAAATTCTATAATGAACTTTACAAAAGCGAGCGAGGAATGCGTTTCTCTCTTTCAAATGCATACCTCCTACGACATGCACGGCATCCCCTTCTCTCTGTATCACATACATGGTACATGTCTATGTGTGCGTATTTGAAATCGAATGGGAATCGTTCACTAGGGTAATCTGTATATGCTTCTTTCGTAATGCACAATTTAATAAGTTTACTTCAAAGTTATGTCAGCTAAGTATTTATTAATTGAAAACCTACCTATTGTATTATAAGATTCTAATTTTAAGAATGCATTTTGTAGCTAATCTAATTGGTCCACTTTTCACCATAAATTGACAATTGAAAATGTGATTCTCCAATATTTTTGCAAGCAAGGAAAGTATAGATATCAGTTTAAGGTCACTGAAAGTATTAGGATTAGGCGTTTTAGGAAGAGAAGTAATCAAAACGTAAATAGGAAGTATATCATCAATCAAAGAAGAATTTATCAAATGTGAAATCACTGGAAGGAGAAATGACCAGCAATATTGTATCATTTTAAGATTGATATTATCAGAACAACACTAATTAGATCTTAAAGAAGAAATGATAATATCGATAACTGATACCGAAGGTAAGATAAAATTAAAATGAGAATTGTTAAAACAGTCATTATCAAAACTAGTCGATAGCCGCAGTGATTAGGCGGCTGACTATCGTTGGGGTGAAACGATAGAAGCCGCGTATCAATTCTACGGAAAGAGGGTAACATTTTCTCGGAGAACTGAATTTCGATTGACCTACCATTCACTTTTGCTAGTAAAGTGATTAACAGCGCGGCATTATAAAAGGCGGTATAATATTGTCACAAGGACATTTGAACACACAATTATGCACACACATATTTAATAATTTTAGGTTCTAGAATTTCAGCTGATAGCTGCGCGATGCAAGTATACTCGTTTTTCGAAGTTGTTTGTAGTAACTAAATGAGGTGTGTGTCTTCTGTAATGCTAGTGCTATCTGACTACTCCTCGTATAGCGTTATCTTTAGAATACTACTTTTATTTCAGACCTCATTATCTGGTACCATCATACAAAATGAGCAGTGTTTGTCGTATTTATCAAATGCAGAATATAAACAGATACCTATATTATACATATTCCGTTGTATATTTTAGACTAATCTGAAAACATCAGACTATAAAAAGTCCCACAAGATACTATACTACATGAATCGTCTCATGTCAGGTGCAGATGTCGCACCTGCACCTACATACCAGCAGACGCGTATAAAATATAAATGCACATCATCATCATCAATATTTCTTATAATATTTCTGCGAGCTTATAAAAGTATGTGGAGCGGATACTATAGAACATGCGGGTAGTAAAATACATGCATCAAAAAAGTGGGAGAAAAATGATGTACATCATAGCCCGTCAAGTCATCAATGGTTACACTTTAAGGTACTAATGGTTGTACTTAAAATATTCAGATTCTTTATTCATATATTTTTATTATACCCGTAACGTCCTCCCAATCTTCGCTTTATTACAGGCAACTTTGCCTCTGTATATGTATCAAGTTCTATTCTCCATAATGAAATACATAATTTTGTCTACTCATGATTAACACTTGTGCTTTGCGAATAAAATGTCAATAGCCAACGATAAAAATGCTATTAGGATTCAACGAGTTATGGCGATTGGAAATATTGACAACGTTCTATACGCTGCTGCTTTCGAGTGCAAGAGCACACGTTTTATGTTATCTGTTTCTTGTTTATAATGATGGAGAGGTAATTCATGCCAAGTCTATTTATCTCAGTAATAGCTTGTAAAAATCAAACAAAAACTAATGAAAGAATATTTTTATTTAACATGAGAAATTAATATAAACTAAATGGAAAAGCACCTTAATGGATTACCAGTGATTTAAATTCACATAATTATTGAGTTACTAAATGATGTACGTAAATTGCCAGGTCAAAAACCAGAACGGCGTTAGTATTGGATATTTACAAATAGGAAAGGATAAATTAACGCCACTGTGATTCATGACCAAAACTTACATCATACACGTCCGATTAGGTCAAATTTGATAAAAATCTTGCAGGTTGGCAACAAAAAATTGCTAAATGCGTTTGTCTTTATCAAATTTAAGTAAGTAATTACACTAGTAAAGTAATTAACGTAACCCGCCACCAAACTATTACTTAGATTATCACGATACGTAGTGGCATTATGATTGTAAAAGGAGGTATATCAAGTTATTTCAGTTGTACAACCAACAATAAGTAACGCTAAATTCAGATGACAGAAATATATAAAAAATACGACTAAACGTGGAAAAGAGGTGGTACAAAACTCTACATACTACAACATACATGTTTTGAATACAATTTTGAATATGTTAAAAAGTCAAAATATGTATGTTACAGTTGACACGTGAAAAATTTTTAACAATCCATTGGAATAGAATATGTGTGTTGTATATCAGCTGCATAGATATTTCGATTTTCCCAAAAGTTCAGATATTAATACTGATTCCGATACTAATACATATTGTTGTCTGTTATCCAGATGTATTAATAACTTTTACTCTTTTGTCTTCCTTATATTTTGTTACGATATATTTTCATGATACTTCTACTTCTTTCTATTTTATCCTTTGCCACAATGATCAATTTCTAAAAAATCAAATTCAATCAGATTCACATACATTGAAGTAGTTCTATTGCAGTACGCGATAAACGCAAAGCTTGTTCTGTACTATGATAGATCGAATATTTAATTTATATTCATCTGTTTCACGTTAATATTAGGTCCTTTCCTCTTAAAAATGAAGTGAATTCGGAAATTACTCGTGTGCGAGAAGGATATGCAGTTAGAGATCTCCACTGCAGTGTAGCTTATGACTGAAGTAAGTTTCTTAACTCAATTCATATGTAAAAGAAATACACCTATTATAGTCTCAATTTTTTTTGCTTATGTTCGATAGAGCAAAAACTATCATTTAAAATTTTGACAAGTGAGATTGATTCTGTACCTTATTAAATTCATATTAGTGTACCTTGAAAGTTATTAAAACTCTATATTTTGTAAAATCTTGTGTAATTTAAGATATTCTGTTTTATTTCTAAGAATAAGAACAGTTCGTAACATACATATATCAACAAAAAGTTCTTACTTATTTGGATATGTACTGTACTGAAAGTAAGAATAAACAGTAAAGATATCACAGAAATTATACGTTATTATTATGAAAGTTAAATAATGTAAAAGTTAAGAACACA
Organism: Holotrichia oblita; assembly: GCA_023690525.1. Classification (NCBI taxonomy): domain Eukaryota; kingdom Metazoa; phylum Arthropoda; class Insecta; order Coleoptera; family Scarabaeidae; genus Holotrichia; species Holotrichia oblita. The sequence continues at coordinate 121,528,503 of CM043016.1, read as the reverse complement.
AAAAAATATGATATATTAAAAAGTGTCGTGTAAAACAGCGTCGTTCTACATAGCATTTTTTATATATGTATGCAACGTGAAGAAAAACAAAACAGAAATTTTGTTTAAAGTCGTTAATAGTAAAACATACTGGATATACTAGTTAAATATAGCACTCCAACTCGATATTTTTTATTCCATTCAATCTACACATATTTTTACTATTTCTGAACTGTCCATACTGTTTATTCCTGTTTACTGGGACATATTTTAAATTATATTAATTAACGAAAGGCAGTAAGTATTGAATATATCCTTAAAAAAACAGTTCGATTGTTCGGTCATGGCACCGTAATAAAAACAGAGATAAGCGATTTTTTCGATTTCGTTGTCCAAACATTTGTTCTTAAATAATATACTACAAGTTCGATATCCGTATCTGTGTTTAACTGCTATGACTATAAGCAGTGTTAGTGTATGGTCCACTGTATATGGAACTGCTAGGATTCGATGAAACCTTTTTCGTTCTTCTTCTTGCTAACAAGCACAAAATTGCTGTAATTGCGCAAAGCATAAGAATCAATCCTGCTACACAAATGCCAATGGCGAAGTTTTTCTGAGATATGCATATGGCGTCTTCTGGTGCCTAAAATTAAATGATAGTATTAGTTAAAGTAACCACATAAATACTTCTATGATAGTAAGTACGTAAAAGTATATACATATATAAATTTTGGTCTTAAGAAAATAACATAAACTTAATATAAAATGGAGCGTATATTTCTTGGCAAGGACAGTAGTTCACACAAAACAAAGAAAATTACAACATTTTTAACACTTTTGGAAATGTTTATTATTTATTATATTAACTTTGTGTAGTCTTTACATTAGAAAAAACTGGGATTACATTCAACATAAGATGTATGTAGACAGGTTGTTTCAGCGAGACTGTTCATTAGAAGTTTATGGCGTTCTGGTCAAAATATAAATTTGAAAATTTATAATTATATACATACATATAGTCGATTATGTTCTTTTCACTGAAAATATTATTAGATTTCTAGTGCTTCCGGTTATATCGGAAGTCGCCATCTATTTTATTATTTTTAATGGAACAACCTGTATATTTTTACATATTTGGATTCCCCTATTTTTAAGCTTTATGGATATCTATACTTTTTGCAATTTGATTCGGATGTTTTGTAGTTATTCGATTTTTTCTGAAAAAATTTGCTATAGCAGACATTTATTCAAAAAATCAGAGAACAGTCGATTTTTCGGATATCCATTTAAAAATCGCAATTTACTTAAAAAACATGTTGGAGTATATTTTAGCGCCGAGAACGGCTGTCTACATTGCGTGGTTACTTTACTATGGCACGTTAACTCTTCAAAATTTTGAAGAACCATAACTTCATTTTTTCAAATGCCACCCCTCCACCTCCCCCCTCCAATCTTTTATTACTTAGTCGTTTTGGGAGTCCAACTCTTTTATGTCCTACATGTCCTATACCTAAAATTAATAGTTTAGGAGATAATTAGATTTTTTGAAAAATTGCACACACAACTCATCGATACTTATCCAGTATGCCATGGAAAATAAACTTTCTCCAAGATTTATTGTCAAAGCCTAACGTCAAAATCACTCTTCGTCGTTTGATGGTTGTCAGTTAATAATTATCCGTTAAATGCCTTTACATCATTGCTCTAAAGGGTTAAAATGTATAACAATAACGACATAGTATATTAAGTATGGAGAACGGTAAGGGATGTTTACCGTTCGAAGACAATTGTTTGGAGGAGGAGCGAAGCGACGACTCTAATTATTGTCTGCGAACGGTAACCCTTAACGTTCGACATGCTTATAACGTTTTTGCGCGATTGAAATCTCTAGAATAATAATAATAATTTATATAAATAAATTTGTGAAAATCACGAAGATTGGAACTGAAACCGTTGGATGGCTGCTCTATGGTTTTGCTCCAAAAAAGTCATGTGTGTTTTTGATGCTGTCGTTCCTAGTTCTGTTTTGTGGTTCTGCTTAATTCACTTACCGTTCAGTGAAACGGTAAGTAAATTACTTACCGTTTTGTTACACATAGCAACTAGTAATAGCAACGTACCGCCGTAGAAAGACACGGTAAACTGATAAAAACAACAAATTCCGCAAAAACAGTGTTTACACAAATCCAGAAATTCTTAATTTATTTTTTTAAGAAATGGGTGTAAAAAGCTAGAAAGAAATTATAGTAATTGTTCAAAATGGTGGCCATTCCCATTCAAGCACAGTATTAAACGTGAACGAGTCTGTCGAATGCTGCTCGCACACATAGTTTTCAAAGGAAAAAGTTCACAGGTGTCATATCTGGAGATCTTACAGTTCAAATCCTAACCGCCTTATTCGCCTGTTTTCGAATATGAAGGTGTAAATATTGTTTTCGTTATTATTATCCATTTTAACTCATTAGAATAATGTAATGGCATATTTAACGCGCAATTATTAACTCACAACCATCAAACGACGAAGTGTGATTTTGACGTTAGAGTTTAACAATAAATCTTTGAGAACGATTATTTTTCATGGCACACTGGATAAGTATCAATGAGTTGTGTGTATTTTTCAAAAAATCTCATTATCTCCTAAACTATTAATTTTAGGCATAGTACGACATAAAAGATATAGAATTGGACTCCGAAGACGAGTACCTAAGTAATAAACTATGGGGGGTGCCAGGGGAAGAGTTAACGTGCCATAGTAAAGTAACCACGCAATGTAGACAGCCGTTCTAGGAGAATCCAAATATGTAAAAATATACAGGTTGTTCCATTAAAAATAATAAAATAGATGGCGACTTCCGATATAGCCGGAAGCACTAGAAATCTAATAATATTTTCAGTGAAGAGAACATAATCGAGTATATATAATTCTAAACTTTCAAAGTTATATTTTAGCCAGAACGCCATAAACTTCTAATGAATGGTCTCGCTAAGATAACCTGTATATATACTCTAAAAACATATGTATCTGTTACCATTATTAAGAATATACAACTATATCAAACAACGAGTATAGTCGAATTTTTGGATCTTGTCCGTTACGTCATGAGTAATGTCAGTATGATTCGACTCATATGCCATATTGACATTTCTCTCTAATGTACCTATATACGTTAAATGTGGGTCATGAATATTTTACGTATAATCGAATTTTTGGAGCTTGTCCGTTACGTCATGAGTAATGTCAGTATGAATCGACTCATATATATGTTATATTGACATTTCTCTCTAATGTACGTTAAATGTCAGCGATGAATATTTTATTTGTTTCATTACACTGTTAATGACGTAACAACAACAAAAATCTACTGTATTTCTTTGGTTAATTACGCTGTTAATGATGTAACGGACAAGATCCAAAAATTCGACTATAAGTAGTATTCCATCCAGATAATTTCCGGAAAAGTGAAAATACGATATTCAAGCGTTTACTTATGTAGATGGAATAATTAGAATAGAAAGAAGGTGTAGACGCCATAAATTCTCAGGAAAAAATAAATTTAGTAAAATATAATAATTTTTAGGTTCTAATATAATCTTCCCTAACTGCAACCATTTATTACAATTATTATTAATAATTCTGTATGGTTGTAAAAATAATCTAACATTTTGTCTCACTACATTTTTTTATAGCTGCTTGCACTTTATTATCGTCCTCAATTCTAACTAAAATACAAAATAACCACTAGGAGTCATGTCTGGACTATGCGGGAGATGTTCCAATTCCTGAAAGCAACTCGAACACTTTATCAACTTTCATCGACGTTTTGCATATTTTGCCCCTCAATTTATATAACAAAGACGAATAGTATCTTCTGTTGATAGTTGTGTTACACTATGTGAATGAATAAAATACCAGAATATTGTAACCATTGATTTTTTCGTTGATTCAATAACATTGCGTGGTCATAAGGTCGCCGCTATTCCATGATTGCTTTTTCAATAGAGTCCTAAAACATAGGTACTCATTGCGTTATCTCCTGTCAGAATAGATTCCAAAACTGATTTTCGGTCGTCTGTGCACACATGTTTAAAAATGAACACGTATACATTCGACTTGCACTAATCTTATCCATGATAAATTCGGCGTAATTGTTAACGTTAGACATCACTGCTAATTCCTTTATTTTCAAACGGCAATTTTCTAATACCATTTTTTCAACAAATAAAATGTGTGGAGACGTTCTCACTTCAATTGGATGATCGGATGTCATCTCCAAGGTCATATTTATAGTCCGTGCTTGAGATTGTGTCGATGCTTGAGCACGCGATTTTGACGTAAATGTCATTACGAATCTGTCAATATCGCGCGCTCAAGTATCGGCACAACCTCAAGCACGGACTATGAATATGACCCTTAGAGCTGTAGCATATAGCGCGGGTTATTAAATTTACAACATATGGGATTTTTTTATCAGAGTTACAAAAAAAAATAGGGGATCGTTTCTACGTATCAGAAATCCTTAAAATTGATTGACAAAAATAGTTATTTGAAAAAGTTATTTACAATTTAATTTTAGGCTCATATTTATAATGCATTTTGAAAACTGCTCTATTGGGACCACTAATATGATTTAACTAACACTAGAGCTACTGTGACGGCAACGAGATATACACAAAATTAGATATTTAAACGCATGTGCATCAAAAATAAAATACCACTGATAATTGACACTATTAACTTACCCTCTCGCTAAATACAGAATCATCATCGACTTTAGCAGGGTCATTGGCCTCATTAACGTAAAGGCCGCTGTAAACCTCTATAGTGGCCGGTGTCCCTTCGCTAGAATCCGTATTGGTTGCTTGTCTGCGTACTCTGTTCGAACCACATTCTACAGGCTGGAAATAAGTATTGAAAGTTTAAACTAACATATTTTAAGAATGCCGCACTTATAGTTATACTTAACGCTCAGATAAATTTCGGTATTGCAATGAAGCAGCAAGTGTCAGCTGTTATTTCAATTTGATTTTTATTCCCCGTCTATTATTATATATTTTTAATGAATTGTGGTGGCTATACTAATTGGTAAATAAATTATCAGCGAAGTAAAAAAAACTATGTTGAAAAAACGGTAAACATGGAATATTTTTTTAATATGTTCAATTTTGTTTGGTGATTTACAATGGTTTCTAAATGGTTTTTTAAGATGGAGATTACCATAGCAGCGCCTCACTATCATATTACTCTTATGAGAGTTGTAACTAGTGAGGGCATATTTTTGCAGTCTTAAAAATTCATACTTTTTTAACTGTTCAAACAAACAAACAAGAGTTCAACAAACTAATGATATTTTGAATTTTCGATTATCAAATCTCAAATCGCATTGTTTTTGTAATAGGTATAAATTTAACTTAACTTTAGTGCCTCTAATTCGGTTAATAATTAATTTACATATTCAACAAATATTCTATATTGAAGTTTATCATTTGTTTATTTATCAATCTTTCAGGAAAACATCTGCTTTCAACCTCTATTTTTAAGGTATGTCGTATATTTATAATTTTTTATTTATTATTACTATTATTATTATTTATAATGAAGTATAAACGCTGACGTCATTATTTGACAATTTCAATTTTATTTAGTGATAATGATCTTCCAATGTTTTTGTTATATATCAAACAATTTTTATAATTCAATAAATTTAATGCGATTTGTAATTTCAAAAATAGTACAAATAATTTAAAATATTAGAAAATATAACATTAAATGTTCTTGATAATCATTTAAAATATTTTTATATTCGATACGAGATTTTAGCAAGACAATTTAGAGAATTTAACTCGTAGTATGAATTCAGATATCTAAGAAAATTTCATGAGTAATTTCCAGCTTTATACGCTTCATTATTGTTACTACTTCTGTTTATGACTATTCGTCGTTAACGTAATGATACAGTTTAAAACCTCAACATATGCTGTTGTGTGCAGATAGTTATCAAGAGCCAAGAGTATATCGCCACATTTTGTGTTATTATAGGTATGCTTTAAACGTAGGTACCGGTTTTCTGAGGTCACGTAGGGTCATATCCTTTCAGCGAATACGAAAACTTAGTGTTTTTCTTAATATAAACGATAGGCACCAGGTTACAGACTGCCCAAGGTCAACGATCATTAACGGTTGCGAATGTTCATCTTTTCATCTTACTACTATTACTTATGAGAACTAGCATAATTATTTTGCTATATATGTATATCTATATAATACTTCTTAATCTAATTACATATAACGTAATCAATAAGTTACAATAAGCCTTTTTTACTATTATTATACATTATTTTAGTTAATATCAGAAATGAGTCGTTATTTACCTTTATTATAGCAATCAATTTATAGATCTGAAGAAACATACTTACGTTTGTCTCAACGCATCCTTCGTGAGCTTTTAAACATAATTTAACATTGCACTGATAGTAAACGGATTCTGTTGAAGGGAATTTGTGTGCTTGAAATTTTACAATAGCTGTCGTTTTATCTTCCGAATATTGAAACATTCCCATGATTTCCGAATCCAGCGGACATCCTCTATCATTGATAAGCTTTTGTTCTCCAGAACCAATTCCATCTTTCACCAAGCAATCGGTAACTCGTATACCATATGTCTCTTGTCTGTCTAAAGATACTTGAAGTGATAAAGGATCGCCAATTTTAACGCTTTCTGCAACTTCTTTATTGTTAGGGTCTCCACTGAATATCTTCATTGTACAGCCAGGCATGGGAGCTATTGATGTATCTTCACTATGCAAATAACTGTAACATAAGTAGATAATTTTAACTTCTTTGAATGTCCTTGTATGTAAACAACATAGATTTTTTTCATAATAACCATCGTATTAAATAGATTCTATTTCAAGCGGCACTTTTAGCATTATTAAAAAAAAATAATCAAAAGATACGAATCGTTTGTAATGTGAATCGTTTGTTTTATATACAAAAATATGAAGTTAAAGAATTTATTAATCTACTACAATTAAATATAACTGTACAATACGCAGTTTATTTATATGTAAACTACTCACAAATGAATAAGGAATTTTTACTTTTTTGTATTCTTTAGAAAATATGGATAAATATTTGTAGTCTATTATATTAGATAGATATTATATTAGATAATTGTACACAACAATCTAAAATTTTCAAGTATATTTATTCAGAAAAATCGTTAGATTACTAAGAAATGATCAATTATGAAATAAGCAACTTTTTTATCAATAGCTAAAATAATAGTAATTATATACCAAGGGAGAGAAGACATTTTTCTCAGCCGAGTAGCATTATTTCCCGAGACGCGAGATGGTTAATATGGAGGGCATTTATTGCTTGCATTACAATTTGTGCACGATGAGGTCGTGCATTATCATCAATAAAAACCATGTTTGCATCCACAGCCTCATGAAAGTCGACCACATATTGCTTTATAATGTCATCTCTGTATATTGTATGTGCATTGACATTGTTTTCAAAGAGATGGAGGTTCGTACGTCCATTCAAACTAATGCCCGCCCACACCATGATACCACCGCCGCCAAAAGGCATCACATCTTTTGTAAACTCGGGTCTATAACGGTCTCCTCGAGTTCTCCAGACCCTTACTCTACGATTATCACTACATAAGCAGAATCTAGATTCATCAAATTTTCTGCTAGTCGTTGTTTGCAACCATACAACACTTCTAAACGGATTCATCCTTGTCTCAATTCGTATGTAGCGGTCTTGTCTCTGATTTGTTTTCCTCTTAGATCCACTACTGGGTCTTCTCCTTGCAGATCCTGTCTGTTGAAATCTTGTTATAGACCTACTAACAACACTGGGAGACACATTAAAAATTGCGGCAATTTCTGCTCCAGATTGCCCTCGCTGATGCAATAACGCAATTAAATTAAAAGTGTCTTTATTATAAATGACGTCTTGTCATCGTGAAAATGCGAAATGACGTTTAAAATAAATAATATTTGTCAATAATATTTTTTGAGTAACCCACAGGGAATCAAACTGCCGGCTCAGCTGTCGTGTCGTGGCCTAGAGCTTGCACATGGGATAGAACGGCGCCGATGGTGGATTTTTCTTTGAAAAGTCTCACCATCGTCAGACCAGGTTCCCGGTTGGTGCTTTGCACTTGCCGGGAGTTGGGAAGCCTTGGCTTAATTGCCTGGGCCGAGAGGAGACAACCTCACAAAAAAAAACTAAATCCTAAAGTTGTGGTCGAGCTGTTGGGATGCGTAGCCGAATAGAGGATCAGTCCCTATCGACCAATCGTTGGGGCACCGGGCGCACCCCATTATATAAATGCCTTACCCACTGCGTTGGGTCGATCTATTTTTCCCTTTACTCGTGGGACTCATATGATGGAACCGCAAGATACAAAACACAAACCCAAATCTGGGGACTCTAAAAAGAGACACCCAAGTAAACCTGTAACGGCACCAACAATGGATGCAAGGGCTGGAGGCTCGGGAACCGAGAATCCAAAACTTAGAGCAAAACTCTCCGGCGCCGAAAGGCGCAAACGTAAAGCTGCAAGGGTAGGCGCTTTGGCCCAGCCGGGCAGCACTACGCCCAAAATGGAAAAGGCCGCCAGGGAAGCGACAGTCGCCAAACCTAGCACCAGCCACGCTTTGACTGCGGGGGTGAAGCGAAACCTCTCTAAGGGCAGCACACCGAAAGCAGCCACAAAGCGGACAAAGACAGGTAATCCTGCATCTAAAAGCTACAAGGAGGCACTCGCGACAATCCGGATGGCCATTGTGCCTGAGGATTATCGTGAGAGCTCCATCTCGCAGGAGCAGGCGGACTAGATCCAAAACTACTTGCTGCTAGAAATGGACAAAATAGAAGTCGGAGGACCATAACTGGGATTTAGCGAGGTCCGACACCGTGGGGGTGTTCTGAGGGCGGGCTGTCTAGACACGAGCACCTGCTCTTGGCTTGCGGGCGCTGTCCGAAGCTGTACCCCCTGGGAAGGTGCCAAGCTGAAACTGGTTAGGGCGGAAGACTTGCCAAAACCCGTCAGGGCCATGGCTTGTGTTGCAAGGCCCCCCGTGGAACCTGAAAAGCTTCTGCACGGACTCCAGGTGCAGAACCGAAAGCTAAATACTGGCTCTTGGAGCCTGACCCGAAAGGGCGGCAGATGGTGTTCGCCATGAACGAGAGCCAGTGGAAAATAAAGAAACCTACGGTGGCACACTGCGTATGCAATTCTCCCTCGTACCATTCCGACTTTTGGGACGCAGGAAGAAGGAAGACGCAGGAGCCACTGAGGATGCAGAGATGGAAACTGCCGAAGCAGGACCATCTACACAGCTGTCTCCGGGACCTGGTGGGGACGCAGACACTGAACGGGTTGTGGGCTCCCCACAGTCTGCAGGAACTGCGTGTACCATCACGGACATCCTGACGGATGCCCAACTGGTGGACGACCTCCTGCTAACTCCGCCAGGTGAAACAGACACAGCAGAACGGGAATATCAACATTCCTGAAACTACTGCAGGTCAACCTCCACCACTGTAAGGTGGCCTCAGCTGCACTACAAGCTAGTAAAAACATTGATATAGTTCTCATACAAGAACCGTGGATCGCCAGGGGTAAAGTAAGCGGCCTAGGGACTCTGATACACAGCGACATCGCCAATCCCAGAGCCTGCTTGATCATTAAAACTAACCTAAATGCTTAGGGATCAATGTTCTAGGGACCTAGCCGCAGTAAAAAATCCAGTGGACGGAGGGTAACGGGGCAAGAAACCTAATATTGCCGTCTGCCTACCTCCCGTATGACCAAGAGGGTCCACCTCCAATCCCGGAAGAGAACTGGCGGCCTATGTGGGAGAGAGAAAACAGGAATTCTTGCTCGGATAAGATGCTAACACCCACCACACCCTGTGGGGTAGCACAGGCATCAATAAACGAAGTGAGTCACTTTTAAGTCACTTCGCTGCAAACGGAATAACTATACTTAACCACGGAAATAAGCCGACTTTTGAAATAGCTAGCCGTGCGGAGGTTATCGATATCACCGTCTGCACACTGCACTGTGTGAAACATCTTCAATACAGAGACTGCAAAAACTCTCGTTCACAAACCGAGACAGAATATATCTCGCTGGTTTGTGGACGCCTCGAAAACGCCAAATGGCACGGGAATTGGTATTTGGAGAGATGGTGAAACCGAGGGTGAATCTTTTAACCTGGACAGCTCCGCGTCCATCTTCCAAACCGAAGTAATCGCCATCCAGACCTGCGCGGAAGGCATATTAAATTGGCTGCAGGTTGATGGTGCAGTTGAAATTCTCTCTGACAGTCAGGCTGCCCTTAGAACACTACAGACTGTCAGGTTTGACTCCGAGGTAGTGCTACGCTGCCATAGGACTCCCGCAAAACGGGCGGAACGTCACAATATCACGCTGAGATGGGTGCCAGGTCACTCTGGAATCAGAGGTAATGAAATGACTGACAAATTAGCTAGAGGTGCCAGTGAGGGACCACTCGTTGGTCCAGAACCTACATGTGGGAACTCCTATAGTACCATCAAAGCCTTTGTCAGATCCGAATGCACCTGCCGGCATGAGACACTGTAAAACTTTCGGGGTTCGTCCGTATGAGAAAAAACTGCGTAAGGCAGTTTCTATGAGCAGGGTCAGGCTGAAGTTACTCACAGAAATCTTAACCGGTCACTGCGCACTAAACAAACACCTGCATCGCATGGCCATAGCAAACTCTCCCCTGTGTAGAAACTGTGGGAATGCGGAGGAAACTCCAATCCATCTTCTTGCCCACTGCTCGACAATGGACAGACTAAGAAAACTAACTCTCAACCAGATTGCGGACTTCTTTATCCGAGTGCAACCTGGCTAAGAGGAGTAAAACAGCACGGGGAAGAATAGGTCTTCCTTATGGCCGAGCTTGCCTTTACTGTTTTTCCCGCCATACAGTCCCAAAAAAAAAATTTAGTCTATTTCGAGCAGAAGAAAAAAAAAATAAAACTTTCCCAACCATCCATATTCGGTTTATCGGAAGTTGAAATATTTGGCAGGTAGAGGTTTTGGTGGCTACTTGAAAACACTTATTAAGGAATTGTAAATGATCAGTTGGTTTTGTCTTCACGAAAACCTCATGCTGTCGAGCCAGCGAGATTTGACGCTTGTCAAAAAAGGGGAAGACAAAACAACTTAGTTATTATGAATGCTACAGCCTATGAGTGGAATCTGTATTCATAAATTTTTGTCAAAACCTTTACACTTCGTTTCGAATTTTCGTAGTTCATTAAGAAATATAATAGTTGGAGAGAAAGACGGTAACAGCAAGAAGAGCAAAAATAAAAATTAAACAAGCTAGAGTAAATCTTTGAATTAGTTGCTTTCAACAATCCGTTATGAATGGTGTTCCGAAATTCTTGCAGAAAAAGAATTCGAAATGCATTACGATTTTTTTCTGACACTGCTCTCTTGTCGACGACACATAGACAATATACGACCCTAAACACAAAATCTGATGGAGTGATATCGGGTGAAGTAGCCGTAGACAATCGATCAGAGTCCATTGTTTGCCATCAAACGCTCGCCAAAGTAATCTTCCAGAAAGTTATTTACAAGCTCACCACTATATTGTAGGGCTCCCTAGTGTTGGTCCCACAGCTGATTCTAGTTCAGATTTAACGAGTCTAAACAGTTTTGTAAAACTCCAATAATATATCTGAATGAAGAAATACTTAACAATTTGAATAACATTTACTCACTAATCTTCAATAAGCTTACCATTGATTGAACGCATTTACACGCGCACAAATTGTACAGCAAGAATTTTAACAGTAGTCAGACATGCAATACAGCTTAAGTCATCGCTGCACTAGCACTCGGTCATATTTTATTGCAGTAAAAGTTTGAGTAAATTATTGGTCGTCGCCTGGCTTTAATTGTTGTACCATTGAGAAAAATATAGTTTGAGCTTATTTTTTTAGAGTCCTAAATCATAGAGGTGTCTAAGTCTTGTTTGCATCTCTCAAAGAATTTTCAGGATACGCACGGTAGTATTCCTACACTGTAACTTAATTTGCTTCATTGTTGACGACTGGTTTAATTTTTTCGTTGCTTTCCAACAAACTGACAGTAGGTTTTACAATTATGAATAAAGTAAGTCAGTGTTTCACAGGTGGCAGGTGGCACAAGTTGGCTTTGGTCTAGCCAGATATCGCAAATAGAAGGCTTCGCAAGCTCATTTAATTACCCTGTTATGTTTCCCGTATATTACCAATAAATTGAAGTACTAAATGCTTAACGTACCTGTATGTGCAAATCTCAAAAATATTTGGCCTGTACCGCTTGGATTTGAAGTTTTTTTTTTGAGGTCTGCATGTGCTAAATATTTCAAAGAAATGCATTTAAATAACGGATATGTTTCCCATATAACCGGCGCTTGCACAAAACAACATTTTTCCTGAAACTACCTTTGGAGAAAAACTAACGCATACAAATTTTCAGAAAACCAGTTCCATTAGTTTCTCATATACATATAGACTCAGGTCGACGTATGTACCCAGTATTGAGCCATGTATTATTTATAAAGTTTCAGTAGCTCAAACAAAATGTCTGAATTTTATAAAATGATTTTTTTTTGTAAATATGTTTGCCACGATTTCCTCTAATCCTTGAATGCCATCAATAGAGTTGTGTACATATATGAAATCAATTTAGTTTATCCTAGAAATCGAGTTTATTATAGACGTTATTGATGTTATTATACATATATCAATAATATTTATTAATGATTTCTTCCCATATATAGTTAATAGCATTATCTTATCGATGTCTAATAAATGTCAATTCGTTTCACTGAGAAAATATTTAGTGGAAACACTTTTTAACTTATTTTTTGTATTTATTTTTGTTGTGTTCTATTTATTTTTGTACCTATTCTAAAATACAATACTGAAATGAACTACCTATGTTGTAGGTGTCAAAATTACACTTCCTTGATACTAGAGTAAATTATAATGTCAACTGACCTATCCAAATAAATATTGTTTGGATATTTGACAGTTTATCGACTCCATCTATAGTTATGCACATTAACGCGGAAACCAAATTCTTCTCTTTTGTCGCTGTGATTATGAAAATTCAGTTAACTGATTGCTTAATAATAATGCAGCTTATATGTAATATTGGTATGAACTACCTACTTACTATGGATTATTTTCAACACCCTTGATTTTTGGTAGAATCTAATTAAGTTTAATTAAGTTGGATAATTGCAGTAGATTTGTAAGAATTTAAATTTGCTTTTGGATGAATTGAAAGCGTAAATACAACATACTCCTTTCGTTATGTAATAAATTTATTACATTTGTTATATTTTCAGTGTGACATAATATAGTAATTCCGTACTTTTGAAAATAATAAAAATGCTGTCATAGACACTATAACTAAGGTTCAATTGGTTCAATATAGTTTTATTACAAACTTATTAAATAATAGAATGCACTGCAGCTTTCTATTTTTCTTTCATTAATTTAACAGGTTCTTTTGTTGCATACTTAAAACAAGAAAAAATGTATACGATAACTTTACAGTTAATAATATCTCATAATTCGTTGCATTTGCTTCAGTGACATAATTTTATACATACCTAGTGACATTTTAAGAATTTACAACGGCCTATATCTATATCAGGAACAAACAATGATATAAAAAAATGCTAAAACTATTTCTAGGGTACAAAGGGAGAACTGAACAAGAAAACGCAACCTCATAAATATTTTGAATTAAATATATTTTTAATTGATTTAGCAAACATTTAATTAATTCAGTAAATGATTTTCCATTGTTCGCTAGACAAAAGTAAAGTCTATTTTCAAATTTACCACGAACATTGGCAATTGCTTCTGTAGGAATATTATGGCATGCTTGCCCAATTCTTTGTTACAATTCCAGAGGGAGATGGGTTGGATTTGGCACAATATTGATTTGAAGAATCCGCACAAGATAAGGAGCGATGTTAAATCGGGTTAAATGGTCCTCGCCTTCCAATCCATTAACTAGTATAATTACGGTTTAACTACAGTTTCTACATACAGAGTTAGTTAATTATCCCCACTTTTTCAAACAAAATCCATCGAACCGTGGATCCGTATTTAACGCATTTTGCGCAGTTATCAGTTTGTATAAGTTAACACTTGACATTCGTATTTAAAAGTTTGCTGCTGATCGTGGACCCCTGCGCAAAGTATCTCCAAATTACAAAAGAAATGGGAGGAGTCGACATATTGTATTGAATGTATATTGCGGTTTGTGTGTTTCTACCTTGGAAATGTAACATGTGTTCATTTAAAACCAGGGGCAGATTTATTCAATACTGCACCTTAATACGAGAAGAAATGAGATGAGGAGATACTTTAAACATTGTGATCAAGAAAGATACATGCATCACATTATATCCAATGCTTCATAATTTGAATGGCAGGTTTCCATAAATATCTTTTTAGTTTTCTAATTAAAAGTTTAATATTGTTTTCCAACGTGTCAAGATAAAATGCACCAATTACATTTGCAGATATAAATAAGGGACCAATAATGGTGTCACCCAAAGCTTGTTGTGTAATTTTGTCATAATACTGTGTACGACCTTCTCTAAATTGATGTGGATTCACATTACTCCAGTAATGGCAGTTTTGTTTATTAACATTTTCGTTTAAATGAAAAGTACATTGATCAGTAAAGCGTGCGTTCTCTTTCTTGCCATTGAAGTTCCGCTTTCGTATCCTATAAACAGTTTTAAGCATTTTTTGATATCATTGATTGTTTCTGAGATATAGGCCATTGTAGGTTTTTATATTGTCACTCTGTATATACGGATATGCAGCGTATGTATATAGGGAGCATCTCTTTACCCCTTAACTTTTGAACGACACTGAATCGAAACCAATTTCGCACATGTAAAGTGTAACCCACAAAAATTTTTAGTAAATAACTTAGAGGTATAATCATTCAAGATGGCGCTATTGCGTCATTGTCAATTTTTTTCTAATGGCAAAAATGTGTGAATGAGACCACATTTGGAAGCTCCTTCAAAGTGCTAGTCAACTAAGAGAGCATTAAGCTGCGTCTTAGCGAACTTGTTCGCACAGCTCGTTTAGCTTAGCTCGTCTACGAAATGAACGAATAACCAATTACAGCACGTCAAATATTCATGTATGATTATTTGACGCGCTGTGATTGGTTTGTCGTTCATTTCGTAATCGAGCTGAGCTAAACGAGGATGATTATAATATAATTCTAGGCAACGGTATCTTGTTTTCAGGCTAATTATGATTTACAATCGAATTTTTGAATCTTGTCCGTTACGTCATGAGTAATGTCAGTATGAATCAAATCATTGACAAAGAATTGTAAATTGTGACGGCATCTATGTTCAATCAGGAAAACTAACACTTACTAATAAATCCACGGACAAGTTTTATAACTACGCTTTATTTAAATTTGGGTTTTGATATTACGCTGGGTTAAAAATCAGTTCCTGACAGTGCCTTCTAGAGACCAATAGATCAACCTGGATGAGCTGAGTAATAGTAAGAAATGATAAAACTCTTACGCCTTGTTATATCGATCTTCGTCACACTTCTATATGGCCAATACGAATGTATCTATATAGGCGTATGTTTTCTTAAAGCAACGACTCATGTGTCATATTGACATTTCTCTCTAATGTACGTTAAACGTCGGCGATGAATATTTTACGTATATCTTTGCTTATTGCGTTGTTAATGACGTAACGGACAAGATCCAAAAATTCGACTGTACATTTGATTTGAAAGAGGCGAGAATCTTGTTTTCTCTACATTCATTCGTCGTGGCCACCAAAAGCAAGACATACTTGTGTATGGCATGTTATTGTGTATAGTAGATGATTAGACATGTAAATGCATGTGGAACCGACAATGACGGGTCGCCGTTGTGTGGACGGAGTGCTGCAATGAACCGGGAGAACGGTTAATTAATTGAAGCGTTAGAGACACGAGTTAAAGCGAATGGTCGACCCTCCTGTCACACAGTATAGAGAGCCTGCTGAACAACATGCTTTATCGTGTTGTTGTAATACGAGCGGTTTGAGGTGAATACTTTCGGTAGCATCCTCACTTAGCTATATTGCTCTTCTGTAGTAAAATCTGAATTATGAACAAATCACCTTCTGCAATATGATTTTTGCTCATAATTTAACTACGTTTTTGATTTCGCATTGTCTACATCAATATTTGGCGAAATAAGTTTTTCCTAATATATATATTCTGTTAGATAACATAACCTTGCTCTTTCAAGTATAGATAATTTTCTCTTCATGAAAAATAACCAACACCACTCACTTGTAAGTGTTACTGCATCTCTTGTGTAACACAATGAATTATATGGTTCTTCCTGTATCCATCAGTGTAACTCTGATGAAGCAATAAACATATTGCGAAAGCTTAGTTACAGATTTTAAGTTTTCTCGACAACTTCTTGCACAATATAATCTGGCCTTTTTGTTTAGAATTTAGATAAGCATACAGGCTTAGTACTACTTCTAGGAGTATACCAAATTTCATTGTGCTATGTTCACATGTTTGGGGAATGCAGAGTGTTCTCGTGAATAATGTCAAACAATGTATAATGTTTTGTTTCTATGTTTTATTTCACAACAGAATAAATCCGTCAAGAAGTTTTAACGGCAGGGTTCAAAATTTCAGTTTTATACGAATCCAATACGGTAATTAAGATTTCGTAGTAACGATAAAAGTTCTCTGCTTACTCATTTTGCAGATGAGATTAGAGTTATTTATAGAAAATGATTACCTGTTATTTCTTATATTGCATTAAAAAGTTTTTCTACAAGGTTAACGCAATTATGTACATACATTGTATAGTTGTGTATGAGTAGTAAATGTGGTATAATTCGTCGTTACTTATTTATTGCTGTTCAGCACTCAATTCTACTGAAAATATGAAATAAATTGAAATATTCAGAAGAAAAATATTTGAAATGGTATATTTCATAAACTTCATAATAATCATATCAGAGCAATTTTGGTGAACCTATATATGCATCGACCGTTAAAAAAATTTCGTTGTATCTAAAATTTAGATTTTAATTTAAATAGAAATGAGGTTATAAAAATAGTACAACTGAGAAGTATTTAGCAAAGTACGAATCTATGTACATACAATACAGATATCACAATAATATTTCATGCCTGCCTTTATATACAAAATATAGCAAATATTTAAATACAAAAGTTTTTGGACTATATAAAGCTTACAACATCTTTGTCTATTTTATTCAATAGAGAATTTTTCATTTGTCCGCAACTACAAGTAACTAATTTTTTAAATGGAACATGTTACATTTTTGGTTTTCATGGGTAATTTTATAGTCAGTCAGGCTAACATAGCACTTACATACGTACAAATACTTGTTTTGAAGGTATTCACGTCTTTTTAAGAATTTTAGCAGTTGGCTTCCTTTGAAAAATAGCCATTATTTCAATAATGGTTTTTTTTTAACAAGACAGATACCAAGGTATGGAATATAAGAAAGCGGGTTGAAGTCTTCCGGATGTTGTGGTGTAGATAAGAAGAGTGTAGATAACGTTACACTAATTATGTTGTCAACTTCTGCAGGTTCTTTAAAGATTCATGTTGTTTTCTAATCCTCGTTATATAAACGAGAGGCAGGTAGTATGTACATTCATACACGGGACACATATACCTTTTAAATTTACCAGTAGGCGCCCAATTTGTTTCCGACTAATGTTACAAGAAGGCAGCACCGCTACTACTACCTAAAATCCCTAGATACACAGGATGATTGGTGAGAATGGCCTATTAAAAGTATTATACAAACGGAACGGAATTTTAAAACAAAATTTTGCAGTTGGATATACAGTAGTACCCCGTTATCCGCTGAATCCGTATCCGCGGTTTCAGTCATCCGCGATTTACCTATCATGTGCAGAAAATGCGTTATATCAATAAGTATAGAAACGAATAGAGACATTCGAGCCTTATTAAAAATTATAAGAGCATTTGTCGATATATCGTCGTATATATGCGTCATCCCCCCAATTCAGCGCTCTCATGATGTGTTAAACAAGTTGGAATGGGCTTAAGGTGCCACTCGCTATTACTTGTATAAACGCTTCTGTTAACTATGAGTTTAGTACTATTCGAATTGTCAGACAAGACAGTGCTTGCAATAGCTTTTAAATAAAGCAAGTAAATTTGAAAATCATTTTAAAATGGCTTCTAAACCAAAAAGAAAACGTGAAATGCTCACTATTAGTGAAAAAATAAAAATCATTAATATGATTGAAATAGAAAAAAACCTGTTGCAACTGTTGCTAAAATATACAATAAAAACGAATCTTCGATACGAGAAGTGTTAAAAAACAAAGATAAGATTCGAGCAAGTTTTTCTAGTGCACCCGAAACTGCAAAAGTTGCAACCACAATACGCAATAAAGTGTTACTTAAGGTAGAAAATGCCTTAAATTTATGGGTGGAAGATATGACGAGAAAACACATTCCTATCGATGGCAAAGTGCTACAACAAAAGGCGTTGGTTTTATATGAAGATATGCAGACCCAAGATTATACTGAAGAGAAAGGAAAATCATTCACCGCAAGTAGGGGGTGGCTGCATAGATTTAAAACTCGGTTTAATCTAAAAAATATAAAAATGACGGGGGAATCTGCGTCTGCTGATCATGTAGCTGCTGCCTCGTTTCCAGAAAAATTTAAACAAATTATTGCAGAAAGGAATTATCATCCTAAGCAAGTTTTTAACTGCGATGAGACTGGTCTTATGTGGAAAAAATGCCTCAACGGACTTACATTCATAAAACTGCAAAGAGTGCACCAGGCTTTAAAGCAATTAAGGATAGACTTACCTTGATATTTTGTACAAATGCAGCTGGTCATATGATTAAACCTGGACTTGTTTACCGATCGCAGAATCCACGTGCTCTTAAAAACAAGGATAAAGCTTGCCTGCCTGTGTTTTGGCAATCTAATCGAAAGGCGTGGGTTACGGCTGTTCTATTTACACAATGGTTTCATCAATGCTTTATTCCGGAAGTGAAAAGATATTTGGAAAAGGAAGAATTACCATTTAAAGTGCTGCTGATACTAGACAATGCTCCTGGGCATCCTGTCTCACTAAGCACAGAAGATAAAAATGTTGAAGTGGTTTTTCTACCACCTAACACGACCTCATTGCTTCAGCCGCTTGATCAAGGTGTCATTAGATGCTTTAAAGCCATATATATTCGACAGGTTTTCGAAATGCTGTACACAATGGCTAACGAATGCTCTGATATCGGGCTCATGGAATACTGGAAGGCGTTTACAATTGCTGACGCAATTCTATTTATCAAAGGAGCGATAGAGGAATTAAAGTCAGAAATGATAATAGCATGTTGGAAAAATCTGTGGAATGACATCGTTCTTAGTTCTGAAGACACACATAATATTAATTCACAGCTAACAACAATATTTAACATAGCGCAGAAAATAGATGGAGAAGGATTTAATGATATAACCAAAGAGGAACTCAGTGATTACATAAACGAAGAGGATCAAGTATTCACCAACGAGGAATTGAAAGACCTTGTGAAATCTTCTCCAGAAGTGAGTGACGATGAGGATGAGGGTCAACAAGAACCGCCAGCATTGACGCTTGAAAAATTGTCTGCGATATTTCGAACTGCTCAAACATTAAAAGAACAGATAGTAGAATATGATCCAATAATGGAACGCAGTATAAAAATTACTCGCACTATAACAGAAGCTTTGAAACCTTTGGAGGATTTGTTTATTGAAATGAAAAGACAAAAACGACAACTACCAGTAACAATGTTCTTTGAAAAGGTCAACAAAACTATCGATAATGCACAGCCATCACCATCGTTTGCTTCGGATCTAAGTAAACAATCGACTGCTAACTTGGAATTAGAGGAAGATGAATGAATATGTAGCTAACGATGATAAAGTTTTTCTTGTTGTATACTTTCTTGTTGTGTATGTAAATGCATACGTACTATATGTACAAAAAATGTATGTAGAAATTTAAATAAATGTACATATTTATTAAACTTAAATTCTATTTGTGCCACAGCACAAGAATATTTATTTATTTATTTATTGTTTATTTATTTTAAATAAATATTATATAACTTATTTCTTCTTGTTTCATTGTTTTAACTTTGCTTCATATTTCATGTTGTACTCGAAAATAAAGCGTTCGCTACTATCCGCGGTTTTCAGTATCCGCGGAGGCCCACAGAACCAAACCCCCGCGGATATGGGGGTACTACTGTAGTTGAATATGAATTATCACGTGAAAATATTTTTGAATAAATATCACTTCCGGTTAACAGGAAGTGGGCATCAACTTCGATTTTTTAAATAGCATGCTATAAAATAAATTACAGATTCAGCTTCTATGATAAATTTTATACATATTTCATGTATCATACCCTATACCTAAATACCATTCCTTCTGAGTTATTCGCAATTAAAGAAAAAAAATGACAGATACCGATCTTGAAATGCAACTTGATTAGTCCAAAAACGGCTACAACGTTGTTTGATCTTTTTGGTGGACATTTTGAACTTTTATTGTGAAATTCGTTATATCGCGAGCATTTGGTTAAAATCATTAATTATTGATTACCGGTATAAGTTTAACATTTTGTAGTTGTGTTGTATTTAATAGGTTTATCTCAATTTATGATTTAATGGCCTTTTACTGTCATTTGTTCATGGCTAATTTGAAATCTTTCAATTATTTTGAAAAAGCTCACACCTTTCATTAAGAAAATATTAAATATCTCAGAAATTATCGCTTTTAGATATAGAAAGTGGTTAATGAAAATGAAAGTGCATATAGTGTCCTTCCCTTTCCTAATATAAAAAAATAAATAAAAAATAATTTTAAAATATGTAGCTTAAGATTATCTACGTTTTTTGTATATAACATTTTGTGATATCTTTAATATTAATGGATATATTGAGCTTTGACGCACTAATGCCTCACCCTGTATATGTAGGTATGTTTGTTTGTTAAGACTAACTAAAGATGGATGTCAAATAATGGTTTAAAGTTTAATTTAAAATAATGATATCCACATTTAGTACAATAAAAATGTTTTCATTATACAAAAATGACAGGTTATAATTTTTTAAAAATTCTACTTATCCTACTTGTACTAATCCTACTTGTAGGCTAACCGTCAATCAGTCCATAACATCTATAAGTCTTTACGGTAGTTGATATAATTACTCATAACATTGCGATTTTATGTGATTTACTTCGTTAGTTTACCGTTTGCTCGCTATATAAATTGAACAAATTAATACATTTTTATACAGTTTGTGATATTCAACTATGTATAACGAAACATTATAATAAGCGTGATCATACCAGCTCTAACAATTTCATAATATATGTATGTATATACTAAACTAACCAGAGAACGTATAGAAAGAAATTTGATCTTGTATATCTACCTTACAAATAAAACTAGTCAAATTCCTCTTTGGCCTTTTCATACAATATGTAACGGTAAAAATAAATAAACAGTCCAGACAACTTACGGTTTTATAGCGCTAGCGATTATTCATTTTATTTCGTAGACGTTTAGATATAAAAATCCGGCGTTCTGTATACTGCGATGATACAAAATTACGGCTACTAACATTACATTCAACAATTGAACTTCAAAACATATTGTTAAATTTAACAGTAGATACGAGTGTATTGACCAAATTTTTAGATATACGGGGTTGTTAATGGAACTGTTAAAACCAGTAACTCGGAAACCGTAAAAAATACAAGTTAAAAAGTCTAATAAGGAATGATAGAGAATTATTAAGTGTATTCAAAAATACAATAATTTATGGGTTGCTCCATTTAAAAAAAGTAACTTTCATCGACGTGAACTTAGTTAACGTGAACGTTAATTTTGGACGGCCCTGTATAAACAGACATAATTTTGAAGGCAGAGATTTGATGTACTATATTTCAGCTAGGAACACGTCACATATCACGCATCACCAACGTTGCAGTTGGCCGTATATTTGAAAAAAGTTGACTAACTCAAAAACAGCTGATTTTGGGTAGGAGGTAGGTACCAATAAGCTTTCATGCAGAATTGCATGAGCGATCTAAAAAATTCATAAAAAATATACCATGCTATTTAAATTAAGAAAGTTAACGTGAACTGCTGGTAAATCGGCAATGATACAAAAGCGTAAATAATTTCGCCAATGAGACCAGATGACACTATCCGTAACTACAAGTTTTCAGAATTGTAGGAGTTCAGGAACATCAAAAAGTTCTAACGAACCAGTTCCGTGATTAAACCTGTATACATCACCAATCAACAAAATTTGTAATTTTTTAAAGTAATACTCACTCAAGTTTTGGTCCACCAAGATCATTGATCGTAACTGTATTATTTCTGGTACTATATCTGCAGCGAATGTGAAAGCTTCTGCCCTGATTTGTAACAAGTTTTAAATGAGGCTGAACTACAATTGTGTTGAAGTATTCTATACCACCATCATCCTGTAACGAAAGAAAAATATGCCTTTTAATAACAATCAAACTGTGAAAAACTTCGATATAGAACTTTATATTACAGTTAAATTATACATGTGATGTACAGGTGTCTCCCTAGTGCGTCCAAATACCATATATCTTCGTTAACTTTATATTACTAAATTTATAGGCAAGTTACTTGAATTGATATAGCGCATGTTCTAAAATTAATTTTACCACAGGCTGTTTCATTTTCGCGGAAAAGTACCACTTTGGCATTTTAAAATCCCTTATATCGCATATATCGTATATACATAATAATGCAGGTGCTAATCTATAAAAGAAAGGTATAGTATTGGATCTTTTTAGAAAATATACGTATAATGCAGTAAAATCTAATCAGTTGTTCTCCCTTCTTTATACATTCAGAATGAATATAAGTCATCGCCTATTATGGTAACGTAAACAGTAGGAGTTCAAATTCACGTCATCAGATTCAGGAGTGGCAGTTAACACAAGTGAAAACAATCTCCGATGTAACGTACAAAACTTAGAAATCTATTTGTGCGAATTATTTGAATAGTGAGAAAGAAAATTTGCATACAGCTGAGGTGTATGTACTCTTTCCTTTCTCTCCTTTGTTTGAACTCTTTATTTTTGCATCAAAATTCATGGCATACGTAGGTGATTAATACTAGTAAACTAAAGAAATCGAAACTTTTAAATTCATTTATAAAATGAACAATAAATAAATACAATTTAAAGAATTTATTCACTAACTTTCTCTTAAATATCAACTACTCGAGTTAATTTACGAATCAACACAAATTTTATTTACTGTCAATCTTACAGATGAATGACAAATCAAGTGAAAGTACTTAGTTCGTACCTACGAAATTATGACATATATTTTATGTATACATAGTATAGTATCTATATCAATGAAAACATATCTACATATAAATATAAAAGAAAATTATTTTTAAGTAGCTTATTTTAAAATCGAATTTGTCTTCGACACTAACTGTTGTATTGTTTACCATGACTTTAAAGCGTTTATTTGACGTTACGTAATAGTCTCGTAAGTATTGTCCAACATTAATTAATTTGAAAGTTTATACCTAAAACGTTTTTTGCAGTTATGGTGAATTATACAAATACCGAAATTGTAGATATGGATTTTGTGTACAGACTAGCAAATGAAAATATGTAGTTATGAAACAAGGCGTGGTGTAGTTACCAAAAGGATATCCTGTATTTCTGAAACTTTAGGAGATATGTTTATAGGAACTTTTCCTTTCAAAATTACCAAAGGAATTGCCCGCTAAAGTTTTAACGTACTTAAGGACTATGCTGTGTACCTATACCTGATATCTTTAGGCACGGATGTCACGTCACGAAAGTATATACAGAATATCTGTGCATACGAAAGTACAGTACAGATAAATGAGTGTTAAAAACACTGTACGATGGTAAATTCAAATAGGTCCTAAGCCTTGTTTACTGTGTACATATATCTCAACAAAGTGCGGTTCAGAATAAGCAATGTTTTGTATATACATATATGAAAACTATTGACTCCATTGTTTTTAATTCACACAGTTATCTCGGGGATTTTTATAGCCAAAACTAGTGTTACACTCAGAAAATTTTATTTATTATGGTCGCCCATAATATGGCATTGGTTTCGCTTAATTTTTTTTTTTTTTTTTTGAAAATAGAAAATGGTTCTTTACAGATAAATAGAAACAATGGTCCGTACCAATGTTATTTTGCACTATACGTACCAGGGCCGCTATAAAAAATGAGTACAGTTATACAGAATGATTGCTGAGAATGGTCTATTAAAAGTATTATACAAACGGAGCGGAATTTTAAAACAAAATTTTACAGTTGGATATGGTTGAATATGAAGTATCACGTCGAAATATTTTTGAATAAATATCACTTCCAGTTAACCGGAAATGGGCATAAACTTCGTTTTTTTAAATAGCATGCTATAAAATAAATTACAGATTGAGCTTCTATGATAAATTTTACACATATTTCATGTATAATACTCTATACCTAAATACCATTCCTTCTGGGTTATTCGCAATTAAAGAAACAAAATGACAGATACCGATCTTACTTTATAGTGGCATTACGTCACGTAGGAGTAAAAAAGACCAATGAAATTTTGCATGCACAGCTGATATTGTGTAGTTACACAACAATTGAAGTTCTTCTCTGTAACATTATACAGGGTGTTTGCATTACGCATTATTTGGTTTAACAGCGTCAGCAACGAACGATCTTTATTACTCCCCGTCTGTTTCTACACTTATACCTAGCGAGCGCGTGACCGGCAACAACGCAAGTAGTGTTCTATCGCCGCATTCGTCTGTCTAATATCCACACATATGTACGCTCTATTCACTCGTACTCATTGGATCGTTTTCTATTCCTAGATATTTGCCCGTTCGATCTGTATACTTAAGTCTGTGTATCTATTCAATTTGTGATTAGAATACATACATGAATACATTGAAAGTACCATTTACAAAAGTTAAATAATGCTAAATTTTCTATTAAATGGGTCTACAGACGATACAGATACAGATCGGTTGTAGAACCGTAGTTTATTCCACGGTTTAAAGCGGCCTACACTCGAAACGATTAGCTATACAATCTGCTGTAACATCATAGTTGGTTCGACAGTCTACATACGGAGGAAAACCAGCGATTGACTTGTCTTTACGTTTTTATTTTCAACTTGTAGTACGACAAGTCGTACAACCGATCGTTTCGTCTGTAGACTTTAGACTTATCCCCACTTTTTATGTCACCCATGGTATGTTCGAAACAAGGTCAAAGCTCAGATGTTGGACTTCCTGAACTCGCTGACTTCCACAAACTACGCAATTTCTGCTCAGCAACTCAGCGGTATTTAAATTTCACACACATTGCAGAAATATTTATTTCCGAATATTTGGAATATAAACTGGGCAATGTACAAAAGCAAATAACAGTATTTGAAAATTTTTAAGCGGTAGCTCCGTAAGGCAGGCGGTAATAAAATCAGTGACCAGTCAAAAGGTGCTCCTCTAAGAATAAGAGTTGCCAAGGAATTATTGTATAACATACTGCATTCAAGAGTTATTAAAGTGTTTCGTTTTAAATGGAATGCCCTCTATAAAAATAAAAAAGAAACTATATTTTTATTGTATATTGCATTAAAGACCACAGGGTAGGCGTTGCTAACTGAATATTTTGAATTGAAAGGGCTGGGATTCCTCCAGAAGATGCACAAAATTTTGTTGCCCACAGGAAATAGTTTCTTTTGTGAAAAAAGTAACTGTCAGGTTTCATTTTTCTATTTGAAAGAGAGAAAAAGATATCCAATCATTTCTGACCTTTTTTAAAGAACTGTATAGCTTTCTTCAGGTTTCAATCAGAAAAGTACGTTATGGTGGCATATTCGTTCTTAATAGTTACTTACGATACAAGTGTTAAAAGTGCGATTTTGGTTTGTGAGAAAGGTTTGTAACACGTTTTGTTTGCACACGAGCGTTAGCGAGTAGAGCAATTAACAAGCGAAATAAAATAGCATCTTAACACTAGTATCTACCAAGCAATATTTTTTACTTTTCAGATACAATTTTTACACAATTTTAATAATAGTAATTTATGGTGACAAGCCACGAGCACGAAGTGAGTGGCTTCCTTTTTGCGAGTGTCTTGTGACCTATAACACCCGAATTCCATACATTATTTTATCCAACACCTCTAGAATTTCGTTAAAACAGTGTTTTGTGATGACGACAGTTGACATTTTTATTTGACAAATTATTTGGTTCGGTTCAACCACTTACAACGATGAGAAAAATTAAGTCATTTTATATACGTGACTTATGATTTTAGAACTCACTAGTGACTTATAAGGCCACTTTAGATAATTGAAATGACCATGATTATGGCCTCATAATTTAATGGTGTTGGATAAATGAATTAAATTATTGATCGTAATAAGCTTATCAAAAGCGTTTATCACTGTGATAGAGCTCCTGTCATTTTACTTTTAACAGTAGTGTTAAATTAGTTATTTACGAACCAAGTGCGTGAAATCATATTTCGCGAAACCAATTCGTGAAATGTTTCACGCACGAAGTTTGTACACTATTTTTTGTACGAGAACTGTAATAATAATACATATTATTAAATACGTTATCGTTTATGACCATATTATTAAGGTTAGGGATTTATGATTTTAAAATGTCACTAAATTAATCAAGTTCCAGGAAGTACCAACTTTACTTTTACGCACTCGTGTTTAAAGTGACTTTTTACGCACGCAAATCGAATCGTGAAATGACAGGTTTTGATAAGCGAGTACAAAAAGTATATTATCGCACGCTGTGCAATAATTTCGCATTTTTAATTGAAGTTACCCGTGTCAAAATGTCAACTTTCAGCAGTGTTTGCAGAAAAAAAAAGATTTATTCTGGAAACTATAGGAACGAAAGAAGTCGCACACAGCATCACACTTTTTTAATTGAACAAAAAGGTGAAATCAACAATTACAAAAATAACTTATAATTTAAAGTAATATTAGCAATAGCAATATGTTTTTAAGCTTTTATTAATTTCTGATTAATTATAACTATAATGTATGAATGATGAAGATTAGTGAAACCGTTAATTTTTCATTTGTATTACAGTTAAAAATAATTAAAATAAAAAGTAATAAATGTAATATGTAGCTCCGACTAGTATGTGATTTGACAAATCACAATTTGGCAATCAACTTTTCACTTGGTATAAAATTTTACTGAACACAGAATATGCAATTTTAAATTATATCATTTATAGAAAATAAATACGCACATTGAATAGATTAATGGATACAAATACATTGAAACGAAAAGACATGTAAGAACATAGTAACATCAGAGGACAAAACATAGAATCGCGTAGACCGGTTGAACAAGTTTGGCGGTATGTACTTTTATATTTATGCGGTGGTTTCATTTTGAAAAAAGAAGAGCAACCTACGTGGATGTATGATGAAGCAACAATATAATTACCTACAACCGTTTCTTCTGTTTTCAATACAAAGAAGTTAATGTAGTTTTAACATAAAAATAAAACATCCGGCAATCATTACTTATGTATATGTACATATACATATTTTTATTTTACAGCAGTTAATAAGTTTAAACTGGTTTACTACCTACGTTCTATATGTAAATAACCGCATGTGGATTCAATGAATCAACATTAAACAGTGCGACAAAAATAGTTAATAAACTAAGGAGACAAGAGCAGCATAGGGAACCATCAACTTTTATCAATTTCCTGCATTTCTATTCAATAGTAATTTTGTACACTTTACAGATATACTTCCCATATTGTTAAAGAAATCGCAACGTTTAGAGATTTAAGAATGATATGGTAAACCAAAAGAGGGACAAGATTATTATACTAATTTACCACGTGCAGCTATAACATATCACTGTATAAATAGACAAATATAATATATTATTGCAAATAAGGATCATAATTTTGATATCAGCTGTTTAGAAGTAGGACACACATAAATTTCAATACTGACATCAAAATCCGAATAAAAAGGTGCTTAGTCCATTCACTGAACATGTTCTTATATTCTTTACTTGAATGACGAAGTATTCTTTACGAAATCGTTACTAATTGTGTTCAGGAATATTAAATTGCATTTTTTAGATAAATATCACTGCAAAAATAATAAATTAATATCACGGCTAATTTAATTGACAAGCATTGCAAAAAACTTTTGGTTCAATAACTTTTATTGATACCGATGTTATATAAGATTTAACCCATTAATTAACCCATTAGTGACTGAAAACTTTTTTCTCTGTAGCCTTCATATATGCATATCAAAAAATAAAAAAAAAATGAAAACATTCTTTCCTACTTGCCTACATTTTTTTCTATATTGATGTTTTTCGTATGTTACCCTAATCCAAATTATTAGGAATATTATTTTTATATGTTATTCGTTAGATACAAAGTAACTATTTCCTTTGTTTTTGTTATCTACCTAGAGAATAAAATATGTTAAATCAATAAAAAAAACAGTAATTTAGTAAACATAATTTGCATTAGGTGCAGTCAAATAAACTTGCTAGTTGAAGTAACAGAGAAGCTTTTGTTGAAACTAATTTCTTAATTCAACAAATTCACAAGTGTTAATTTACTAAAGCGCTAATTTGTATGTAACATTTTAGTTTACTGTTTGTTATTGTTAGTTTGACACAGTGGTATTAACAGAAAGTATTATCATCAAAACCGTTTATTTCTTAACTCAAACATGCATAAGAATAACAATCTATGAGGATGATCATACATTTAAGTATTAAATTAATTAGTTAAAAGAAACCAAATATTACTGAAATTACTAAAACTCGAACTCGCTTGCATAACACATCTATATCCTTAGAATTCTCGAAGGCAGTCTTGCAAAGTAGCAGGCTGATATAATTTCCATATACAGTGAAATACGTTTAACACGAAACTGACGGGACCGAAATATTTTTTCGTGTTAAAGATTTTCATGTTAAAGGATATTACAAAAAGTGTATATACAGGATAACAACTTGAACTACGAAAACCTATTGATAGGAGAAGGTAGTGGAAGGTAAAATTAAATGTATCCATTTTAGTATTCTCAACTGTTTATATGACAGGAATGTCAGTGGAGTGGTTATGTCAAATACTTTACCGGACCATCAAACTTTATCCTAACGGAATAGGTACACAATTAATAAAAAAGTGCAAATTATATAGTGGTTTTATGGAGGCCACACACTTTCATTAATTGTAGATATTTGGAGAACTATCTTCATTAACCGTCTTGTTCCCTGTTTAAATACAATTCATCGCATCAAAGAAAATTTTGAAAAATACGGATGTGTCTCTCCCTCTTTACATAAACTTTCTTTAACACATTCTACACGTTTATATTCAAACACATATTATAAGTAGTTAAATAAGCAACCAGCAACGTTTTAATAACACTTGGATAAAGTTTGATTCGGTAAAGTAATTGACATAACCACTGACATTCCTGTCATATAAAAAGTTGACAATAGTAAAATGGATAATTTAATTTTAACTCCCACCACCTTTTCCTATCAATAGGCTTTCGTAGTTCAAGTTGTTAGCCTGTATATGTATGTTACATATACTCAACAAAATTTCGTTTATTACATTTTATTTACATAGATATGTATGCATGCCTTTAACAAAAATCAATAAAACAAAACTATTAACAAGAAGTTACTGAAATTTAATATATAATTTGCAATTAAAAAAAAACAAAACGTTTATAACTTTTTTGAAAAATAATCTGATATATTCTTTGTATTGTCCTTGTTAGATAAACAACATTGTCTCATTCGCTTTGATTTCAAACCCCTTTTAATTCTCACCGACATGACCGCTGTTTTCATATTTTGTTCGTTCCGAGAAACGATACCTTTTCGTGTTAAGAGAAAAAAAAATGCATGCAAATACATAGTACTTTTTCGGGACCGCTTGTTTCGTGTCAACTGATATTGCCTCTTAAGCGTTTTCGTGTTAAACGTATTTCACTGTAATCATATTAATTCACTATTATACAGGGTGCCCACCTAGTGCGCGGAAGTCGATATCTTGGTTAATAAGAGAGATAACTGAATCTTTTTTATTAGATGTGCCCTAGTTTCCTCAATATCTAAGTATACTTAAAGTGTTGAACGTAGCGAAGGCTATAGAAAAGTTGTAGAATATTTAATTCCACGTTTTACTGCCTAATAATATACAGGATGTTCCACTTGAATTAACGGAGATTTTTCATATTTTTCTTTGTAAAGTTTGACAACCTTTGCTGCGCACCCTTATACTGTAGATCGGTTTCTGGAATGGTGTTTTGAAGAATCGTTGTTGCCTAACATTTGATCAAAAAATATTTTTCTGTTAATTAGGGTAATCAAAAAATTTGCGATACTATGACGAAAATTTACAAGAAAAACATAGGAAGCTAAATATCTCAAAAACCATCAATTTTTTCGTATGAAACATAAAGCACCTGATTGGCTGATTGGCTCATGTGAATACGTGCACTATGGGGTGGTGGATGCCGAGCGGATATAAATGAGCGCTATAGCGCGGATATGAATAAGGATGGCTATAAGTGAGCGCGAAGATAAGCGAGGTTCCAGTGTACATGTATTACGGTTATGGACTCAATAAAACTGGTAGTCCGCTAGCTACAACAGTAACTTTTGGTTAGAACATTAACTATTTCGTTTGGATATAGCTTGGTTTAAAGAGCAATGAAGACTAAACTATTCTAACTGGATAAAATTATGAGAAACTTTATTTAGAATTACAATTGAAAACACATAAAACAAAAAAGTATTTCAGTATTTAGTCAGCATCTATTTTAACCACCACTGTATTATAATAATAAAGATGCATATTATACATAGTTTCACTTACATAATTGCGAAAAACATTGTTTACTTTAAGTTCTCAATAATAATGATACTACTGGATGTACATTGTTGTATAAATATTTGTAGCTTATATTAACAAGCTTATATAAACAAAACTTATTTCTAACACGATAATAACTATTGTGGACTATATATATTATATATATATTTTGTATATATATATAGATTTGTTAAACCGCTTATACAGGCCCGAACCGCTATATGTAGTAATCGTTGTCAGACCCGTGACGACGTTGTCAGACCCACTTTCGGGTCTGACAACGTTCTTCGTGTATTTCGGTCTATTTTTCAATGTTATGCTTAAAAATGACTCCTCCCAATTTTTTGTTCGGGACCGACAACGCGGTAGAATATCAACCTATACACAACTCTAGTTCCGGCGCTTTCTGCCAGAGGGCCAGCTGTATATCTAAAGAAGCATTTCTACCGACGTTGTCAAGCCTGGTACATTATACCAACGCCGTCAAGCCCGAAAATCGGCAACACTGTAATTGCAATACTATCTATAATGTTTATCACTCCTGTTTGCATTCGTAAAACTGAATGTGTTTAAGTTAGCGTGTGATAGTATGTATTCACGATTTGGCTGATGAATTTGGTTTAAATAAAGTTTAAGTTATAAAAAGCAACTTCTTTCCATTATCTTTTTAATCTAAATCATATTAACGCTGCGAATATAGAAAGAATGAATATTCTGTCGGAATGTATTCAATATTTCATGCTGAAACTATATAGAAATTTATTATTCAGTTAATTACTTCATTCAGTTACTTTATTGCGTAGTACATTTGCAACAGACAAATATTCTACCTATAATTTAAAACTTGTAGTCAGTAGTAATTGTAGTCAAAAACAGATACGGCCTACTAAATATAGGATGGGAAAATGTCGATGTTTCAATATGGAATCTCGGTAACTATAAGAAGTATAAAAAACGGAATTCGAGGTAGGATATAAAGTTTTTTTTTTTATATGGAACATATAGTTGGCTAGGATATCACTAAAAAGAGGATTTTTTTGCCATTTCAATGATATATATCATGTGCGGGTCTTTTCGTTCATTTTCACTATATTATAACAGAAAATTAACATTTTCCATTGATTTTCATCATTTCATTGCTTTTTGTTAGTAGGCGTGTGTCATTCGTCAAACATAAATCTGTCAGTAGATTTATAAATGGTATCAATAATTTAAGTTGATTATTTGATTGTTGCTTCACCTTAAAATTATAAATTTGCGATGGCTTATGAAAATTACGAAAAGTATGATATGTTGGAATGCTTTATTCTCAATAATAATAATGCTGAAGCTGCTTGTGAAACATATTTTAATCGTTACCCGTAAAGAAGGCAACCTAATAAATCTATTTTTGAATGAATGAAAGAAAATCTCATTAATTTTGGAAGATTTAATAAATCAAGATCGACGAATTACATATATTTTGACTTTCATGTTTAGAATAAATTAAAACATGATTAAAAATTATTTACAATAGAAGTTCGAACTGGCGCCCACTATTTACAATACACAATTCACACCGTCTCGAAACGATCCGAAGTGCATTGTGAATATGAATACAAGAAACAGAATTAAGACATTATGTTACGTTCTCTCTCAGTTCGTTAATGTTATTATGAGTTTGTTTGTATAACCGGTATTTAAGATGTCCCCAGAAAAAGAAATCTAGTGGTGACAAATCCGACGAACGTGATGGCCACCTTACTGGTCCGCCGGTGCCTATCCAGTTGTTTCCAACATTTGCAGTCAGCAATCCTGAGACGATTCCAGTGTTATGGGGCGGTGCTGGAAAAATACATTTCTCATATCATTCAAAGGCAGTTCTTCCAAAAATTCTTCGACTACATGTTGGTTTATGACGTTATAAAACCGTTGACCATTTAATTTTTCTTGATAAATTCGGTATGCCAGAATACGAGTGTCAAATAGTGCACACCAAACACTAAAACCGAATCGTCCCTGATTTTGAACATCGACGGCACGGTAGGGGTTAACATCAGACCACCAATGTTCATTGTGTTGGTTAAAAATTCCGGCACTGCTAATGTAGACTTCATCCATCCAAATAATTTTTCTAAAAAATGATGGATCCTGCTGAATTTGTTGAAGTTACCAATTACAGAATTCTAAGCACTCAGGATCAGTCAATAGGAGCTGCTGTTGTTTCCTTACTTTGTATGGCCTAAACTTACGTTTCTTCAAAACCGATAAAGCACGTCGTCGTGATATACCCAATTCCACTTTAATTTGCCGGCTTCCTTATTAAAATTCTTCGATATTGATTTGTTGAATCTTCCAAAATTAATGAGATTATCTTTCAATCTTCCCAAAATAAATTTATTAGGGTGCCTTCTTTCCGGGTAACGATTAAAATATGTTTCACATGCAGCTTCAGCATTATTGTTATTGAGAATAAAGCATTCCAACATATCATACCTTTCGTAATTTTCATAAGCCATCTCAAATTTATAATTTTAAGGTGAAGCAACAATCAAATAATAAACTTAAACTATTGATACTATTTATAAACCTACTGACAGATTCATATGTTTGTTGAATGACGCACGCCTACTAACAAAAAGCAATGAAATGATGAAAATCAATGGAAAATGTTAATTTTTTGTTATAATACAGTGAAAATGAACGAAAAGACCCCACATAGCCAACTATATGTTCCATATAAAAAAAAATACAACTTTAGAGAAAACTAGCCGATTTTCAGACAGGTTCCTAATTTCGCATAGTACTGTTTTTAGGATCTAGGTATATTCACGTTTTGAAAATACATCTAATCTATTCAAAAATGAAACTTCTAACGTTCAGTGTATCTTTTTTGTTTTTACTATTCATGATTAGATGACAACATCACGAAATGTTGTTTAGCGTGTGGTTGAGTTTTTTACAGTCTCTTGAACTAATCAATTTTTAAATAAAAATACTGTGTTTTGAAGAGTTATAACTACATCAGAGATAAGTTTGACATTCAAAGAGTAAGTTGGATGCGTGAAAGCTATAATATTTTGCATACTTTTTTTTCAGAACGACTTAACTTTAATTAGTACCAAATTCCTAATTTCGGATAATCTGGGAGTGGTGTATTTTAGAAATTATAAATTCTTTTATTATAATTTCGGTACGTTTCATTGTAAGTTTACTTTAAATAATAAGATTTAATTTAATTTAAGCCATTTATTTTGATCAAAAAAATGTCATAACGAAAAGGGTCCTTCTTTCGGACATTAGAAAAGTTGCCTAATTGCGGATATTTAAAATTAAGAGATCTTTTTTAAAATGGTAAAAAGTACACGTTTGTAGTCAACATTTTTGTTCTAATACGTGTTTTGCCTAATGATTGTAAACTTCATTGAACATAATTCTTGATACTGTAATTTATATTTTGAGGAACAAGTGTTTTGGGAAAGACTTATTTTGAGTGGTGATATCAGCCATTACAAAAAGAAAATAGGCTACTTTCCTCTATGTCCTAGCTCGAATTTCGATAAATTTTTCAAAAAATCCCTAACGCCACTGCATTCTAATTAAAAAAGTGCCTGAAGAACGTAAAAGTCATTTTTGTCAATTTTCATAAGTAGCCGAGATATCGTGATAAACGAAAATGGGAAAAATCGAATTTTCACGGATAACTCGAAACCGAAAGCCGATAGCCAAATTTGGTTTTCACCATCATCCTTTTCTCGAAAAAACAGATCGAGGATGCGTGGTCCGTTTTTTGATAGTTCTTATAGTTACGGAGATTCCCTATTATAACTCCGAAATTTGCCCACCTGTACATTTATGTCAATGATAAGTTGGTAAAATCGCAATGCATAAAATAAAAACTAAAAAAGAATTAATATTACGTGCTTCATACTAATTGCTTTAAGTGCATCTAAGTTTTTATCCGAATCCATTTCTTTCTGTTTGACCAGTTATATTTGATATTGTTGTCAAGATAAGGATGTTATTGCTAGAAAAGCCCGGAATTAAATTATATTAAATCATTTTTTCCGTAATAATCTTCCATACGGAATAAAGAGACCACAAAATTTTTGATTAAATTTGTCAGTTATTGGAGACAGTATGCTTTTTAACAGTTACAATAGTTTCTAATAGTTTTTAGTTTCAA
This sequence comes from Holotrichia oblita, assembly GCA_023690525.1. Taxonomy (NCBI): domain Eukaryota; kingdom Metazoa; phylum Arthropoda; class Insecta; order Coleoptera; family Scarabaeidae; genus Holotrichia; species Holotrichia oblita. The sequence continues at coordinate 121,493,237 of CM043016.1, read as the reverse complement.
AAGAATTTGTTGTCAAAACCATTAATTTTCGCTATTTTCAATATGTGTAGACACATACCATATCTTATGTAAACCCACAGTATGAATACTTCACGACTGCGTTATTTAAAAATTAAGTGAAATCACATTTAAGTATTTATAAATACTTCATAATTATTTAAAAAATTACTTCAAGCTTAAATCTAATCCATATAAACATCCATTTGTAAACCCCAAAAATCATGAGGTGTTAAAGGTTTGTGCTTTTTCTCAAAACACTTCGAGCTTACATTTAACCTGTGAAAACATAATAGACACTTGTCGCATACACTTGGCAACATTGCAGGGAATGAAAAGGCGGAAAAATATATTTTTTATATACACTGGGTCTGGCAAAGCGGTATAATCAGTGGGCTTAGCAAGGTACGTTAAATGTCCGCTTCTGTGTTATACACTGGGATTGACTTGGTATCATGAACATGCCGGGTCTAGTAACGTCGGTTGGATAAATATATATTTTGTATATATATATATTGTATATCTATGTATGTATACCGGTCGTTTTGAAAAATAGGATAAATAACGCGCGGAAGGGGTAAGGAATACGAAAATTTGCTAAGAAGTGGGGTCGCGTATGAGTCTATCACATCGCTGTAGACTAGACTGTGATAGACTCATAGGCGACCCCATTTCTTCTTTCTTCAGTTTTCGTACCCGTTACTCCTTCACGGCGTTATTTATCCTATTTCTCAAAACGACCGGTATATAATCTGTTATCCTTCGCTATGTATTGCGTTTAAGTCCTATCATAATACCGTAAAACGAGGTGACTTTGTGACAGCATCACACTCCTTTGAAAAAGTCATTCTTACATCTCTGTTTATTGAAGCAGTGTCACGTATTATGTCTCGTGGTAGTTCTGCAGTTTTTTTACAACACACATATTTTTTAAGATAGATAAGCAATTTTTATTTTATCAGGAATTGCAATACTTTGTCTTGAATCGTGCGTTTTATGTATTTTTGCATATGATAATGTTATAGTATGATCTATTAAGAAGCAGTAAGTGCCATCATCTCTCTGTTCTTCTTAAAAATAAAGTATTTATGCTCTACGGAATGAAATGTCAACAAATATGGAGGTGAGATTGTGACAGTTTTTGGTACTAATTTTTTTTTTTTTTTTTTTTTTTTTTTTTTAATATGTGGTGGGTGCTTAGTTGCAGTGACTCCGTAAACTGTATCGCTTGTCTGGCTATCACTGCAACTCTCGCGGTGTAGTTTTTGTGTGTGTATGTTGTGTTCAATGGCTTTGTGACAGCATCATATCGCCTTTTATGATGCCGCGCTGTTAATCACTTTGCTTCCAACAGCGAATGGCAAGTCGATCCGGGATTAAACTCTCTGAAAAAATGTCACCGTCCCTCCAGAGAATTGAACCCCGGCACCTATCGTCCTCTCACAACAATAGTCAGCCGCCTAACCACTGCGGCCATCGACCCGTTGATAGATAGGGGTGAGATTTTTAATGTAATTATTCGATGCATATTTTAGAAATGCCACGGAAGTATAAGGAGGTACCGGAGAGTGGCCCCTACAAAAACTATACATCTGAATCATTAGAAAAAGCTTTAAGTGAAATTAGAAAAAAAGGAACCCTCCAAGACGCGCAAGAAAAGGAAGATACTTAGAAGTAATAAAGATCAGTCCTATGTGCTTCATAATTTCGATTTTGCTTAGGTATGGAATACATAGCAATACTTTGTATTTAAAAGATAATTTATGTTTTATTTTCTATAAATAAATCGTGCTAAAACGATAATTTTTATCGTTTGGGTTGACTTTGTGACATCTTGATGATTCAGTTAGGAAGTTATTTTGTGACAAATTTGGAGCGTGGCATACATTTACGTGGTTATAATGGTCCAAAATCTCCACACAGAAAGGTGACATTGTGTTCTAGTGAAAGCCCAATGTTACCACAAAGTCACCCCGAGCGATGGGGTGAATGCGTGACAAGTATACATCAAAATTCTGGCTAAACTTCTATTGTTTTTTGTTTCACATCGTCATTGTTTAGTAGCAAAATGATGTGACTATTTCATATTATTTACTCGACCTTCCAGCTATAAAACTAGAATTAAAAAAAATATTAAAGTGTCAAATCTATCACAAAGTCGCCTCGTTTTACGGTAATTATAATAAAATAAATAATTATACATCATTAAGCCAAGCGTCCACTAGGCTCGTCGAATTGTGCCGAATCGAATCGCAATAATTCGCTTCCCGTATATTCAAATGCAATTGCGTCGATAAACTAAGACTTTAGTTTATCATTGCATATATGGGAAGCGAATTATTGCGATTCGATTCGGCTCAATTCGATGAGCCTAGTGGACGCTTGGCTTTAAGGTCGAAGATGGTAAAAATGGTTTAAAAGTTTCAAAGTGTTTCTGTCATACAATTGTTTCATTATCTAATCTGAGTGTAGTGCATACGTTTATATTATCCTTCTTCTGAAACTAGATTTGTACTCTCTCTTTTCGTTTCGCTTTTGGTTATTATCAATTTTCTTCGAAACAATGTAATAATCCGTAATCATTCATTTAATTTTTGTGCAGCAATATAAATAAATCAGATCCTGACCGTTAAATGTGTAACACGTTATTTGTTAGTTCTAAATTGAAATACTTTTGTTTTTAATTATAAAATGTTAACTCGATAAACATTAGAATAGAGGAGCCGCGCAAAAATATGCCCTTATAATTGGATTTAAAAAAGTTGATGCACCTGTAAAATGAATCATCTTTATATTTTATTAGATTTAATCGGAGGAAAAAGTTATACCGCTTACTGTAAAAATAATTATTTAATGGCGATAATTACGTATGCAATTATCAATGCCAGTTGAGTTTAAAATCCTTGTATATTTCTTAATATAAAGTGTTCAACTCTATTATTTACATACACGTTTTCATTTATTTACGATTGACTAATGTATATGCTGAAGCAATTTACCTAATTGTTTACCATTAACTCATTCTTGTATAAATAAATCTATTAATACCTATATAAAAGTTAGTATGAAAGTAAATAGTGAGTTTTTGACTTTTCTGTCGTCCGTACTTTCTTACTACTACTGCCGGTAAAATTGGGCGAGACTATAAACAAAAACTGACTCAAAATAATACTACAATAATTCTGCCACGGTTGTCAGAATATAAGATATGTAGATACTAACAACTAAAACCTCTTTTTGTGAATGCGGTATTATAAATTATAAGCATCTCCGCGAAGTGAATTGACAACTAACTCTATATTACAAATAGTGATGGCAATTCATGACCAACACTTCAAAATAACTATTCACACATACAGATTATAAAGAGAATAAATGATAACATATCTACACAAAAATAATATCTAAGATTGAGAATATTGAGTGTAAAAATTATATGTAGAAAGACGCTTTATTCAATACTAGCGCAGGTGTTGGTGGCATTCGTCTTTAACAAACGTTGGGTATTTATTTATCTAGTTCTACCATTGATCAGTCATTTTATATTATTTCACTATTTCAGATGAATACAAAATGTGCAATGAGAAATAAATTACACAGTTTCTTTTAAACCGTAAAGAACATTTGATTTAAAGAAAAAGTTCGTGATCGAACGATTCAGTAAAATGAACTGCTATGCCTATCACTAATCACAAATATGTCAATATGTCAACAAGGATCTATATAATGTAGTTACTTGAGAAATATGTACAGTGACGTATTTTAGTACTAACTCAAAGTGCTATAAAACTTTATAAATAATAACCCTTATGTACGATGATATATAACCGACTCGCCTCGAGGAGTGAGTCAGTACTAAAGCACATCACTGTACATATATTTGATGAGCGTTGTATGTTGTATAGGGTACAATGGGTCTTCAAATAATAATAATAATAATAGTAATAATAATAATGTTTATTGTCTTAAGTTGCAAACAACATAAACATTGTCAATATTATAAATACAATAACATAGAGTACTAAAGTATATAGAAAGAAAACATATATTTGTATAAAACAAGGGACAACAGCGAAAACTATTTTACATTATACACTTTCTCAAAACTATCACCTACTGCCCTAAGTACTCATCAACGCTATAAAATGAATGTTCCTGAATATAAGACCTCAACCGGTGTTTAAACAAGCTAAAGCTACCAACCACCTTAATATGTCCTGGCAGCGTATTAAAGTAGAAGCACATCTATAGTATGAACTTCGTTCATATAAAGTTGTTCTATGAATCGGTACACTTATGTGACCACGTGAGCGAGTTGTCATATTGCTATACAGATCAGAGTTTCTAATAAAGAGATTTTCGTTGCGCTTATAAAATCTTAATAGTTCGTACAAATAGAGCGACCACAAAGGCAAGATCTTTAACTGTCTGAATATCGTTCGGCATGAGGTAGTGGAGGACGCTCCCACCATACACAATATATTTTTTTGATATATAAAAACTCTGCTTGTACAACTAGCCGAGCCCCAAAAGCTAACCCCATACTTCAAACGTGACTCCGCGTACGAAAAATAAAACATGCGCAAAGTGCTCACATCCACGGTGGTTCTTATGTTCCTAATTCCATAATACGCTGAGCACAATTTTCTTATAAGAGATACACAATGTTGCTCAAAAACTTAAGCTGACAGTCCACACTCAATCCCAGAAAGCCAACATCACCGTCAGTAGGAATAGATTTACCATCATGCTTGATATAGCAACTGCTAATACTTACATTCGAGCAAGCCCGAAACTGTAGCATGTTGGTTTTTGCCGCATTAAGCAGTAGCCCATTTTTGCTGCACCACGCACACATATCGGATAACACCGTATTTGCGCGGGCAGACACTAAATGTATAGTGGAATCAACAACAATGCAGCTCGTATCATCGGCATACTGTAATAACAAACATGATGGCAAAACACTAAACACTTTAACCCACTGAACACCAAACAAGTTTTAACTAAAACACCGACGCGTTTCAACAGCAATGCTGTCATTATCAAGGCGATAATAAAACTAAGTTTTATTATCGCACAGCATTGCTGTTGAAACGCGTCGGTGTTTTAGTTAAAACTTGTTTGGTGTTCAGTGGGTTAAAGTGTTTAGTGTTCTACTTCTGCACCAAGAGATCCAGTGAAGAACTTCATGATGGCAAAGACAAGCACAAGTCATTCACATATATAACAAATAGAATAGGGCGAAGTATAGATTCCTGCGGAACACCACAGATCATATTTACAGCCGGAGAGGGATGTCGCTTTTTCAAATTCTCTACGCTAGTTTGAATCTCGATATGCGACTGACGATTAGTAAGATACGATCTAAATAAGTCATACGCACTCCGTAGGCCCACATCTTTGATAGTAGAATTTCATAGTCTACCGTATCGAATGCTTTTGATAGATCAAAAAACATACCAACTACAGTGGTTCCTGCGTCTACCTCCCTGTACACACGATGCAAACTGTGGTATATCGCATCACACATTGATTTGCCCTGTAAGAAACCAAATTGACTGCTTGAAATCTTTACAAGATAATTAACCAACCGTACATTTATAATTTTTTCAAAGACCTTAGTTAATGCTGTGGGAACCGCAACTGGTCTGTAGTTACCAGCTTCAAATTTATTAGCCTTTTTTTCTACTGGAATGACCTTACCTACCTTTAATTTGTCTGAGAAAATGCCATATAGAAAGCAATCATTTATTGCAATAGTCAGTGGTTTTGCAATATACGACGCAACACAGTTTAAGACGAAGCAAGGCACCTCATCTATACCGGCTGAGTGCTTAGAGGCAACATCCAACAACACACGCTCAACCTCATGTGTATCTACTGGATCCAGAAAGAAACTACTATTCGCTTGCGGCATCCGATGAACTGGTGTGTCCCTCAGCAATATTTTATCAAAATTATAAAATGACTCAGCAAACATTTTGCAAATTTTTGTGGGGCTAAGTTGTTTCTAGGTGAGTTCGTGATTTTAATAATAATGTTCCACGCAGTTTTACTTCTACTTTTAGAATTTAGAATTTTATTCTGGTAAAAGCTCTTTTTTGTTTCATTTACCAGCTCTTTATAAGTCATCTTCTGGTTATTGAACGCCGTAAGGAGAATCGGATCTCTGTTGACTTTATATAAACTGTACAGATTGCGAAGTTGTTCAGCCCTTTGCGATAGATCAGCTGTGTACCATTCCACCACACATCTAGCACTAATAGTAGAGGAATTGAAGCAAATTTGGAATACAAATTTAAAAATAATTTGCAAAAATTCGACTTAAGGAAGTGGATGAATTAAACTATTTCTAGATGTAACAAAAATCATATATTATAACGTAAAAAAATTATAAATAATACAGAAAAATAAAAAGTGTCTCAAAATGAAGCTTCACTCAAAAATGGACAGAAAGTTAAATTAAAATTATGTGAAGGTAATTTGGAATAGCGTTTATTATCTTAAAGTAAACAACAATACTGTCACGCATTGCAAACTTCATGAAATACTATTAAATTCGTGAAAATGAGTTGTGGCAATACACTTTATACTCATATCAATGATGAAATTGTAACAGTTTGCCGTGATTCACGTGGATGACTGTTTACCAAAATAAAGTTTTAAAGTGCACTGTAAACAACATACGCTACCAATGCGACACAAAATACTAATGGCGCTTCTAGCCCAGGTGTTATGAGTAGGCAGGATGGTAACTTTAATGCTTGTTTTACTTGAATGTAGATGTGACTAGTAGTTATAATAATACAGTGCTATTCCAAATTATCGACACTATTCCAAATTACCTACGTTTCCTCTACCTACATTTCATTAATGGAAACGCCAAATTAAAATAATGTAAAAATGTATTATAAAAAATGTCAAACTTATTGCTACCTCCAGCAAGCACCTCCAACCAATCCTCAGAGGCTATCATAGACTGAAATCTTAATAGGGACATTTTGGAAAATTTTCGTTTATATTCTACTATTGATGTAGGTCTAAACGGACTCTTAATTTCTAATAGCTGAAATCTGTGATCTGAAAAGAGTGAATCTAATGAGAAGCTGGTATACCTATCAGCTGTATTATCTGCAAATATATTATCAATTAAGGTAGATGTATGTAGTAGCCGTCACTGTCGTGGGATTCAATACATAAGGAACAAGATTAAAACAACCAAAAGTTGTTAGTACGCTCTCAGCCGGACCTACATTATCTAAGCATATTAAAATTACCACATACAACCAGTGCTCGACCTACATCCTCCACTTCCCCAAGCAAGTCAAACAGTTTATAAGATTACCGGTCGGCGATCTATATAAGTAAACCACGACAAACTTGTCTGCCCCAATGGTCACCGTAGCGGAAGCATACTCAAAGTCTTGTTCTACTGGATCCACAGAACAACCAACCGCACTAGGCTCCTCATCATTCCGGATAAAAACCGCAACACCACCTCCTCTTATAGTGGTACGGGAATAGAAGTTAATTAACCTATAGTGCTGTATAGAAGTACTAGAGAATGGAAAATCAATTTCGGCCAATAATGTCTCTAAATGCGCCACCTTGTTCCGTAAGCTACAAATATTAAAATGCATTAATGTGTACTTAGCTAAAAATTTCTTTTTTAGGATCACACGATTTAGAAAATTTGACGCATTTTGTGTTTGTCTATTATCGTCATAAGTTATAATTTGAATGAGATTATTAAAATTTATATAACCCTCACATGATGGTCTTTTGACACAGTCGGATTTGGCGACATAGGTTGCCAGGACATGGCGCATAATTCTACTTTTATTTTTCATATTTAAGTGTAAAGTACTCCTATCAATCAGTTCATTTATGTCCACAAACGTGCAACCAATTAACACAACAACGTTGTACAATTTACAATTAAATTTATAAACTAAGTTATTATATATTCTTTTATTTGACCAATAAGGAACTGAAAAGAATATGAGGTTTGTGTGCATTAGTGGACTTAACAAGTTAACCAACTGTTCATTATTTAATGACAAACCATGCAAAACGTTGTTGGTTCCCGCACAAATGATTACATAATCAGATTTAGTGAAGGATCGCGTTAAGCTAGATATGTCTTCAATTACATTTTCTGAACGAGCATTAAGTTTAAACAGTGTCTGTATCGCGTATGCTCCTCCAGATATATTTTTGGTAACCTCGGTAACTCGACGAAATTGGCTATCTCCAAGAAGAAGAATCCTGGACAGATTCCGATCCTGATGAAGTTGACCACTCCCATTATTTCTATGAATGTTTCCATCGCTTTGAATTGGTTCCACAAACCCTGTTATTGTTTTTGCAGTTCGTTGCTGACCACGATCAGATTGAAGTGATTTTTTTGAACTATGTAACGAATCAGCCTGCGTTTCTGCATTTCGTTGTTGAACATAAACGGATTTAACTGATTTTTCAGATCGGGTCGGTCTGCGTTTCCACATTTACTACGTGTTTTATCTTATTTAGATTGCTTGTTAGTTTATCCATTGTAGCATATAGGTTATTGATGATGATTTGTTTTCCATCCAGTTTAACTTCTAATTTCTGCAATTCATCCGTGAGTTTTGATTTTTCATCTCTGACCCCAGTCAACACGTATTCTGCTTGAGCGAGATTATTACGTAGATCTCCGATGATATCCAGCTCGGGATTATTTATGCTTTCAATGTCAGAAATCAAGGTGACATCACTGTGATTTAATAATTTTTGTGAACATGTTTCAATCGACGTATCTAGATTTGTATTGTGAATATAATCTAACGTTTTTTGCGAGAGTGTCTTGGTAAAAGTTGGTTTATTTATCGTTTTATTCGGTGACAGTTAACTTACACTTTTGTTTCTCGTTGTTGGTGGCATTTTGGATTACAAAACTTTAATCAAAAAAAAAAAAAATTGGGAAAGAGAGAAAACAAACAGGGAGACACAAGCTTCACAACACGGAACCTATCGTGTTGACTAACAGATTACAAACACAGGAAGGCCACGGATAGGTTAATTTTATGTCATAAACAAAGGATCAAGGCTAAATTGTTAATCTATCATGAATCATAGATTCCATTGATATATTCAGAAATCACGTTGTATTATTAAAAAAAAAAAATCTCAACTGTATGTAACAGTCTACTATGAAAAAAAAACATATAAACGTGTAGGAAATAATCTCTTACGTCCAGGTATAAAACAACCATTCTCTTCATACACAAAAAGAAAAAAAAATTGCACAAATACTAAGTCAGTACAAATATACAAAATTCACCTCTGGATACACCAGTATGTCAATAAATGCTATCAATTAAAATTAAAATAGTTTACTTGGAGACGAAATTTAATAACACTCGCACACGACCCGTGCAATGTACCTATGTACATTCGTGAGCGTTCTTATTTCTCGGCTATGTCGCCGATGTCTGCTGATTTGACACCATTAGATTTCTTTCTGTAGGTATACATCAAATTTCAAGGGTATACACACCCAGTAAATACAAAAGAGGAACTAATTAATAATATGAAAAAAAACCTTTATAAATCCTATTCCCGTAGAAGTAACAACAGAAGAATTTGTAGAATAAAATGGCTAATAAGTATGTACGTTTGTGGTGTGGTTGTTACATCTAAAATACGTATTTTGACTTTTTAAAATTTAGATAGTACACATACACTTCTTAAACTATTTTTGTAGTTTGTTTTGGTGGTGGCTGTTTGATGATAAATACAAGTATACTAGTATAGTCATTCATGATAACAATTAATTATTTTTAATGTTTTATGTTGGTTTAACAAGTAGTGTTAAAAATGCCGAAAACAATTGAATTTAGCGATAAGGAACTCTAAGATAAATAACTTAAAATGGTGTATAAAATAGGTATATTAATACTATACAAATTATATTATTCCTCGACACGCTGTACACCCGAAGTGATTCGTATCTAAAAATATTTTATATTATTATTATATTTATAATGATACTAAAACTTTTTACCAGATTTCATAAATTTATTATTCCATATAAACCTATGTATATAACTAACAGATTACGTAAGATATCTCGTATACATGAAAGATTCAGCGGGCTTCTTAACATGCAAATTATGATTTCTGTATTAGTAGTTGGAATTAACTGCATTTTGTTCATATTTTATAGCTTTTAAAAGCCTATAACAACAACGGACACAAACTTCTTGTGGGACTGTGTATGAATGTAGGAAGTGTATGACATTAATGTGTACTTAAAGTGTTACAACCAAAGTTTAAGATTTATTGGTATCAAAATTCAGTATTCATAGCCAATTAAAAGTTAAATGCTCTCGTTTACACTTTCATTCATTAATATATGTACAGACATATGTATACTATTATACACATATTATTCTGGATCAATAATTGAATAATGCCGTATTCAGTTTTAAACTTATCAATTTAAAATAATATTCCTCAGCAAATCGTTTAAATGTTAAGATAAACAACAAAATATTATCCTCATAAATGTAAATCTTCCATGTACCTATTCATTTACATGTTTCGATAGCAAAACATAATTATCTGATTTTCGCTTTCCTTTCACTTTGTTCGGGTTTTATTCAGCAGCTTTTAAAGCGAGGTCAACGGCATCTATAATTTGGAATATCTTCGCCCACTTAACATTTAACAGCTACGCATTGTACAAAAAAGAAAATATAATAAAATATTATATACGAATAAGAATGTATTTCGGTATCTAATGTTTTCTTACCGTAGGCAGAATCTTTATTGTTCCTGTGGCTGCAGAGGAAATAAGCATATACTATAAAAAGTTTTCATCGAAATCATTGAAAATAATTTTGCAATTTTCTGGCAACATTATTAATTTTATTTATACCAGTTTTTAATTATAAGAAGAAGTATAAGATAAGAAACAATTTCCAAAGTGATAAATGCTCAATACACAGTTCGTAATATTTAAAAGCGCCAGAGCACATTACACAATTGTCATTACGATAAATGGAATAACTTTTCAAGGCAACTGATTTAAATCTTGAGATTTTCCCAAAAAAAAAACTGAATCTTTTACTATTCCGTATATGATAGAAACATCACAGGGGGTTAGTGACACACTATTGACGTCGATCAGGTAGGTAATTCATCCTCATAATTAGACTCGGCAACGAGAGGCAATTTCCAATGCAGTGCGGTGAGAAACGTCGAAGAGTGGCACGCAAACTCGAGCGTCCGTATCAAAACACACTTGTTTAGTATTATTCCACTGGTCGTTGTGACTGCTTATCAGTACACACATATGTACTTAGAAAATATCGCAGTTAGATACTTTTCTAAAACGGCGTATTTCGAAGGAACTAGAATGCGTAATAGCGAGTATGCCGGATTTAGAATACAAAGGTGATAGAATTAAATGTGTAAGGTACGACAACTATTTGACAGGTGGAATTTTGAACGCTACCTAAAAATTATAAAACACTGTTCTGCAATCCGTGCCAAACCATGCAGCGAACAATTAACATTTGATATAGGCGTTTGTTTTATTCTATGTAATCTACCGTTCGCTTTACGTGACCAATAAGCATTTTTTTTCCCTTTTGGAGCAAGTATTTGGATTATACATTATCAATTCGGACATTGATAAGAAACGTTATGCCATCTGCTCTTGACTTTGTTGAAAAAAGAATTACAGCAGAATTGATAGATAAAAAATTGTAGTTATTATTTGAAAGTGTTATTCACAAGGATTCAATTTTTCTCATACTAAATCAAATTTGTGAATGTGCGTCGAAAAGTCCATTAAGTTGTCACAAGAATTAGGTACTTTAAATTTGCAAATACAACTTCACTCGATGTGGAACGGTCATTTTGATCATTAAAAAATATTTATTCCGTACGCTGTACTGATTTGATTGAAACAAGTGTGGAAACATATTTACGAGTAATGGTTCAAATATTTAAATAGATGCCACCCAGTTGTGATTTCATGGAAGCTTCTTAAAACAGTAAGTGTTTTAGCACGTTATATAATATATTTTTTGTCATTGTCTTATGTGTAAATATTCATGTATCCGTTCGCCTATGCTCACTCATGAAAGTCACGAACACGACTCTCTTCAAGGGAGGTCAGGACATAGTTTTACCTTATTGGTGAAAGAATTTTCATTAGAACGCTCTGTATATATATAAATCTCAAAACTGTAATAATACTAAATTTTAGTTGCTCTAAAACAAAAAAATAAAGCAACCAATATGATTTCCATGTATTAGTATAATACACTAAAAAAAACGAAAATAATAGATATATACATATAATTTTTTTTTCTTTAGCTAATTTGCGAGATTTATTTATTTATTATTTATTTATTGCGATACAAACAGGAATTCCTAATTACATGTATCCTATTCATAAGTTAAACTGAATGTATTTCAAGTGTAGCAAAAAAAAATATAGATATAGGTGTCTACCTAGTGTGTACATACTAAAGCTCAAGCCATTGCCTCACAACTGCCCACCATCCAAATGTACTAACCAGTCGCGGAGCCCAAGAACAAAACCAACAATTTTCGTTTTAAATCAACTTCCTTGTCATAAAACAGATCTATCCCCATTGAAACAGAGTTCAGAAGTGAATTGGAGTGAATTGATTGGAGAAAATTGACGTAGTGTTTATCTAAAAAACTGCGAAAATAAGATATGCTTCGGTCTACTGTGATAAGCCGGTACGTAAAAGTTAAAGCACTCCGATAACCAAGAACAGTCAATTTTATTATTAATAAGCTTATATCCAAACACAGCACTAGCAATTTTCCTTCCTATAGATAATTTATATAAACCAAATTCTGCCCTAACGTCATTATAATTATGATAATCAGAATAGTTATTATGCTTTTTGTAAAATAAACACTTTAAAAATTTGTTTTGAACTTTCTCCAATCTATCCGATTATAGTTTAATGCCTGGATCTCGATAACTTGGCCAAATTCAAGTTTCATACGTATGATTAAGTTGTATAAGTTATCAAAGGTTCAACAGTTCGAAAATTATATGTAGATCTTATTACATATCCCATTAATTTCATACAATTGGCGACAACACCGTCTATATGCATGCTACATGCACTTGTCAATATTAAACTGTAATTGATTCAATTGGATCCATGCTGGGATCGAGTTAATATCCCTCTGTAAACAAATGCTATCTTTGTCAGTTCAAATCTTTTTATATATCTGCAAATAATAAGCATTGTGAATATTTAATACATTCTACCAAATCGTTAATAAATATAATAAACAATAAAAGGCCGATATTACTATCTTGAGGTACCCCTGAAACCAGATTATACTTGTCAGACGCAAACCCCCCTTTCGTACTGATACCGATCACTTAAATAAGACTCAAAGAACGAAAGCATACTATTGGAAAGCCTGCTGCATACAATTTTTTTAATAGCACATCATCCACAACCTCGTCAAACGCTTTCGCGAAGTCTGTATATACCAGATAACGATATATTAAGTGAAAAGGAAAAAGGGGGGAGGGAAGGGTAACTTAAAACTTAGCTTATCCTTCAGCGAAATGGGTGCGAAAATGCGTCCACATTGCCGTACGTTCCGGGAAGAAAAAAAATAGAGATGTCCATGCGAGGTTGTTGATGAGGCGTTCAACACGGACTCCAAAGGTCACTCAAAGACGTAGCAAAAAAAATCCTCGTACAATTGGAATTTATGTGTGACGGAGACTAAATACTCCCTTGACACATCAAAAATTTTGTAACTACTAATTACTAGGTACCTACTAACTGCCTAAAATAATGAAAAAGAGAACTAATTAAATCTAAGAAAAGAAGTAGAGGTCAAAATAATATACCCCTATGGTGATAGGCAAAAAGATCTGGAATGTGTAGAAAAAAAAGGAACGAAATCAGCTGTCGGCGATTAAATCCGGCAAAGCCGTTGTAAAATTAATTATACTAATTGTAGAAATAATAAAGCCGCGAATAAAAAAGCTTCAAAATCGTCGCAGCAAGCTTATTACCAAATCACATACAGTGTGTCCAAGATAAGAATGCACAGCATGGGGCTCTCGGAAACAGCAAGAGATACGGGGTCGATTAAATTAGGGAAAAGCAGCGCATTTACGTGGCTAATAATGCATATGCCATTTAGAAAGTTTTATTTTAATAGAAAAGACATTTATGTTGATAACTATGTATTCAAAAGAAAAAAAAATTAAAAAAAATAAAAAAAATAAATAAAAGTTAAAAATTGGTGATTACTTAGAAACGAAACGTCGGATTACAAAAATTTGGACACCGTTGTATAGAACGGAAATAGTGGCAACGGAAATGTGCAACGAGTTTAGAAATTCGATCAAAAATAAAGTCAGGAAAAAAATAAAACGATTTTCCGAAATTTCGGTTTTTCTCGGATATCTCCGAAACTACTCAGAATATTAAAACTTTCTAAATGGCATATTATTACCCACGTAAATGCGCTACTTTTCCCTAATTTAATCGACCCCGTATCTCTTACCGTTTCCGAGATTCCCATGCTGTTCATTCTTATCTTGGACACACTGTATATGCTAATCCAATATTTCGGCAATCGGCCGCAGCAATAAGTCATGTACCGACTTTATATACTACATACACCGGAATGTCCCGCAGAGCTAGGCCGATCATAAGGCCAAGATCAAAAGAAAAGGAAGATGACCACAAAAAAGAATTTACCAAGTGGACCAATAGAAAGAAATATTTAAATAAATCGAAATCTAGAAATAAAACACATTACTGAAGCAACCAGAGCTGGCGATAAGAGTACTAAATTTGTTAGAAATAATAGATATTTAAATGCTATAACAATGATTAAATATATACACTGGTATTAAAGGTAAATACAACCGTTACAATATACACGGTGGTGCAACCAAGATGGGTTGGGCGATTATAATTAAACGATGAACCGAAATACCTTTTTGCAATTTTATTGAGGGCTACATGGGCTACGTTTTAAAAATATTTTCGTTATACAGGCTGGTCGAAGCAGTTGGTGACGAACCAAACTTATGTTTTTTTTTTTTTAAATAAGACACTCGGTATTAAAATATTAAAATCGATTCTGCTAATTACTACAAATAATTTGGTATAACTTTAGTTGGGTCTAAAACCCATAGTTATGGAGAGAAAACCGAATAAAATTTAAAAAACGCTCCAATGTCGTCCATTTTTTATAAGAAAAGGAAATGAATACAAAAAATCTAAGTGTTTCACTAAATGTGCTAAATTGTTGAGTAAAATAATGTACTATGAATTAAATGAAATTATTCTCAATTATACAGGGTGATCAAGTTTTGTAAATCCATTTCGGACTTTGTTTTGTTAAATGGAACAGCCTATATATTATTTTCGTATTTTAAAAAGAACTTCATTAGGTTTCTAAAAATACCATACATGTTACCCTTTTGACTGACGATTTTTAAGTAAATCCACCGCAACTGCATTATTTCGAGATTTGTTACATTTAAAGATTTAGTCATTATACGAGGGAGCGTTTTTATATTCGCGGAATGAGCGGGTTGTAGAGGGGTGATTAGGCGCATTGGGGTTGTGTCCTGTGCAGTGACTCATAATTAGTATAAATACGAAGTTTCATTGTTATTGGACAGTTAGTCTTTGAGCTATCGTCAACTAAGTATCATGATCGGAAGTAAAAAGTGAAATATGGAAAAAATCGAATATCGTGCCGTTATAAAGTTCCTTACCAGGCAAGGAAAATCAGTCGCGATCATATTGAATGAGATGTCATTGGTTTACGGCGACTCTTGTCCAGGAAAACCATGGTGTGCAAGTGGCATAGTTTATTTAAACAATGAAGGGAATCCCTTGAAGACGACCCGAGGCCGGGCAGGAGCATTGGGGTGTCCACGCCAGCACTTATCCAAAAAAGTTGAAAAATTGTACTCGAAGATGTTCGATTAAAGAAGAAACAACTCGCAGAAATGGTTGGAGTATCCGATACAACAATTTTTAAAATCCTACACGATCATCTCGGCATGTCTAAGGTCAGCGCAAGATGGGTGCCGAGAATGGTCACGCCGCCGCAAAAACAACAGCGCGTAGAGTGTTCGCGTGCATTTTTTGACCTCTGTAATGAAGACAAGGATGGTGTATTGAGTCGAATTGTTACTGGAGACGAAACTTGGGTGCATCATTATGAACCTGAGTCCAAACAAGACTCCATGCAGTGGCATAAAAAGGGCACAGCACCTCCCAAGAAATTTAAAGTGTCACAATCAGCTGGGAAACTCATGACAACGGTATTTTGGGACTCGGAAGGAATATTGTTGATTGATTATAAAGATAAAGGTGTTTCTATAACCGGAGAATATTACGCTTCAATATTAGAGCGACTAAAAAAAGCCATTACAGAGAAAAGACGGGGAAAATTGACGAAAGGTGTGCTGCTTTTGCACGACAACGCGCCCGTCCACAAGAGCCGCGTTGCGTTAGCTGCCCTGCATAAGGTGGGCTTCGAAATTGTGAATCACCCATCCTACAGCCCAGACCTGGCCCCGAGTGATTATTACCTGTTTCCGAAAATGAAAAAAGAGCTGCGGGGTAAAAAATTTACTGCCGATGATGAAGTCAAGGAGGCAGTTTCGGCGTATTTTGCAGATAAAGAGAAATCATTTTTTTATGAGGGTATAAATAAATTAATTGAAAGATGTGAAAAATGTATCCGTCTTGCAGGTGAATATATTGAAAAAGAAAAACAATTTGGTTTTTTTATTTCCACCCCTCTATCGCTCTTTCCGCGAATATAAAAACGCTCCCTCGTACAATGACGCATGTAATTAGTAATAAGCAATAGTTTTAATAAATTTTCTTTTGTTTTATTTACGACTACTCAAGTTGATCATATCTAATAGCCGCAAATATCTTAAATACAATCTTTTTACTACACATGAAAAATTTACAAAAAATGTTTTTATGTGTATTCAACGAACAGGAGATTTCGCATCGCCAAGTTTTTAATTGCGACAAGAAAAAGACGGTTCTTAGAAATCCATTCACACGATAAACTAAAAACACTACAAATACAATTATGATGCGTGACTGCAATTACAACCATAGATTGCAGATAGTTTCGCAGAGCTATTACAATTAATACAATTGCAAATATACCTGTAAGTCTGTTCATGGAATTACAAAACGTAAACTTGAACTGGTTAATATACCATCTATGTATTTGTAAGGATGCCTACATACAATCCATGTGCAATTTTATGTGTTAAACAGCATAATCTACAATACTTATATGGGCAATCGCATAATTGCTTCAACGCTACATATAAGAGTATATATGTATAAGTCACTTTCCTCAAGCAATACTCTAGAATTGTATTCGTACAGAACATCTTACTCTAGAACTTTTTGAAATGTTTATATTAATTAACATATTTCTACAGCCGTAGCATATAAAATTCTAAAAAAATCGGTAAGTCTACTAGAGGAAAGGGGTAGATAAAACAGAAGCTAGAAACTTACAAGCTTGGAGCACAAATTGAGTTACTACTGTTCTAAAGCACTAGGCATGACCCTTGAAAGCGACCAAAAGATACATCTGGGGGAAACAAAATTAGCTGTAGAAAGAACATTCAAGGGATTGCGAGATGTATTGAAGAAAAAGAATTCAAGTTTTAGGGAAAAAAACACTAACAATTAACACATACTTGGAAACTCCATATTAGCATGTAAAACATCGTTGACTGACTGGCCTCCAATCTTTAGTGCAAACATAACGAATACAGTCTACTAAATGCATCGATACTGTTAAAAACATCACGAGTAATTACGCCACAGGTTTTTTCTCGAACTGTAGAAGCTTAGAAGTACTTAGCACGTCATCGACATTCTCGGAGAGCGAGAATCTATGGTCAAGGCTACGCTATCACCATAACGGTCTGCGATAGATTCCAGGACGAATATCCGAAACGATGCAAGTTACATGAAAATTTGGCAAAGTCTAGCATTAAAATGTGGAGACATAGATAGCCAGACGGTGAAGCTATGAACTAATGAGGTAATTGCTATCCAAACTTATGCGCAAATAGATTGGTGCAGCTTTGTGCTAATAGCGAATTGTTCTTAGGGCCTTATAACCCATTATTTAAAGGAGGTCATTATGTGTGGCGGGACGCTCGAACAACTGGATGGAGAAACATCACGACAATAGGTTGAGATATGGCAAAACACTTAGAAATCACCAACTAGTAAAACCAGCGATGGTCATTTACAAGTCTTGAAGCGACGCGTGAGAGTTTCTATGGCAAAATATGAAACATTGTAGGATACTCGGAATTTAACTAAATGAGGAAAACAAGACAACTTGATAATTACTTACATGCATTTCAACTTGCCACTTTGCAGTAAGTTAATACATGTACTACGTGAGTTTAATAAACTCACCTTTAGGTATAAAATTCTTGCTGCTCAGCAATGGACAGGGAAAGGCGAATCTACTTCGAAGTCGATAATTAAATAGAACTCAGTATATCATAAACAACGCACATATCAATAGATAGGTATACCTATATTTTTCCTTCTATTGAGCAAACAGCTACGGATATACTAATAACAAAAAATACAAACGTAAATCCTTTCTTTCGCGGTCTGTCCTAAAATGCTCCGTTACACGTTTATGCACATACATTATATAAATAACTGTAATTTTGAAGATCTTCATGTTTCAATAAACATGTATTACTACATTAAATTATCATACAAAGCTACTGTGTAATAGGACTTACGAGTTCCATGCTCATGGTATTGCAGGCCCTCAGGGGTAACTTATACTTCACCGGAACGCCTGTCTGTATCCATTCGCCGAAGCAAGGACTACTCTTTGTTAAGCCAGCCGGATAGATCATGCCGTTAAATACACCCGACCTCGTAGTTATGCTCACCACGATTTCGTCGTTATTACAATCGACTCGTACGTCTGATTCAACTTCCGGTGTACCTGAAATTAAATAGAAAAGTTAAAAAAAGGGATCTGTTTTGTCTATACGCACATTTTTTTTATTGCAATCAAACATAATACAATTAAATTTTTTTTTGGTGGTAAAAATATGGTGTGCTGACACGTGCTGCTACTATGCATAAACAAGCCATCTCGAGATATTTTACTGTAAAATTGAATGCAAACATGGGTAGGTTATATCTAAACATGGCAAATTTGGTATACATACTAGCAGCGTACGCATGCAATTTTTCATTTAATCTACTTAAATTTAAAAAATCACATGGGATCATTAAGCGAGCTCACCGACCGTGGCATATTTGTACACGACACCACTGCACACTAATTTGCAATTCAATGTTGTTATCATACGTATCCCTAGCTGGCCGATCGCAAACCCGATAATGCTCAAAATATCTGCGGCCATGTATGTGGTACACATATGCAATGTTTAGTTATATCTAAAAAGGTATTATAAGCATCTCACACGATTACCATGAAATTTAATGGTCTAATTTGATGTTATAATGTTCTTTTTATGTTATGTTCTATAGCGCATGTGCAGATGACTGCTATCTGACTTTTTTGGTAGAAGTAACTTCTATCATTATACACGATTTTTTTTTCTTATTGGATCGATAAAGTTTTTATTACCTTACACTAAGTCTGGAATCATTATTCTGCCTTATTTTTGGTATATACAGAGTGTTTTACTATTATTAAGTGTGCATAAATCGCAATATATAGTACATAACGAAAGTTCAAAGTAAAACACGTTCGAAATATGAGTAGAGTTTTCTAAGGTTTGTACATGTATAGTGACCCAAAAAATTAATGTCTCCCCCTTTTAATGCGCGTATATCAATATTATCTGCCAGTCGCCGGTGTATGTACTATCGTTATTCTCGAATGTATCTTACCGCTTAAAGCTTAAATAGAAGGACGATGTTGTTTTAATTTCTTTAGATGTCCTTTCACTTTTTACCAACACCTATCTAATTAGTCATAGGTATATTAGAAACAAATTGGGAATTTATTAAAACACAATCTGATATAACTAAGAATAATTCTCTAAAACTAGTTTCATTTTCCACAATTGCTACTTTAGGTTCGATAATAAATTTTATTCGCAAACATTTGGTGTGTCAATGGGTTTCTTAGTCTTATTTTAGCACAAATAGTGTTAGATCACTTACTAGACAATGCTATACCTAAGCTTTCATTCCGATTACCATTGATTTATAAATAACTAGATGATCTTACTTGTGCCGTACCATTTAATATAATACAACACACATTAAATACTTTTAATTCTTTCAACAATATCTTACAATTTACTATAGAAACAGAATTTGTTCAAAGCGTTCCTTTCTTGGATACCAAAATTATTAGAACAAAGAAAAATACTTTAATCTTAGACTGATATCAAAAACTAACAGCTGCGGGTAGATTAATAAATTTCCTATGTAACCACCCTATAACCCAAAAGTTTAACAGTAAAGGAAATGAAAAATAAAGTAAGACATATTAGCAATCAATCGTTTCTTCAAAATAATAAATTGCTTTTTGATATTTTTAGTAATAAGGGTTATCCAAAACACATTTTTACACAATTAATTTATTGCTTGAATGCTTTTGATGGTCCTCCAGAAGTTCCTAGAAACAATGAAAGTATAATTTATAGAAGGAGCTCATACATAAAAACTTAACTAACATCAATTCGCATTTTAAAGTTATCCACAGTATAAAACTAAATAAATATAACACTATTATCCTGAGAAATTTATTTACGAAAACTAAGGACTCTATATCTACCACTTACGTTTAACATGACAATCATGACATTTTTTTGCAAAATTTATAGAATTTTAATTTGTGAACGCGTTAATAACACCAAGAGCCACAAATATGCGTTTCATAGGCGAAAATTGTAGTTAAATAATCTCTAAAAAAATTGTATAAATAAAATTATAAAATATTCTTACAGCCTTAGCCTTAGAAAATGTATGCATTAATAGATAAGCTATTGCCTATAATTCAGAATCTTATCAAATTTTTATTTAGCAATGTATGTCCTGTTGCCCATTAATTACTATGTTAACACATACAATATCACAATGCATTTATTTTAAGTAATTCTGTCTATTACTTAAAAAATCATATAACGTACAAAAACCATTACGTGGTAACACTAAAATATTTACTAAATGTCAATCGAAAGTTTGTGAGGCCACATGCAAAAAACAATACGTTATAATAATTTTAAACCTCGGAACAGACAGGAATTGACTAATGGCATAAACAAGTGTTAGTCAAATTTAACTACCCAATATTGTGAAGCTCTAATTAGGTCTATCACTAGAAGGATTAATTTGGTGATAGAAAGTACTGCTTTACTATAAAACTAAATTGAACCAATTTAAAAATTTAGTTTTATTATCGCCTTCGTAATTATAACTTTGCTGTCGAAACGCGTCGGTTTTTTGTAAAAAGTTTTTTTGTGTTTTGTGGGTTGAAGTGTTTAGTACTACTTCTGCACCAAGAGATCCAACTTTGCAATAATACTGGTTAATCTATGTAAAATAATTTTTATCAAGTATTAGAATTCCTAAAACAAAAACCTTGCACTTCTGGCGATAGCACCAAAATTAATTATTCAATATACAGAGCATTCAAATGAAAACGATCTACCTTAAATAAGTAGAAAACGTCAAGAAATACGAATAAACGCCAAAATACGTCACACTGACTAAAGTGGCTCCGATAAACATCTGAAAATTATTTAGGGAAGTGTAGGATGACGCTAGACCGAACACCAAAAATTTAAATTTTTATGTTATATAAAATTTACCAATTTAAGGTAAGTACCTATATCACAAATTTGAAATTCTAAAAATTCCGCATATTTTACACTGGACAAATTTTTAGTATTTTGTCAAATAAGGGGAGCAAAGGAGGGGAAAATCCTTTCGAATAAGACCAAATTTGCTAAATTCCGTTCAGGGGAAACAGACTAATATAAATTTATTGAAGACATTCTTATCATTCACAGGTTTCTCAAGATATCTTCGGATAGATAAAAGATAGCGATAACCGGTTTTCGCGGATTTGTTGATAATTTACCCTACATTTTTAATCTGTAGTCCAAAATGTATATTTCCATTTAATATTTTTCATAAAAAACATTTCAAAAACAAAAATAAAAAGCGCTCTCTCCCACGCAAGTTACGTATTAGGTTGGTTTGAATTTGTAAGCATTACATTGAAGGAGTAATGCTGTTTCCAACATGACTAAATTTGCAAAATTCGGTTCGACAGAACCGGAGTTATAAGCGTTCCTTCAAAACAAAGTGTCCTCTCCTCTGTACTCTGTATTTGACAAAATATCATTTTTAGAAAATTCCGATTTTCATATTTGTGATCGACATTAAGTTAGTAAATTTTGTATAAAATAAGAATTTTCCTCCTTTTGCGGATGAAATAGAAAATAGCCCTCGGAACTTTAGAAAATATCTTCTACTTCTTCGAAGTATAGGTTAACCTACATGAAAGTTGTTGCAAATGGTATGTAAAATCGAAAAATATAATAATATGACGTACCATTTGAAATTTTAATATTCGGTGCTAGGTGGGCTAGGGAGAACAAGACATGATTTTGCCCTCTTGGTAAAAGAGTTTCCCAAACAAGATATTATTATAAATTTGATCCGGGGGAAAAAGATAGCAATAGTAAAATTATATGGTAGAATTACATTAATGGTAAATTATACTTACTCGTGGTTTGAATTGGGATATTGGCAGCATTAACGGCAGCATACGTGCAAATCTAAAAGTAAAGAAACGGTTGTATTATTTGGAGAAGTAATTAAATAAATAACAATGTATTATTTTAATTTACAACAATAAGCGATTTTGAATGAAAATTTACTTTCAATGTTATGTTCTACGTATTTTACTTACTACCGGATATATTATAAGACTTCAAAAATTGAAATGAACTTTACTTAATTATCCATTTGTATGAAATTATAATATATTATTTTAATTTATGCAATAAACGATTCTCTATTAAAATTTACTCTTATTGTTATGTTTTACTTCTTATTTTACTTACTACTAACATGATTTAGCTAATATAAACGTCTACGTAGGCATGGATATTTGCTAGCTTTTCTTATAAAACCGTATTAGTTAAAAAATAGATACATACAACACATGTATTTATAAATTTGAAACTCAAGCAACCGTATATATAGTAGCTAAAAATTATTTATACATTTGGCAGTAAAATAATGCTAATCATCTAACTGTAAGCATACACGTATGATTCTACAAAAACAGTTACTCAACAATAATTTATAAACGTTCAACAGGAATAAATAATCTTCAGCGCAAACAACCTTGCAAAATACTCAGACCACAACGAATGATGCAATCGCCAATAAAGACAACCTTGTAAGTTTTTGTATTGTCCAAGTCAATATGCCAACTCGCCAACGACAAAGTGAAGGCCTGGTGAAACCCACGATGTTTGCGACTAAAACAGCTATGCCTTCATTATATTCTGGTACATACATCAATATTTAAATTTCTAAAAGCAGCTAACATTTATCTGCTTAATGTCAAAAGTTACCGCCTGTATAGCATTTAAAAACACTGGGCTACATCTACATATTAAATAACAGGTTTATTTCGCTGTAGTAGCAATGGATGACTAATACAGTAGCAGAATCAACAGGCAATTTACTGATTGTCAAATTTTTGAATAAAACTTTCCATTTATTTTAAATCTCCTACTTTCGCTGTAAAAATTCTATCAATAGGCATATGCAGGTAAAATAACAGCACGAAATTTTCGATTGGTTATCGCTGCATTATACGTATACGATAGAAGTAATAATATACAGTGTGTAGCAGTTAGCAACCAAATTGAGTACATTGAGTACGATTTATCTTTTTCATAAAATTCTGGAATCCGATTGTTTATAATCGTAGTAAATGCAGATTTTCAGTCTGTTGATTGTAAGAATAATCCACTATTTCGATAATGTCATCGACGGTTTTTTTTTCATAGGAATGTCTGGTAACTGACACTAGGTCTAGGTCACTAGAGTTTTCTCTGCTTTATTGTTTGGTTTGAAGACATGTGAGGGATACTATTTATGAAACCAAACCAAAATTAGACAACTTAATAATAATAATAATGATTTATTTCCAACTTTTCAACATTTCATCTGATAAAATATACAATATAATATAATATGATAGAAATTAGTTTGTAGTACATAAGCAGAATAAAGATATAGGAAATCTCAAGGATCCTTGTCAAGTGCAGTCGTAACTGAACTTGTTCTTCCCAAGGACCCCGGATGTATATGATTTAATATATTGCCATTTAATGCCTAAAAGTCTACAACTCTGCGTGCAAAAAATGGAGAAGAAAGCAGCTACTATCTAACAAAACTTAACTACAAATGCAATACATAGCTAGTCGTATATATTGTACATGCAATGAAAGCTCTGTAAGTAGAAAAAGAAAATTTTGAAAAAAAACGAAAAGAACGAAAAACAAAAAAAAAAAAAAAAAAAAGAAAGCACACCTGAACAATCGCAGCGCACACCGACAGCGTCACACAATACCCTGACACATTATCCCTCTTAAATTCTTTTTAAAAGACCCTTTACACAACTGCTTGAGATGGTTAGATATTTTATTATAGATTTGGACTATCTGGTATGAAAATGATCGCTCAAACAGTGCGGTTCGATGTATTGGAGGAGTTAGGGAGCACACAAACGTCGGTAATAAGTGAGTAACATAGAAAATATAGAAGCGAAGGTTAAGACGGACTTGAGGAGGCATTATACATACGTATTCCTCGGACCACATTATAACAAGGGCTGGTATTTTATAGTATCTAGGACCAACACGCGTGCTAAGCGCATCTAGACTTGCCTGTCAAAAAACTGACCTCCTTTTCCTATATTGGCCGGTAGAGTAGCAAACTCTTAACTACAAAACCCAGGAATGCTGTATAAAGACACACAGCCTGAAAAGATCTGTATAGAACAGAAGGCCGGAAACGTCTTAGATCCAAACCGACAGGCGTTGAAATGTTCCACACACTGTACTAAGCAGAAGAAAAGAATCCGCGACAGCTCATATGGGCACCAGCGACGCTATGACAGAAAAGAAAACACTTCAAAGGTAGTTACGAATGCCTATGAGATACTCGCAGATATTCAGTTGGGTAGATTATTCTGCAAGCTTAATTTACCAGGAGCAGGTGAAACTTATTCGAACAAACGAAACTGCCTACTGCAGAAATTGGACAAACACGAAAGACCAGAACCGTAATTCGATGAGGTCACCCATAGAGTCTCTTGAGGGCTACTTGTGTCGACGGGAAACTGAAACTAATCAAGTTAACGTTCTGGGACGGAAGGGCAGCTGGAGCTGGGCGGAAGAGAAGTGGTTGAATCGACAGTGGGGCGGCAGTCGATTCAGACTGGGAGCATCTTAACGAAACTCCTTACAATTCAATTAGTGGATCTCCTGGAAACACCATCAACTGAAGAAAGCCATACAGTAGAAGAGGAACAAAGTTGATGATGCTGCAAATAAATCTTTACCACTACAATGCCACGTCTGCTGCGCTACAAACTTTTGTGCTAAGTAAACAAATTGACACTGGTCAAACAAACCCTTTACTGGAATTAGTCTACTTTTTGTAAAATCAAGAGGGTCCACCTTCCACCACAGCAGTGATTTAGTAACTATGAACTATACTTTCAAAACAATCAGCCGTGAAGCGGCTGTCAATATTACCCTATACATGAAATGTGATGGAGCCGCGTGTCTCTGACCTCAATTATATAAAATTCTAAATTCAGAACTTGATATGAAACAAGTTGGTTCAGTAAAGTTAGGAAAACAAGTAAGGGTAGATCATGGTGAAGTTATTTAACTTGAACAAAACCAAACTACCTGGCTTATAAGACCTGGCTTATACCCACAAACCCAAATTATAGAGGGATGTACGAGACTAAACACAGCTCAGATACCTTAATTGGAAACACGGAGACAAGATCGGAACACAGTAAATAATTCAAGTTTTTAAAATTTGAGGGCATCAAATCTTTTAAGCTCCTCAAATCGATTAGTATACAGGGTGTCTCAGCGAGACCGTTCATTAGAAGTTTATGGCGTTCTGGTCAAAATATAAATTTGAAAATTTAGAACTATATATAGCCGATTATGTTCTCTTCAATTAAAATATTATTAGATTTCTTGCGCTTCCGGTTATACCGAAAATCGCCATCTACTTTATTATTTTTAATGAAATACCCTGTATATTTTTACACATTTGGATTCACCTATTTATAAGCTTTATGAATATCTTTACTTTTTGCAATTTGATTTGTGCGTTTTGTAGTTATTCGATTTTTTCTGAAAAAATGTGCTCTAGCAGACATTTATTCAAAAAATCAGAGGATACTTGATTTTTCGGATATCAATTTAAAATTCATAATATATTTAAACAACATGTTGGAGTATATTTTAGAGCCAAGAACGGCTGTCTACATTGCGTTGTTACTTTACTATGGCATGGGGTTCAATTCTACATCTTTTATATCTCCCATGTACTATACCTAAAATTAATAGTTTAGGAGATAATTAGATTTTTTTGTTTAAATACTTATACACATAACTCATCTATACTTATCCAGTGTGCGATGGAAAATAAACGTTCTCAAAGATTTATTGTCAAAGTCTAACGTTAAAATCACACTTCGTCGTTTGATACTTGTGAATTAATAATTACGCGTTAAATATGCCATTACATTATTGCAATAAGGAGTTAAAATGGATAATAATAACAACAATATTTACACATTAATATTCGAAAACAGGCGAGTAAGTCGGTTAGGAATTGGCCTGTAAGATCTCTGGATATGACACATGTGGACTTTTTCCTTTGAGGACTGTGTGCGAGCAGTTCGACAAACTCTTGATTTTCTTGATTTGTGTAAACATTGTTTTCGTTATTATTATCAATTTTAACTCTTTATAGCAATAGTGTAAAGTCGGGCAATTATTAACTGACAAGTCTCAAACGAAGAAGAGTGATTTTGACGTTAGACTTTGACAATAAATCTTTGAGAACGTTTATTTTCCATGGCACACTAGATAAGTATCGATGAGTTGTGTGTGCAATTTTTCAAAGAATCTAATTATCTCCTAAACTATTAATTTTAAGTATAGTACATGCGGGAAGACGACTAAGTAATAAAATATGGGGGGTGCCATTTGAAAAAATGAAGTTATGGTTCCTCAAATTTCGAAGAGTTAACGTGCCATAGTAAAGTAACGACGCAATGTAGACAGCCGTTCTCGGAGCTAAAACATACTCCAGCATGTTGTTTAAGTATATTACGAATTTTAAATTAATACCCGAAAAATCGAGTGTCCTCTGATTTTTTGAATAAATGGTTGTTGCTAGAGCAAATTTTTCCAGAAAAAACGGAATAACTACAAAACGCACAAATAAAATTGCAAAAAGTAAAGATATTCATAAAGCTTATAAATAGGTGAATCCAAATGTGTAAAAATATACAGGGTATTTCATTAAAAATAATAAAGTAGATGGCGACGTCCGGCATAACCGGAAGGGCTAGAAATCAAATAATATTTTTATTGAAGAGAACATAATCGACTATACATATGTAATTCTAAATTTTCAAATTTATATTTTGGCCAGAACGCCATAAACTTATAATGAACGGTCTCATTGAGACACCCTGTATAAGGCATTTTGTTCTGGCACTACTACAACACAGCCTGGAACAGCTGTCTGTAATCCTATGTAGTACTATGAGCAACCTTAGTTATGGGTTTCCACTCCAAACAGCTTCAAAACGGAAACAAAGTCGTAGCAGCCCGCTCCATCAGACTCAATTCCTTTTCTTTTAGAGATTACTCCACACTATAAAAACAATCGTGGCGCACCTGGTTGCTCACAAAGTAGAGTACTGTTACCTTTTCTATGGCATCTTGTGGTAGATGATCTGCTGCCTGACTTTTATGTGGTAGTTTTTACGCACAGAGCTATGTAGATAATATTGCTATCGCAGTGTACGGAAGATTTGACGGAGTAGTATCCGATAAGATGCAAGTGGGACTCAAACTCAACGTGCTACTTATGTTATGAAATACTTCTAGATTTATTCTTTCAAATGAAAATGAAATAAGGTATTTGAAATTAAAGATGTTGGAGTTTGGAGAGATTTATGTAAAACATAGGTTGGCTCAAGAAATATATGCTTAAATGACATTTGAATTAAGTTTTACAAGTTGTTTCATATGACAAAAAGGGGTCTTCAGTGAAGTTATCGGTACCACGGAATCCTCTTGCATGATCTGCATGCAAAGTTGAGAGAGCGGCTGGTGTTAGAATGTTTAAAGCCAATAGTTTTAATCTATGGGCCCACGTAATAAATATCAAACGAAATAAATTTAGCGGCATGCTTCGTTCAGTCTTCTGTTCTTAAATTTTATTGTAGTAACAAGTAGTTGTATTGTAGTAACTGGTAACACCACCCAAACTCCCCCTAACTAAACTCTCAACCATTCACGACAATATAATTGCAATTTTTCATATGTATGTAGCTTCAATAACATTACTACACTTACATTTTTAATGATGTACTTGTCGATTTTATTTAAAGTAAAACAGGTGCCAACCATGCCAAAATTATAATACACTATCAATAATACATATTTCAGTCCTTGAATATCTTACAAACTATTGCTGTATAAAACCACTGAAAAGTTCAACACTTCTATTACTATACTAATTAAAAGTTATAACACTAAAAATAACATTACATTATTATTATGTATGAAACTAGGACACTTACCAAAGCGACGGTGAGTAAAGCTAGAACGAACGGGTGGTTTGGACACATTGTATTTTCTGAAAGAAATAGAAAGTGGTCAGTACAAGTAGGTCGTTGCTCATAAATGCTAGCCGTATATGCATAGTAACCTTGAAAATTTTAATTCTTATTACACATGTATGTAAATAAATTAATGTTAATTCTATTTTTTATTATACGAGTTCCCTATTCATGCAAAATTTTTGTTGTCCATTCTACATTTGCTACATAGAAAAGATAATTGAATTTATTCTCTAATTATACGTCTTCTCAATCGCATGATACAAATTTGTCATGCAAGTGAGAGTTATGATTTGAATTAAGTAAAAGTATGTCTGTGTATAGCGTATATATGAATACAGCTACGGAATAGTTCATTTAATCTCTGGACATTAATTAATTTTATCTATACGACTTCCAGTAAAAGTTGTTTAATACTTTAGGAAAAGCAACACCAATTTCACAGTAAAAATATATATGTAAGTAGGTACATAAAATATCATCCAGCGGAAAATAGCATCCTTCAAAATAAACGTAATTTATTGTTTTATTGTTTATTGTCTTTATTCAATCTTTAGTACGAGTTAATTTGAATACAACTTACAATTTGATTAAAACTTGTTTCGTTTTATGCATTGCAAATTCATAGATTTCCATTCTCTGGTAGTACCTACCAGAAAAAAGGACGAGTGTCAAAAATATTGCCACACAATTAAAAGAAATTTATTATAATTACATTACCAGAAAAAAACGTATACTATAAAATGGCATAGCATGTTTTTTATATACCAAATAAAATAAAAATTTAGAAAACATTACATAATATATATGTATAATTTACTGGAAATACTCCCTATTATATAACCTGCGATTTATATTATTTCTATCAAACATGATGACTCGTGTGAGTAGATAATCACAAATAGAAGGGAAAAAAAGTTGGTCTATATCTCACAAGATTCTATATTAACAAATAATTTGCTACCGGTTTCGGGAAATTCCCATCATTAGGCAGAATCGTGCCTTACTTAATTGCAATTTTTCATATGTACGCCTTACTGTGTTTTTTCGATTCTGCCTGATGATGGGAATTTCCCGAAACCGGTATAGCAAATTATTTGTTAATATAGAATCTTGTGAGATATAGACCAACTTTTTTCCCCTTTTATTTGTATATTATTTCTAATACACAGCTGAATTCAAAATCTTTTTTGTTGACATGTTCTATATTAAATAAATGTGTCATGCTTATCCCTTGAATTATTTGACATATTTAATACTCATCGAATATGTTTAAGAAAAACTAACCAACTATATGTACCAAGCTATAGATGTGTTGTATATGGTTGTACGCAGCTAACGAAAGTATCGTCGCATTTACTTCTAGCGAATGCAACGACTTATGTATATAAGTATACTTTACTAATCGTATAGTGAATGCCATCAGTTTCTAGCCCGCTTGCGATTGTATAGCTATTTATTAGTTTCTGATAGTGTCTATACTGCAAGATGCTAAAAAAAATAGAAAAATAGAGTAGAGTTGCGATCTTTGCACATTGACTTGTATTACGTATCGCCGAACTTGTTTGAGAGAAAGGGTTTCCTTCCGTCCTTTCTATTTCTGTGACACCGACTACGGAAAGCATCGCAAACTTCGATATATACACTGCCTGAAAGAATTAACTGATATTTCATATAGTTGATAATGGACCTGATTATGTATCGCATCCGTTAGGTTTAATGTGTCGTTAAAGTTAGTTCTGACAGTTTTACCGTTTACAAACAAGCAAAACAAGTTTCAATATCGACGTTGAACTTCTGGGATGTCATACAAAATCAAGCCCACTGCCGGTCAATATAACATCTGTACGTATTTCTATAAATTAATTTTAACTTTTATTCACAAAGAACCTACTACATGGATCTGTTTCAACAAGTTTATACAAGTTTCTACGATCGTCACTGGAGGGTATAAAAGCACGTTTCAACACGCACTTCAGTTAGCATCGAAAAGTTCATCACTGAGATTATTAGTGGAGGTTGAAACTGAGTACCTATTACCCATAGGCGAAAGAATGCAACACATATTTCTGTTGTTGGCATAAATTAAATTGAAATGTCTACATTTTCGTACTAGAAACTGAGACTCTAAAATGTGGGCCAATATCCAGTGGCGGTTAAAATGAAGGGAGATATGTATTGTGTGGGGTAATAAATTGATTAAAATATGCTAAAAATCGCCAAATTACAAGGATCAATGATGATAAGGGTTACGTAATACAGTACGACTCAAAATAAACATTACTGACCTTATAATTCTTTTCTTGTTTTAATAAATACTAATAATATTTAAAGCTTATTACATGTTTGTTATGAGGGCTTCCGGGTTAGGACCGCGTCATAGTAAAGTACATGTTATATACAATACAAAATAAAATAAAACAAAAATGAAAATGAAAAATACAAAAATATATATACAACTTACTCAAACTCGACGTTTCACCAATAATGTAAGGGGCTTCTTCAGGAGCAAAACTAGGCGAGGGGCGGCAGAAGGTCACAGTAACTCGACTTGTCAACCACGCTAGAGGCGAAAACCTTCTGACAAGGATAAGGTGGACGTGCACTCGCAACGTTAAAGCCACTCCGCTTCGCGTCGTGGCTTTAAACTCGTTACTTGTGCTTTAAAAGCTTGATTATGCACTAGTGTCATAATATACTATTTTAAAATAGATAAAATCAAAAATACCGGCATTATTTCAAATTTTGAAACACGCAAATGACTCCATTTTTATCACATTTGGAGGTGAGCTACAGTCGTCCGAAGTGTCGTCTCGCGGGTCTTGATTGGCAGTAGTTCACTGCGGGTATTCGTCAGGCTGTTGAGGGTTCGGTCATTTCTTTCGACCGGGTTCGCTTCTTGGAGGGTGCCGCGGAGCGCCTCACGGGCATAATAGCTAGTGCTATCAAGAGTTCCACTTCTGTTTCTGCTTCTGTTCCAGACAGATGGCTACCGGAAGAATTGAGGGACCTTCTTCGCCTCAAGTGCAAAACCAGGAAAAGGGCACAATCTACCAAGTCTCCTATTGATTTCGCGAATGCAAATCGACTAGCTGTACGTCTTCGTTCCGAGTTAAGATGGTTTCGCGAAAAACAGTGGTGGCGTAGCGTTTCTGCGGCCATACCACAGATGACGGCTCACTGTGGCGTTTATCAAAGGCCTTGTAGAGAAAGAAAGCGATAACTCTTGATGGTGTTCCGCTTCAAGGTGCGGTCGATCTTGTTTATTCCGCCGCGGAAAGGGCAGTTGTCTTTGCAGACTATTTAGAAAGGCTGTTCCGTGGTGCGGAGGGTCAACCTCAATACGGTCCTTTACACCGTGAGGTTGATCTCTTCATTAGAGGTTTAGGTAAAATGGAGGGAGATCCGCTCCCTGAGGTTAGCAAGGATGAGGTCATGGGTGCAATAGCTCGTCGTAGGAATGGCAAGGCCCCTGGAGACGATGGGATAGCCAACACTGCCCTGAAAAAACTGCCAACAAATGCCATTGGAAACATGCATTACCAACAAGCTTTATACCAATAAGTCTCCTCTCGAATCTGTCCAAGGTCGCCGAGTCCATTATTCTCTCAAGACTCCGAGAAATTATCACCGAGGGTAACTTGTTACCCGATGAACAGTTTGGATTTCGGGAGGGCTTATCGACCGATTTTCAGCTCCTCCGACTCACGGAGGAGATTCGGAACGCGCTTGAGCTGAGGCACTCGACGGGCTCTGTTTTTCTAGATTTCGCCCACGCGTTTGATTCGGAGTGGCATGACGATCTGCTTTTCAAGATGGGCGGTTTTGGCATTAACCCAAACATGATCGCACTTATCGGCTCCTATCTTGCTGGCAGGACCTTTGCCATTAAGATGACCGACGTACCACCCAATCGTAGGCTTGTATTTGCCGGGGTACCGCAGGGTTCGCTTCTGAGCCCAGAATTATTTATACTTTTTACGAGCGACATACCAAGGACACTATCTACTTATTTTGCGATTTATGCAGATGATACTGCAATTTACACGACATCTCGTAGCAATGCCTTGGTGTGTCGCCGTCTTCAGAGGTCCGTCGACGGCATCTGCGACTGGGCGGCAAAGTGACGGCTTGTCATCAACGCCGATAAATGTATGGCAATAAGGTTCTCCTTGAAACACAATCGTCCACCTGTTAACATCACGATTGGGGGTCAAGTGCTGCCTTGGAAAACGCGTGTTCAATACTTGGGCTTAACTTTGGACACCAGGCTGACGTTTAAAGACTATTTCTCCACGATCGCCTAGAAGTTTCTTCGCGCACGCTGGGCTCTAGCTCCTCTCTTGTACTGGAAGAGCTCTCTGAGTTTAAAGATCAAGCTCATGATCTACGTGGTGTTTCTCCGACCAATTCTTACATATCGTGCCCTAACCTGGTCCAGCGCCAGTAAATCGCAAGTAAAACGGCTCAACATTCTACAAAACCGGGCTCTGCGAATCATCGTCGCAGCGCCTTAGTACGTAAGCAACGCTCAGAGCCATAAGGATCTGAACATTCCGCTTTTGAGCGAGTACGCGATGGCGCTGGCCAAAGAAACTCTTTTGAGGGCCTCCCGGTCGGAGAACCCACTTATCTTGCCCTTGGGAGAGCTGGATCCTGATAGACCCCTTGCACGTGTGGCTACAAGGAGAATCCTGTCGATGACACAAACGAACCCGGCCGTGATAGGGTCGCCCTATCGCAGATCTCCGAATATACCCAGATAGTATAAGAACGTTGTGGTTAGAAGAACCATCCTCATCCTGAGATAAAAAAGGCTAACGGTCATACCAGCCTTAGCGCAGCAGAAGTCCTATGAACACGCAAATGCTGTTATTCACTCAATGAGTATTTACGTAAAATACAAGTACTCATCTGTTATGTATCTGTCAGTAAGAGATAGCGTATTTTATACTACAACTTACTATCAATTGCCCTTGTCTTTACCTGTCCATCTATTATGTTTTAATAGAACAATGATTGCTTGATATCTAACAATCAACTCAATTAAGTAAGGCAAGCATAGGATAGTAGCATGAGGTATTACTAATGAAGTAGGGGAGTTAGTAGCTAACATATATGTACATATGTATGTATATAGGTGGAAATGTCGTACGGGAAGAGCTCTCTCCGTAGTTATCTCTCTTGCGCTCCTGAAAGAGACAACCATCACTAGGGGCAAAACTGAAAAGCAGGCAAGCATGCAACACGTTTTATTCATTCTCTGCTTGCCTATTTCAACAGGACGCAACTTCAGTCGTCTCCCATACTCTATTATTAGTTCTCGATGAAAATACACCTACGCAAACATACGTTACGTAAAATTGTAATTATTGACCTACAAGTGGAAATATTTTAGGAATTGAAAGATAAGCACATAAAAGTCACAAAATAGATATATTAATTGTAAAATTGTAATCAAGCTTAA
Source organism: Holotrichia oblita (assembly GCA_023690525.1). NCBI lineage: Eukaryota > Metazoa > Arthropoda > Insecta > Coleoptera > Scarabaeidae > Holotrichia > Holotrichia oblita. The sequence goes on along the minus strand of CM043016.1, from coordinate 121,458,748 downwards.
TACGAAATTTCATTTTTAATATCGAAAGAATCTGTTAGATCAAATATTTAATAAATGATTAAAGTAGTAATTGTGGCGTTGGTGTCTATGAGAAAAACCAGAGTTACAAGGTATGTGAACCACTTGGGCAATACACCACGGTATTTCAAACAGAAATATATGCTATACAAACCTGTTCATTGGAGAGTATACGTCGCCAACTGCGAGGGCAGGCAATCTGCATTCTCTCTGACAGTCGGGCAGCCTTAAAGGCTCTAGCATCTTATTACATAGCTTCCAAACTAGTATTATATGTCTATAAAACCTAACTGTTCTGGCCAGAAACAATAAGGTCACCTTGGTGTGGGTGCCGGGACACAGGGGTATAGCGGGTAATGAAACTGCAGATCAGCTAGCGAGGGAAGCTTCCTAAATTAAATTTACCGGACCGGAGCCAGGTCTAGGTATTACAAAGAATACAGTACGTGGTAGGAGTAATACGTGGATTATAAAACAACACCAACTAAATTGGAACCATGTAGCTGGACAAAGGCAGAGCACGGATGATGGAACAACCGTCACAGCGATTAACTGCTGACTTACTTGCATCAAACAGGACTCAGCTCACGGCAGTAACATGTCTATTAACAGGACATGGCTGTCTAAGAGGTCACCTGCACAAGATGGGGATCTATAAAGATGAACCTCTATGCCATCTCTGTAATGAGGAGGAGGAAACAGCCTCTATCATCTTCGAATGCGCAGCACAATCAACGTAGGGTTGCTATACAAAGCGCGTTTGATCTACCAGTGGCTCAAGAACATATTCTGAAAAACTAAGTGTGCATTGCTTTTCTACGGACTTTCAAGTAAAGACTGTTGTCAAGTCGCCTATCAAATGGCGAAAATAAATAGTATTAAAGTGCCTTTAAGTTGGGAAACCAACAAATTAGCTGGAATTGACTGGCGGCGCGGTTTTCGTGAACGTAATGCAGATTTGAGTCTTAGAAGATCCAAACCATGCCGTTTGGCTAGGGCAACATCAATCAATAAAGAGACTAGCAGTATTTTTTGACAACCTGGAAAATATAATACAAAAGCATCCATCGTTTGCGAATGGAACGCGCATATACAATTTACATGCAATTTATATGCAAAGCGCGTTTGATCTACCAGTGGCGAAAGATTTACCAAATAGGCTTCTAAACCTCATCGAGGGAACTAACCTGTTTGAGTAAAATGGAATCAAGGTAGGAATAATAATAGGCCCAGTAGGCCGCAGTGTTAGGGATAATTAAAGACTGCCCTGCCTTGATAGCAATCAATCAATCATGATTTGTTATTAAAATATGTCTCTTTTAGGACGCCGATTTTCATATTCTTATTTAGCTTAGCCGCAATTTGAATGTATTTTTTTAAATGACACACTTTGATCATAAACACGCTTGTTAAACAAAAACTACTAATAATAAATGTATTTAGAATAAATTTGTATTATAATTAGCATTGCATCGATACTCGTTGTTGCGGGCCATCGTATAGCGAACAGGGTCGTCAGTCAACCGCCCAGATATGGTTATTCAGCTTTAATTATAGTATAGGTTTTGATTCTGTTCATTGTTCTCTGTTTGCTCACGAACCTGAGCTATGCATTCCAGTGTTTGAGAAAAGCTGCTTTATATTACAATATATGTATATTAAAATATATATAATGAAATTGACAGTTTAGTAGCAGTTTCAATGTAAAAATAATAATAAATACACAGTAATAAAAATCTAAATATTTAATAAAACTTATTCTTAGTGTTTGTGGCACTTAAATAATTTACAGTGAACAAATTACCTATTTCTTTAAACTCATACTTGTATTTAGGTGTAATAGGTATCTTGTAAACGGTAATATTGGCATTTTAAGATCTTCAGCTTTTCTATAAGTATAACAATAAATGTGTCTGAATACGTATTTAGACAATTTTGTCCTATGACTACCAAACCAACGACTTTTTGCGCATGTATTTAATTTTAACACTTACCACTTTTATACCTATCGTTTAAACTAATTATTGTTAAAAATTATAACTTATACAAATAAATGTTAGTAATTTAAAAAATGTTGTAGTTCATTGAAAGTAACAAACTGCATGCATAACAAAATAGAGCAGAAGGACGAAATTTAATACAATTTAAGATGAAGGTGAATATACTTATTCAGCAGATATGACATCATATCGTTGCTACACACATGGTGCAAATTATGATTAATATTCACAGCCCGCACAGAAAATACAATACGGATAATAGCACCTTAATATAACTGTAATTTGGATGAATATAGTCAACTCAAAATATTTCAATATTTTATTTATAAAAAGAGAGAGTGTGTTAACGCATAGATATATATTTTTTATTAACAACTGTTCATAAAGGAAAGTATAATTTATGTACCTAGGTAGGTGCATTAATTAATAAATATTTCGTACTTACAACCAGATATCATGCTTTAGGGCACACAAACTTACCTGTTGTTTAATTTTACAGTCACCAATCAATTTATTTTTAGAGAAAAACGATATATCACAGCTGTTTGACACTAAATTAATCAGCCTTGGTATAAATTTTATCCGACTCTTATTATTTCACCGAATATATCTATCATATTTTATCATTAACACTTAAAGGAAAATCGTTGATAATTCACTTGATACAAATTTACTTGATATATACTTATTATTATAGGCAGTCGAAATTATTTTCATGTTTTTGAAAAGCACACCCGTCATTCAAAACACGCATACGCCACGAGTGTTTTTTCACCGTTTACGTTTCGTTTCGTATCTTAACTATGCATTAAAATCTCCGCGGTGAGGTGCCAAGTATAGAAAGCAAAAGCGTCATGTGACGTCGTGTAGGTCGTCAGCCTCCATGTTATTGACAGACCACATCGTGTTTTATCGTTTGTTAACAAACGAACACCATACGAATTCGGATGGTGTAATATAAAGATATTTGGTATACTCTCCCAACATGGCACGGCAAACGAAAACTCATGAACAATCTGAATTGAATTTATTACTACTTCCTCTTACGTTAATTAATTTATTCGCAGGAATGTATAACAAACATAGGTAAACCGAAAACAACCAACGGACAGTGTATGTTTCTTATGTAGTTTGACCGTAGCAATATGTATATTCAAAATGGTTATTTAAAAGTGTTAAAATAAGTTTAGTTCAATTTACTCATAGTTAAAATAAAGAGATAAAGAGAAAAGATAAAGAAATGTGATTAAATTTTGTAAATACTACTTTCCGGTTACTAGAAAATGTAAGTTCCTATTTACCAGTAATAATATACCTATTGATATTTTCTGAATAAAGAAATTTTTTTTCAAACAATCGCTATCATTTTGTAAAGTTTATACTACCGCATCTAATGCAGCAGGTCTTCCTAAATAATTATCTTTTGTCTCCGCAAGGATGAATTTTGGAAATTTCGTTCTTTGTTTGTACCTACAGCTGTCAATAGATATAAAAAATATCAATTTTCATAAAAAATTAAATAATACAAAATGGGAAAATTTTAGACAAAAGGTTTGTTACACGGAAAACCCGAGCTGTTTGCAGTAACCAAATGTACTTTGTTGGCATATATTTTGTTAAGGATACTATACGCATTGCTATTCTAACTAAATACTAAATCAAAATTTGTTATTAGCAAACAAATTACTTTGTTAAAGGATTTACGTGACGCAACAAAATAATTCGGTAAAATATACTTTCTTAACGTAACACTTAAATATAACAAACAAAATTATTTGTTACCAACAACTATATATTACACTTTCGTTGAAAGGTGTAATTCCGGCTTTTCGGAATCCGTTGACAATAACACTTGTATCAGTTTCTTGCCAAGTTTCAGCAATAAATGATGAGAATATTTTTTGGAAGTTTTCAGCCTCCGTTGTGCCGTTGCCACTTTACTAATTTTTGATTCCAGTTTTGACAGACTTGAAGACAGTCAAATCCAGCGGCTGTAACAGATGGGTTGTGTGTGCTGGTAATTTTAAAATGGTAATATTTTCTTCAATGGCTAAATCAATAAGATTAATTAATAAGTACGGGCCTTTTCTCCCCAAGGGCAGGAACAACTGTATTTTTGAAATAGTTCCTCGCATCCCAACCACTTTTGTTTTGCTTGGATCCCGGGAAAATCTCTTGTCGAGATTCCAAATTTGCGAACCTTTCTTTTCGAGTCCCAATTGCTGCAGAGTTTTCTTTAGAAGTTGAAAGTATCCCATAATTATGAATGGATCAGTGGCTTTCTTTCGTGCATATTCTACTGACTGTGGAACTTTAATGCTCAAATTATGCCTTTTTTGAATCCCAAAAACCAGTCCGTACCTGGCACTCCATCTTTAAAAGGGGTTTCCAATTTATGTTCTTTCACGAATATAGAAACCATTTCTATCACGTCTTTTTTGGATAAGCCAAAGCCCCATTTTTCTAAAGTAGCTAAGCCTCTAGCTAAAGTTTGTTTTTGTTCTGCGCTTAAAGCAGTTAGGCGCCCCTTATTGGGCTTTTTCATACCTCTAAATCCCTTTATGCAACTGTATATTGTGCAATATGGTATGTTGTAGATTTTTTTATGCTCGGTATATGCTCATTTTACCAGCTTGACACTCCTGCACTGCTATTTGCATAGCAGCCTCCGAATATTTCGTGCCCTCAGCTGTTCTTTTATAGCAGCGCACTAGTTTTGAACTAAAAAATAGAAAAATGTGATATAGACTACCTTACATTTACCTAGCCCCTGTTTGTCTCAATGGGGCAAATGTGATATAAAATAGTTTACATTTACCCCGTCTGATCTTTTTGATGGGGCAAATGTAATATGGACAAATAAAAAATAAAGGTATTGAGGATCAATCAATTTTAATCCAAAATACCGTTACATGATTGTTTTATGAATCTACAAACAAAATTTGAACCTACTCACTTAATAACAACAGGTATCAAGACAATTATTTTGAAGGTGTACGTCACTCGTCTCCTAACATCACACGCAAGCTTCGACCACTTGTTGACTAATGATGCATTTAAACGGAAATATTCTGGTTTTGTTGACTAACTATCGGAAAGTAGACTTCCGTAGAGCAGGAGAAAAAAGTATCCGGACAGTGCGCGAAAGAAGGAGGCTTCGTACTCAAACCCTACGGGAACTTTATTGTCCTAGAGTGCATACAAATAATGTCTGTGCCACAGACAGTCCATGTAGGTATACTAAGTCAATAAAGTACCCGTGCATTTTGAGTGAAGGGCGTCTTTCTTATATGCGTGGGTAGAAAATAAGTTTTCATAAAATTAAGGAAGTTAGGATGTGGTATTGGATTTACCCCATTTTGACATTTACCCCACTTCACCTTATACATTTCTACAAATGACGTTTGAATTGTTAGAGTGCATTAGTTTGTTCATGTTATCTATCAATAATGCATACTACCCTTGAAAAAGTGGAAATGTACATATTACTTTGAAATGAAGTTTCTTCGAAAGAAGTCACTGCACTATCTGCTGCAGAGTTTAATATTGTTGTCCTTTACCTTCCTTTTAATAATACATTAAAGTTTTCTTGGTTAATCTCTATGTGCAGTTTTTAAATGATTCGTCATTAGGCGGTGACTATATAAACGTCTGTTCTAAATTTCTATGTGCAATTTTACAGGACTTGCATTGTAATAGCAATAGACTTATTCCTAAGGAAGACTATTAAAAGTATCTAGTTTATAAGTGAAATGTCACATTTTTTCTAGATGACCTCACAACGCTTTGTTTTATTGGAAAAATACAAAATAATTATTATAAAGCCATACGCCCACAGTGGTGCGCAATAGTTGCAGCAGCTTATTAAGCTGTATTGTTTGTATGACTACCGTGCAACTCTTGCTGTGTAGTTTGTACGTGTATAGGTGTGTTACACCACTACATCACAATTTATAATGCTGCACTGTTAATCAGTTTGCTCCCAACAGCGAATGGTACACTACTGGTATGCGATCTGTATGTAATCTGTCATCTATAATTTGTCACATTTTGTTGCTAGATAGTTGTCAACCTATCTCTCTGCCAGCTATCTGCTATAATTAAACATATATTATACTGTTAAGTTGACATTTTTAACCTCATTTTAAAAAGTACATTTCAATACATCGAAAAAACAGGGAAATTGGCATAGGACGTGTGCGCAGACTTGTTGCAAGCGACTGCACATCGATCGGGACACAATTCTCCGAGAAAACTGTCATTGTATTCTCAAAGAATTGAACTTTAGACCCCAGTAATCTGCCACATCATTGGGCAACCGCCTAACTACTGCGGTTATTGACCCGTGACTTACGTTTACATTTAAGTGTTATAGCATTAGCAGAACGATTTTTTTATTCAAAATACTGTATGTGGAAGCAAATTTCGACTTTTCTCCATTTTCAAGAAATTATTGGTTAGCAAGTGTATAAAATAGCAGCAAAACTATTTCTGTCAACAATATATAATGTCAAACGTTTTTCGACGCTTAAGTAGGTAAAACGTGAAATTCTATAAATAAAAAATACTATACGCACTATATATTTTTGGAATCGTTTTTCAGATTTCATTTTTTAGGAAATATATATGTAGGTGTTCCATATAAAAATATAAGTTGTAGTCATATCAGAAAATTGAAAAAAAAAATTAAAATGAACTTTATACCATTAGATGTAACTTAAAAAAGCGCTTAAAAGATGTTGATACCATTTTTCGGTAACATCTATAAAAGCGATATAGGGCTGGACGGCTTTTGCCAAAAATCAAAAACACACTCTGTAGTTCAAAAGCAGTAAGAGATAGCGGAATGCGGTTTGCACCATTTTTTTTTTTTATGAAAAAAGGTCTTCAAAAGCGTACCTGTTTTTTTCCACAGGTTCCCTGAAACGTCCGAAAACATACAAATATGGGTCACCTGTACAATATAAACCCATTTGCTATTAAAAAAAAAACAAAATAAATTGCTTCCAAAACATAAACTACTGGATCACTTGCAAAGTTACGGGAAGATAAAAAGGCTTCGCCTGTAACTAAAATGCCACCAGTTACATAAATGACACTTACTTAATAGTTACAATCCGGTTTTACTATGACGCAGAGAACCATGTTGAATATACAATGTCATAGTATGAAACGTTGCAAAATAAACTGCGGACGCATTATAACGTCAGTTACAAATTGTTGCTTGTGTTTTTAAGATTCTACGTTCTTAAACGCTCTGTAGAGCTCGTATCTATCATTATTCAACATTGTAGTACATAATTTTGATTATTTGTAAATGTATTTATTTAAATCCGCGTTTAAATCAATACTTTGTGAATTTTCTTTTGTCCAGGTTGTGGTACTTTCAATAACAAATTCAAAATTATATTCAAATATGAAATCCATAAGTATTTTTGTTAGATTTTCCATTATTTATTTAAAAATACATATACAGTGTGTTGATTGAAATATGCGACAAAGGAATTTACATGTAAAGTTAAATTTATACAAATCGCGATTATTTTAGATCAAAATCGAAACGGAAAGTAAAATACGCAAAAAATCTTGATAAAAACAGTAAACACTGTAAATTATTTAGCTAAATATTACGTACCGCCATTACTTGCTACAAATAAATTATAAAACTGCCAGTTTACTTGTCAAATAGACTCGTATTGGCTACTTCTGTTTGGGTTCAGTCTTTATTTCAAGTAAATCTGAATTGTTTCATTATTGAAGAAAACATTGTTTACAAAGTGGTATTATGCAGGAGAGTCGCTTATTATTTATTAAGCTAAAGACAGTTTCCGGGTTTGTAATTAAATAAAGGATCTTGGTTAGCTAATACTTATTGTTAGTTTAATAAGTAGCAGTAAATTTTTACTTACGATTAAGAAGATTTTTTGTATATTTGACAACTAACTAGTGAATTAAATGTAACTTTTAATTCTGAACTACTTTTTCCTTTTCAATTCTGATTTAAAATAATCATGGGAGATAATGTTTGTATTAATTTAATTTTAGATGTAAAATTCCTGTCGCAGATAACAAATCAACACGCTGTATAACTTTGAATACATTTCCCAAATTATTAATTAATATTTGATTGGCCTTCTTGTTTTCGATTTCTGTTCAAGAACTTGTGCACATAATCTCTCCATATGTATGTCAAAATTAAATCCTAGAAACCTAATACCATTAATAGGCCAAAGTTAGTAACCAAATTTCCATGTACTTCTGAAGAATTTTCATATATTATAATATTCTAGAAACAAATTATTTATTACGTTCAAAATGTCGTTGTGAGGAAATTTTTACAAGATAATAAACGTGACTACTCTTAATTTTGAATCTACTTAAGTATGTCCTAATATACACTAATTGATGGGTGAAATTTTGTTTAAAAAGAAAAAAGACTTACTGTTTTTCATTCACCTAGAAAAATAACCCAGTAAATTAAATACTCACATTATGTATTATAGAGAAATTGATTAAAAACTGGACGAATAAAAATATTCGCTAAGACCAAACGAACGAATCACTTTCTGTACCAAAACGAATTCGATAGTACGGCAACGATTTAAAATCGATAAAGATCTATTCGTCTACCGCGATGCAATCGAAAATCCCGATTACCACGAATCTAAACGTTAGTTGCCCTTATTCAGTGAGTCGCACAAATCAAAACAAGTGCCTCTGTAAATAGTATATCCGTTGAATTATTTTTATTGGGTACCAGAAAATAGCACAAGTATTACCGACAACAAACCTAGACGTCATGGAATGGAATTCTGACACATAATTATGAAACGTTGTCATAAATAAATTATGAAAAATTATAAAATATATCGGTACATTTATTTTGATGTGCGCGGCTTCTAGATTTACATACATACACTCACGCTTGCATTCTTGGGCTTGCAGCTTCTAGATCAATTATATATTTTTGTGCCATAACTATTTTTTTTTCGTTTCTCTGATTTGGTCATACATAGAAATGTCTCTTAAAATACGATTAAATATCTATATTAAATGTAGATATACAATATGTCTCACTAAGTTGGGATCATATGGAAATCTCTTTTATTATTATAATTTTAGGAAAAAAGTTATTCTTTATAAAAAGTTCTGCATGTTTTAAAATATAATACACAATCATCATATATTAATTTTAGTAATATACGCGATTTGTCAGAAAATATGAATTTTACTAAAGAATAAAGTATCTTTTTATTTGACAATATTGAAAATTGTTATAAGAAAAAGTTGATCAGAACTAGAAACTACGTTCAAATATGCAATTACATCTATTTACATTGAAAATTTTTTTTTTTTTTGTATACAATATCAATGCAAATTTAATTGTAGTTACATGTGATCTAGGATGCACTGATATCCCAATAAAAGTATTAATCATTCGACTGTTACAAAAATAGTAAATCAATTTAAGAGTACCTACTGGAAGTATTAAAAATAATTTTAATAGAAAACGCCAAAAGCTCGTTGCCGATGAGAATACGCAGTTTGAAGTGTGAATGGTGTCTGTAGTAGAAAATCCAAAACTGTCATTGCGCAAAAGGAAATTGCTGATGCAACAAAATGTATGTAAATATACAGTGGCAAGAATTTTAAAACTAAATAAATACAAACCATTCAAACCAAAAATCATACACACATTGAAAGAAAGGGATTATGATAGGCGCTTTGATTTTTGCTGTCTCATCCAAAGAGAGTTTGAAGAAGATCCTTTTTTACGAGACGTATAATTTAGTTACACAATTAAGTATTTGTATGTATTTTATTTGCAAAATAAATGCTCATGCATTAATTACGTGTTTAAATTGCAAATTGTTAGAAAACAAGCGAAACAAGCGAAAAGGTTATCATGTGTTTCATAATCTCAAGGGATAAATGTTTGTTGAAAATAAAAAGATTACTAAAGAAATAAAAAAATTTCAATGTAAATGGATGTAGTAATTATATATTTGAACGTAGTTTTTAGTTCTGATCAAATAATATTGTTAAATATAAGGGTACTTCATTCTTGAGTAAAATTTTTATTTTTTGACAAACCGCGTATACTATATATTATATTTTAGAACATGCAGAACTTTTTATAAAGAATATCTTTTTTCCCTAAAATGAATAATAAAAAAGTTTTCCATATGGTTCCAACTTAGTGAGACATACTGTATACATATTAAAATGTAATATACATACTGACAGACATTAAGAAGTTATAAGACGTTTTTGTGTCAATGACATAGCGTTTCTTTTTGGTTAAATGAAAAAAAAATGATAAAATGAATGAAAACTAAGGGAATAAGAAAAAAAACTGCTAAAATATAATTTGATTAAATTTTTTTATCGATAAGGGATGGCGTCCACCATTCATATTCAATGCAGTCTTCCAGAAAATTCTTTTAGACGGAGTACAAGCTGCCAAAATAGCTAAATATTTTTATTGGAGAAGATACAGCTCTAATAATAAAACGCATTGTTCTTACCAAAAATCGTGTGAATTGCACGATCTGCTTGAAAATGATATCCAATTTATTTCATATGTCTCCACTGTCTCGGTTCTTCTGATATGTTCGAGTTTGGTCGCTTTTTACATTTTTCCGTTATCGAAGTAATGGCATTGTTCTGAAGAGAGCAAAATGTCAAAATTTTCAAACTAATGTCAATATCTTGTAAACTAATGAAAATAATTGAATATGATCCTGTACAAAGTTGCCTTAGAATTCCTCGGGAAATTCAAAAATGTGATTATATATAGGGTGTTCCATTTAATAATGTAAAGGTACTGATGGTTACGGCCAAACTAAACATCCTGTATATCGTAGAATAATTTTACGTTATAATTTTCCTAAAACTAAACAACTTTTGCATTTCAATATTTGCTGTATTTTTCATAAAAATGGAGATATGGAAGAATATCGCACTATTGTTATGGTACACCCTGTACATCTAAAATATCTTATAGACTTGTAACGTCGAATTAAAAACAGTTACGAATAGTATAATGTTACTAGGAAAGGAATATATTTACATTTGTTTAGGTAGTAGCAAACATTATAAATTTATATTACTAACAATAAACATACAACAGGAATAGTTAAACTTAATATAACTTGACTAGATGCGTTCGAAATTAAAGAAAAAAATACACTGTATAAATAGTATAAAAATAGTTTTATATGTGTATACAGTAATAAAAATATAATAAAGCATATGAAAATTTACATTTCAATTTCACAGTACTACGTAAAAAGCTTTTAACATACCAAGTATATCACACATTTTAACATTTAAACAAGTATAAGGCATTTTCATTCTAGTGATAACAATGCTATTATTTGCTTATTTAACACATTCTCCAAAATATTTGCATCTATAATTGCGCTCTATAATTTAGGAAGTGCTTTCTCTTTTTGTGTGATTAACACAGATATTACTTTTAGGAAGTAGCTTAGGTAATGGGTTTTGAATCATCTTTAACGTATTTGGTTTTGCAGCAGCCATTGTTTGATTTGCTTTAAAATTGAGTTTTGATGATTCAACTGTATATGTATTATATAATACAGGTGAGGGTTGTATAGATAGTAATTTAGTTTCGATCTGCGGTTCAACAGATATGTTTCCATTTTGAATAGTTGCTGAAACAGAAAATAAAAGTGTAATAACCATTTTAAATGTGTTTACGTTTTGAGTAAGTAACCGACTTGATTGATTTTATAGCTATAAGATTAATAGATAACTATATTAATTAATGCCATAAAGCTTCGTAAAGGGAAGCTGTACTAATGAATTACAATCTAAAACTGGCAGCTATAAATACGCACGCATAAGTATTTTTGTATTGACATTTTTATTTTTCACTATAAAGATATAACTGCTATATCAAATATATCTACAATAATATACAGTTACTCCCAAAATAATGGCAATACGAAATTAAAATTCTTTATAACTAATTTATAAATTATTTACTTCTATTATTGATACTGCCATATATCCATGAGATACTGAAATTCATAAAAAACCTAAGGAATAAAGAGTATTGTAGATCAACATTGATATGTGAGTATTTGACTAAATGTATACCGAGTGGGAAATGCCTTAAGTGGATGTTACTGGAGAATAACGATCCTAAACATAATAGGCGGCGGGCTAAGAACTAGTTCAATGAAAACTGAATTGAGATTCTAGAGTCACTCAGTCATCAGACCTCAATCCTATTGAGCACTTATGAGCTGACATTAAAGAAAGACTATTTCAAGTCTCAACTCTAGAACATAAAAAGAATTGTGGGAAATTATGCAGGAAACTTGGCTGTCCATCTCTCACGAATGTTGTCAAAAATTGGTTCAGTGTGCTTTGAAGGTGCGCTAAATATTAAAACTATATTTATTTTATAATAAATAAAAAATTATATTGTCGTGCTTCTCAACATTCTTGTTTCAAATGTCTATCAATACTATTAGTTTATTCGCGCTATTTACAAATGTTATTCTGCTTATCAATCGATCATAAGCGATATATAAATATAAATACGCGGTTGTAACTTTACCTCTTCATTAATGTTCAAGTTATTTTTTTAAGAAAATCGTAAAAATAAGTTACCGCTGCAGAAAGTAACCTCTAGTTTATGCGTTCCAAAGTAATGGATACAACATATATGTCACTAAAGAAAATTATCTGGCATTAAACGGACTTTCAACTGATATCAAAGTTGTATCTCATTCTGTTTTTTTTTTTGAGATAATAGGAACTTTACATTTAAACATAGCAGTTTTACTATCAATACTTTTTCCCCCACGGCCTAGGACAAATACTTTCCGAGATACAATTGCTTACTTCGCTTAGAGACCCACCCTGTACAATCAGCTTGTCTCGACGAATTTAAATGTGTGAAGATGAGAAATTGATTAATTGCGCGCACTTTCAATCTCTGATCAGTACATATGGGAACACTTTCTTGTGAAAAAATTCTGAAGGCCGTGGGAAAGGTAAGCTACGCCCACTTCTGGGAATGAAAAGAAGGCGCCGACAAGTATTCACTAAAGGTGTACAGGGGCGTGCGACCTGGTCTCCGCGGGCTTGAATATACAGGATGGGGATAAAATATTTTTGTTGGAGCATGTGTGGGTCCATTGGGAGCATGTTCTAAAATTATTTTGAAATATACAGGGTGTCCCAAAAGAAAGTTACACATAAAAGTTATCAAAATTTAAATGGAACATCATGCATATTATTGCGTATTTCGATGACACAGACTAAATAAAGGCAAGTTACTGTTACATTCCCTATACCTAGATTCAACAGTTTCTGAGATATTTAACAATGTTTGAAAATGTAGATCAATATTTCGAATGAGTAGCTGCTGTACGTATTTAAGTTATGTGTTTTAAGCTGTATTGTTTCATTAGCACAACCATTACATCTAATGCTAAAATAAAGATGCTTTGTAAAAAGTTATACAGGCTGGTTAAAATCTTACCTTTAACTGTGGGTACCATTAATGCTCAATAACTTGCTTATTTTAAATGGGACAACCTGTATCTAATATCGTCATTGGATTTTAATTTTATTTCTCTTTTAAATGTTATTAAGGTTCCCTACACCTATCTCTTATAGTTTTTTGTAAAAGTCAATTTAGTGTTTTAATTGGCGATTATGTACTAAAAATTTGGTTAAATCCAGGTAGCTTTGACATGATGGTAATTGTTAAGATTTGTTTTTCTTTGTTTTTTACAAATAAGTTACCCTTACGTCAGGCAACCCGTTTTACGACAGAATATGTTTATACATATTCATAAGATAAGATATAAATCGATTTTTGGCGAGCGAACTGTTTGGTAAAGTAACGACCGGATCCATTTGGTTCACTCATTTATGACGTCATACAAGCGAACTGGTTGGTCAAATAAGCAAACCGCTCGGTGATATGTTTGGTGTTTATGATTTGTTTACATTTCGTTGTCGCCACTATTCATAACCTACTGCACTGCTTTACCCTTTTGTGTTTATTTTTTATTTAATATAAAATGGAAGGCATGGACACAAAATACACAGTAGATCATATAAATTTAAAATGTGAAACAAATCGTTTCTTTCTTATCTAACACTCAATATCATTTGTGACGCCTTATACATGTTTGTTGAATTATTCCAAAAAACATTAACTTAAAATGCATCATCATTAAAATGTATATGTCGTATACATTCACTGTAAGAATTATCTAGTCAAATAAACGCACTATACATCGGATACCTGTTAAGACCAAAGTAAAATTTAGGTTAGAATGGATGATATTTACACAACAAACGCCATCACACCGAACACTGCGTTTTGGCGTGGGTAAGTTTTGAGAGTGTGTAAGAAATGTAAAATAAAGGTACAAATAAAATCAAAGACGTGTTTATTACATGAAGTCATCAACATATTTTCGTCCTTCGAATAAACCAGATACGAAACATCGACAAATCACGGGGAAAATTGAATGAGAAACAAGTTTGTGATACAATAAAACAGTAGCAGCTTTAGCAGATTTCAAGACACAAGAAACAATAGCATTGGTAGTAAATCTCAACATTTCATTTTCCTTTCCATTCTTCCTATTACAAAATTACACGTACAAGATGGTAAACACCGAGTCCAAAACAAAACAGTCGAAACAACAACGGCGAATGAACTCAAACAGCTGAAACATCAGCGAGACACGTTAAAAGGGCAAGTTACAAGATTCAACACATTTTTAGAGAGTTTTAATGTTGAAACATCAGACAAAAATCAACTAAAATTTAGAAAATCAAAATTCGAGACAATTTACGATCAATTTCAAGACGTCCAGACAAAAATCGAATTAGTTACGGGGTGTACAGAAGACGGCGAACGCGATGAATTCGAAAATTCATATTTCAAAACATGGTCGCTAGCTGATTCATTCCTACATAATTTCTGTAATAGCGATTGTGCAGATGAAATTAGATTACCATCCATTAATTTACCGAAATTTAATGGAACATATTGATAAATGGTTCTTGTTTTATGACACATTTGAAGCTATTATTCATAAATACACTAAATTAAATAACCTAAGAAGATTTCAATATTTACAAACATCGTTAGAAGGTGAAGCTTTAGATGTTATAAGATCGTTAGAATAATTGTCAAATGGATATTATGTAATTGCATGGGAGATGTTAAAAAAGAGATTTCATAACAATAAACATATGATTTTCGATCATGTAAAAAGCATTATGAATATAGCAGAGCTCAAAAAAGAATCATATACAGATTTAAGAACGTTAACAGATTCATTTCAAAAACACATACGCGCACTTGAAATTCTTAACCAACCGCTAAAACATTGGAGTACAATTGTAATATAGGTACATCATGATGACGAAATTGGTTTATAACACAAACAAACAGTCGGAAACGTTCATTTTAAAGAAAGAAGCAACAGAAATGCCGACATTAAACGAATTCACTGAATTTTTAGATCAAAATAAGATCAAATAAGAATAAAATAGAAAAAAACAAGGTCACGGAAAAAAATAGTAAGTTACGAATCATCATCAGTAGCAGTCGTAGATAATTGTGATTTATGTCAAGAAAATCATAAAATAGATATACATTTGTAAAAAATTCATAGAAATGTCAGTCCCAGATGGAATCAATTACATAAGAAAAACACGAAGGTGTTACATAATTGTTTGAAGAAAAATCATACAACGGCCAATTGTTTAGGAAGCAACTGTAAAAAAATGCAACAGAAAACATGCTACGTTGATACATTCAAAAAATCATTACACAAACACTCAATGTAATACACAAAATTCAAGCAAAGAAACAATTACACAGCAATCAAACAGATCTCAATTACCATTAAAGCATACAACCGAGAATCAAGACAGTCAGCAGACAACAACGGTTCTTTCCAACACCGCTTAGAACCAATTCGGAATTAGCCAGCGCATGCGCAAGCAATATTATAGCGGCCTTATTATATTTTGCGCATGCGCGAACCTAATGAATCACAACAATCAGTAACCTGTCACTCCATAAACAATAGCATGAGTCAAATACTCTTATCAACTGCTATGGTTTTTTATTTACAATAGAAAAGGTGAAAGGAAATATTTTAGAGTTTCACTAGATTCTGCTTCACAATGCAATTTTATAACAAAGCAAGCATGTGAGGAATTGGGATTAAACCCAAGAAATACCAAACACACAGTTTACGGATTTGGGAATAAAACCAATATTATTACAGAGGAAGTCAATGTTTGTCTTTATTCAGTAGGGACAGTGTTTCAAATTACAGTACGAGTACTACTTGTACCAAAAATCACAAATGACCTTCCATTAACTACCATACCGAAATCATTGTTGAAAATTCCTGATAATATCAGCTTAACGGATCTTACATTTTATATATCATTGCAAATTGAATTATTACTGGGTGCTCAAGTTTTCATTAAGTGATCAAGAAGAAGAATGTGAGACCCATTTTACCAAGAATTACAAAAGAAATGAGAATGGGCAGTTTATTGTCAAGTTACCTTTCAATGAAAACAAAGAGAAAGTAGGAGAATCACAATCAGTGGCAACGCGAACATTCGTGAATTTAGAGCAAAGAATGGCAAAGAACGATACATTGCATGATGAATATTGCAGCTTTATGCAGGAATACAAAAGATTAGGTCATATGACTGAATTACAAAGGTTACCAGATAAATATTATTTTTTGCCGCATCACGCAGTCATTAAACAGGAAAGTTTAACAACGAAACTTAGTGTAGTTTTTGATGGTTCAGCCGCAACTTTTACATCTCACTTAATCAGCCTTAAGAAAAGGTCCAATCATTCAAGATGAATTATTTTAAATTCTTTTAAGATTCAGTTCGCATAATGTAATTGTAACTGCTGATATAGCGAAGATGTATCGACAAGTCAAAATACATGAGAATGGTATAAATTTTCAGCTTATATTGTGGATATACAATCCTAATGATGATATCAAGATGTTTAAGTTAAATACAGTAACCTATAATACGACTACTGCACCATTTCTTGTCGTCAGATGTTTAAAACAAGTTGCATTAGATGAATCAGAAAATCGCCCAGTAGCATCTGAAGTTGTGCAAAATTATTTTTACGGAGACGATTTGCTCACAGAATTTCAGACAGAAAAGGAAGCATGCAAAGTAACAAAAAACGTAATACAAATTTTAAGCATAGCAAATTTTGAACTTCGAAAATGGCGTAGCAACTCAAAAATAATATTACAGCACTTAAGCAGTGAATTATCGCAACTTAATTCATTGGATAACATACTTATGTTTGACGCAGATACTGCAATCAAAACTTTAGGATTACTTTGGAATTCGACTCAAGATACTTTCCAGTATAGCACAAATTATCTGAATAAAGATAATATTTCAAAGAGATCAATTTTGTCAACTATAGCCAAGATTTATGATCTATTAGGTTTGTTAGGCCCAGTGATAGTAATAGCCAAGCTAATAATGCAAGAAATCTGGATAATAAATAAATATATAGCATGGGACAAAGCGCTACCAGAAAATATTCAATACAAATGGAGAATATTTGCAACAGACTTACAACAATTATCACAATTTCTTATACCTAGAAAGATGACTAATCATTATGCATACAACAAAATCGAATTACATGGTTTATGTGAGGCATTACAAAGTGCATACGGAGCATGCATCTACGTGCGCAGTTTAGCCAAAGATCATTCACATTCAGTACGTTTAGTCTGTTCCAAATTAAAAGTAGCACCACTAAAGACAATTAGTCTTCCCAGGTTAGAATTATGTGCAGCCCTATTACTTTCACAATTACTTCAAAAGATTATGTCCTCATTTAGCTTGAATTTTAACAGAATCACATTATGGACACACTCAATGATCACGTTAGCATGGATCAAAATGTCACCGTCCAATTGTAAAAGTTTTGTATGTAATAGAATTGCAAAAATACAAAAATTGACAGATGAAACTTCATGCAGACATGTTTCTAGTTCATATAATCCAGCAGATCTCATTTCTAGAGGCAGATATCCTCATTGTTTGCTATCCGAAAACCTGTGGTGGCACGGGCCATCGTGGCTAACGCAAGACGAATCTTTATGGCCGCAAACGCAAATTAAAGAGGAATTTGCTGAAGATTCTTTAGAGATGAAGAAAGTTATAACACTCACGTGCACATTACATACAGAATCATTCATTTTTGGAAAATTCTCAGAATTCTCTGAACTTCATCGATTCACAGCATGGTGTCTGAGATTTAAAAATAACACATTGATTAAAGAGAACAAACTGCATAGCAACTTATCAGTTTATAAATTAGAGTATGCAACAAAGTGTTTAGTGAAATTAGCTCAGCAATCTCAATACGCCGACGAAATTAAAAGGCTACAGAGCAACATACCACTTTCCAAGAAAAGTAAGTTACTAAATTTGAATCCCTATTTAGACAAAGAACAAATTTTGCGGGTTGGAGGCAGACTTGCAAATGCAAACATATCACATTCTCAGAAACATCCATATTTACTACCGCCAAACCATCTGCTCACCGCACTCCTTATAAGGTATGAACACAAACGACAATTACACGCAGGACCTCGACCCACTTTATACAATCTACGTTTTCGATATTGGATACCGTCAGGAAAAAAAACATTCTAAAAATTATCAGATCGTGTATAAGATGCTTCCGTACATCACCACTGGAAATCTCACAATTCATGGGAAATTTACCTCCACAAAGAGTCCAAGATACTCAACCATTCGAAATAACTGGAGTAAATTTTGATGGTCCGATGATGATACGAGAAAGTCAACGTAGAGGAATAAAACTCATACGAATTAGAATAAATGCTACATTGTAAGCATATCTACAATGATTTCCAATTTGTTTTGTGACCAAGAATATATACCTCGAATTAGTAAATATTATCTGGCATTTTTTCCATCATGCAGCCAACTTTTTTAGATTGCATTAAGAAGATTTAAATCCGTAAAGCGACACATTAAGAAAGTAATTCAAATACATTGTTAACGCAACGAATTCGACCAAGGTTAACAACAAATTACAAAAATCCTTTGTCATGTCATCAAAAGCAATTGGAGATTCACAACATGCTGACTATTACGAACCAGATCTGGCATTACAATCCATCATAAACCACACTTTGGTAGATTTACAGAAGATGAAACAAAACATAGTAAAACGATGCAAGAAAGAATATTTGTCAAACTTCAGCAACGTTAAGGTGACGTCAAACATCCAAGTCGAAGACCATGCTACTAACACAAATTGAATCCAGATGGCTACTTGGAATAGTGATACAAGTGCCAAAACCATGGTTTTCCTAATTGGAGATTCACAACATGCTGACTATTACGAACTCAGATCTGACTACAATCAATATCAATAAACTCTACCGATGGTAGCACTTACAGAAGATGTGTTTAAAACATAGTAAAAGCATCATAAAGAATATTTGTGACACCAGCAACTGTTAATCAGGTGCTCCCAAACGAATCCAAGTCGAGACGGGATTAAACTCTCTCCAAAAAATCAACGAATACCAGATGGCTACTTGGAAGAGTGATACGTCCTGCACAAGGAAGTGATGGTTTAGTGCGCGTAGTTACCAGTTAAAATCGCAAATGGTTGTATTAGACGGTCAATAACGCAAGTTTCAAAATTGCCTATGAACAAGTAATTGTTCTACAACTTGCTTTATGTTCCATGTTGAAAGTCTAGATACTTTCAAGGCGGCCGGCATGTTAGGATTTGTTTCTTTTTGTTTTTTACAAATAAGTTACCCTTACGTTAGACAACCCCTTTTACGACAGAATATGTTTATAACATATAATGTTTTACTGTCATTGAAAGACGCCAGTTATTTATAGGTTAAGTTTTAATAGTGTGTAAGAAATGTAAAATACAGGTACAAATAAAATCAAAGACGTGTTTAATTACATCAAGTCATCAACAGCAATAATTTCAGATATTAATTTTGTCTAATTATTCTTGAAAAGTAGGCAGTGGTGCATTGGATGTTGCTTCATATTTATTGGAAACAAAACAAAAATTAACCAATATATGTCTTATTACATACAAATTTTCACCATAAACTTAATACAAAAGAAAACAATTCCATGTAGATTTATTTATGTATTGAAAATAAAGGACTCTAATTTGAGTGGTATTTCAATAGTTTCTTTCGGCGTCGTTCAATGACAGTAAAACACTATATCTTGTCTTATGTCAATCCAGTCAATCCATTTCAAATCACCCAATATAAGTAAAATGTTTTGTTACTTCCAAATGCTCAAACTTTGAGTATCATCAAACTTCAATACTTTTTACAAACGTATAATAATAAATAATGAATTTGTTGTTTGTACGAGTATATACAATGAGAAGTGATGGCTTGGAAAAATTGCAGACAAAAGTGAAGATAATAATGATGTTTTGGTGCATTTCTTTCGCCCTTCTGGACCAAAAACTGCCTTTCAACTTTCCAAAAATGATACTGCTTGTGTGCCTGCAAAGAAAATAGTACGAAAAGTGACTCCATTGGATCTCAAAACAGTGTCTGGTAGAACACACAACATAACTTATAAACTTGTTTAAACTTTGTTCAACTTTCTAATAAAAATTGCAGCTGGTAAGTAGCTACAACTGAAGTTTTAAATCTAAATATATAGATAAACAGTATTGTGTCTATACTGCACGTAAGTTTAGTACAACAAATGTATCGGTATAAGTTCAGTTTAAGAATTACAACTCTTACCTATTGCTATCACTACGTATTGTTATTTAAACGTAGAAATATTTGATCATGTATTATTTGTAATGATTTAAACATCATTCGACCAATAACAATTGTAATAATTCTTCTTTGTAAACTTGGCAGTGCATGAGCGTGTGGAACACTAGCGTTTTTACTGAAATTCACTGCTCTATTACTGCAAATGTAGTTGAGTCTCAATCATAATTTATTTGTGAGATATTCCTATGTGTATAAAGAACATTCTGTAAAATTTTCACTTGTTTTCATTCAGTCCCTTTTAAGATATTGACCTGAGAAAATTGATGTTAAAAGATTTTCGGCAATTTTTGAAAAGCTCTAGAAAAAAAAAGGAATGCATTCTCAGGACTAAAACATATACTACAGATAGTTGTCTAAGCATTCAACACAGCAGTAACAGATTATTAGTGAATCTCTCTTCTTTCATAAAAATGTATGGTCTTAAAAAGTAACGATTGATAACTTTTTTCGGAGTTTTATAGACAGAGTTTGACAAACTTTCTTGCACGATACAAAAATGAAAAAATGTATGCCTGAAGTTCATTTCATGCGGAACACACTGGTTCTTGAATTATTCTGATAACATTTAAAACAGCTTGGAAATTGACTTGCCGCAAACCACGTTTTCTTAAAAATTTGACCAACCGCCATTTAAAAATGGCTGCAAAAAAACTATGGCTTATAATTTTTTTTCCGAACAGTGTTTTGTGACTGTCTACATACAGGGAACTCATAATACAATACATAATACATTCTGGAAAATAAAAAAATGTTGAGCAACATGGTGATTTGAAATGGATTGACCCAAATATGTATAAACATATTCTGTCGTAAAAGGGGTTGCCTAACGTAAGGGTAACTTATTTGTAAAAGTATCTTCATTTTAGCATTAGATGTAATGGTTGTGCTAATGAAACAATACAACTTAAAACACATAACTTAAATACGTACAGCAGGTACTCTTTCGAAATATTGATCTACTACATTTTCAAACATTGTTAAATATCTCAGAAACTGTTGAATCTAGGTATATGGAATGTAACAGCAACTTGCCCTTATTTAGTCTGCATCATCGAAATATGCAATAATATACACGGTGTTCCATTTAAATTTTGATAACTTTTATGTGCAACTTTCTTTTGGGATATCCTGTATACTTCAAAATAATTTTAGAACGTGCTCCCAATGGACCTACACATGCTCTAACAAAAATATTTTAAGTATGTGTACCGTTTTTTGTATATCAACTGAGGTGAATGTGGTGCCCTGTACATACAGTCCGTTATACAGGTGTCCCAGAAATATATGTCCATATGATGCCATCGGCTGTTTTATTGGCGTGTGCACCTGCAGAGAATGGTATACAACGATAGTGCCCATACTGGTAATTTTCAATTTAGCATTGGTTACTGGTAACCTATTGGTAATTTTCGATTTACTAATGTATGTATGGTATGTATTCTCCTCGGGCGTGTGAAGATTCGAAAATATAACCGTAACTAATGTCGTTTGGTGACGTAGTAAGGAGCGTTATAATCGCGCAATATACAGGGTTTCCCAACTTGCTAGTGTCAATGCACAGGATATGTCAATATACAGTGACGTAGTAGCGATTTTTAGCAATTTTGGCCTTGAGTTTTTTTTTTAATTTATTTTAGTAATTTTGTAGTGGCTTTTTTTGTAATTTTATGAACAGGAGCGATGGCAGCAAAAGGGGAAGACGGAGACGTGGCGGTTTACGTAAATGCGTATACGCGCGGCAGTGAGTCGCTGACTTTCTCGCCCAACAACGATATAGTTTTCAGAGAAACGATAATTTGCGAGTGCTAAAATCACTAGACTGAGACTAAACACGCAGGGACGATTGTCCATGGTAGACAGGTAGAAGCAGCGCTGACGGAAGATAAGATGCAGGTGTCAGTTTCCAGAGGATGCCCACAGGGAGATGTACTATGATGTAAGTACTAAGATGTAATTAACGAACTGCTCGTTCTGCTAAATAATGCAGCCTTCTATACACAGTGATAAGCTCATGACATAGTAATACTCACCATTGGTAGGAGTACCGCCATAATCTCAGAACTTGTGCAAAGAGCACTTAATATGGTAGAAGGGTGGTGTAAAAAGGAGAACCTTAGAGTAAATACGGAATAAATTGCGCTTGTACCCTTTACCAAAAGGAGGAGATTAGATGGCCTGAGAGCACCTACTCTATATAATGAAGTTATATAGATTAGTCAAGAGGCTAAGTTCCTTGGACTCTAAATTAAACTGGAACTAACATTTGAAAAAAATGAGACCGACAACTGTAAAAGGGTGTTAATAACAATCCGTAGAACTGTTGGAAAAACATGGGGACTCAAACCGCATATGATGTACTGATTGTATAGAATGGTAGTAAGACCCACGATAACTTATGGCTGCCTGGTTTGGTGGTCAAAAATCATACAGAAGGTAACTAACTTCTCGAGAATTCAGAGACTGACATGCGTATGTATACCTGGAGCTATTAAGAGCACCCCAACGGCTGCTATGGAGACCATGCTAAACCTGCGCTCCGTCCCCTCCCCCATATTTTTATCATGAGAGAGGCTAGTATGGGAGCGTACAGACTGAGAAATACCAACTGGAACACCCACTATGGGTTGGGACACACCAGAGTAGAAACAACAGTAAGAAACCCAATCTTTGATATGAGCAGCGACATAGCAATCATCAGGATTTCCTACGAAAAACCCTTCAAAGTTTTCTTGAATTGGGATGAGTGGAAAAATGGGAGAGAGAAATCCGCACACCCAAAATTGGTATACTGATAGGTGAAGAGCGGGTACTAATTTCGGCGTTAGTGTGTATGAGGAGAACAAGAGTTACAAGGTATGTGAACTACTTGGGCAATACACCACGGTATTTCAAACAGAAATATATGCTATACAAACCTGTTCGTTGGAGAGTCTGCGGCGCCAACCGCGAGGAGAGGCAATCTGCATTCTCTCTGACAGTCAGACAGCCTTAAAGATTCTAGCATCTTATTATATAGCCTCCAAACTAGTATGGGAATGTCTGCAAAACCTGTTCTGGCCAGAAACAACAAGGTCACCTTCGTGTGGGTGCAGGGCACAGGGGTATAGCGGGCAATGAAACTGCAAACCAGCTAGCGAGCGAGAGTTTCCAAATAAAATTTACCGGACCGGAGCCAGGTGAAGGTATTGCAGAGTGCAGTACGTGGTGCAATTAATGAGTGGATTATAAAACAGCATCAAGTAAACTAAATTGGAACCATGTAGCTGGACAAAGGCAGAGCACGGATGATGGAACAACCGTCACAGCGATTAACTGCTGACTTACTTGCATCAAACAGGACTCAGCTCACGGCAGTAACATGTCTATTAACAGGATATGGCTGTCTAAGAGGTCACCTGCACAAGATGGGGATCTATAAAGATGAACCTCTATGCCATCTCTGTAATGAGGAGGAAGAAACAGCCTCTATCATCTTCGAATGCGTAGCACAGTCAACGTAGGGTTGCTATACAAAGCGCGTTTGATCTACCAGTGGCTCAAGAAAATATTCTGAAAAACTAAGTGTGCATTGCTTTTCTACGGACTTTCAAGTAAAGACTGTTGTCAAGTCGCCTATCAAATGGCGAAAATAAATAGTATTAAAGTGCCTTTAAGTTGGGAAACCAACAAGTTAGCTGAAATTGACTGCTAGCGCGGTTTTCGTGAACGTAATGCAGATTTGAGTCGTAGAAGATCCGAACCATGCCGTTTGGCTAGGGCAACATCATTCAATAAAGAGACTAGCAGTATTTTTGACAACCTGGAAAAAATAATACAAAAGTATCCATCGTTTGCGAATGGAACGCGCATTTACAATTTACATGAAACTGGCACCTCAACAGCGCAGAAACCTCAGGGGTCGTTGCACCAAAAGGACGCCGAAATCTGTGGCGAAAAGGGAATCTACTACGCGCTGTATAATAAGTGCTGCGAGTCAAGCTTTGTCCCCCATTATCATTTATCCAAGAAAAAAGGTGATGATTTTTTGCCGAATACCGTAACAAATCGACAAGATCCCACATGTTCTGCATTTGACCAGAGTTCATTTGTTACCGACATTTTACTTTCTGTTGATAACGACCCTACCCCTACCCTGCCGTTCTTAACACCAATCCTGCGGTACTAGCCACTGATTTTGCAGGACCTTCTAATTCTGAAACAAATTTAATAACACCCGATCAGTTTAGTGCTCCGCTTAAAGCTGGCCCTCGAAACAACAAACAAAAGCAAGCAGATCAGGCAGAAGCATTATTACAACAGACAACCCTGAGAAGGATGAAATAAACCAAATTAGACAGGCAGCTGTTTGGAAAAAAAAGGAGCTAAAGTAAAAAAAGTTAAACGGCAAGTTCTGCAGAGTGATTCCGAAGGTGATAGTGAAAATGAAAAAAATTTATGCCAAGAAAGCGATGGTGAGTGACTGGTACGAGAGAGACGAAGATAGCGACGCGAATGTCTTGACTGATAGAGACTTTTTGCTTCCGACATCACGCAGAGCAGAAGTATGAGAATATGTTGTAGTTTTGTTTTGTACGAAAAGAGAGTTTATTACGTTGCCAAAGTATTAGAGCCCCTTAACGACAATATGGAGTATTTTGTAACATTTCTAAGACTAAAACTTAAAACACAACTCCTGTTTTGCATGCCAGACGTAGCCGAAACGGCATTTATCAAAGAGGATGTTAAATTTCTACTTCCAAAACCATAAGTCAGTGGTTCAGTCAGACGCCAATCCTATTATAAATTTTCATTTAGTTTTGCGTTCTCGAATGTGCGTTAAATTGTAGCTGCTCTTCCTTATATAATAAAGTTTCTGATATGAAGCCATCTTTTAATTTGAAATAAGAACAAATAATCTTGTTTTTATGTGATTTAGACAGCTGATTCACTGTGTAGTAGTTTCTGAAAACTAATGCCTTCCAGGCTGGAAGGCATTAGTTTTCAGAAAGAAAATGTTAAAAATACTTTCGTTAATTAATGTAAACTGATCCACTGTTTACCACATACTGAGAATCGGATTAGGTACATGCGAACTGCCCGCTTTATGTGTTTTGCTGTTTCGGCATGAAACCTTAATAGTTCGGCCGAACAAGTTCATTTCGAATCTGTGAACTAATTCTTTTAGTTCAGCTAAAAGAATAGTTCTTTTTAATAGTTCGTTCGCGAACTACACATCTCTACTTCCAGGTAATCTCATAGGTGTTCTAAGTACATGAGTCATGGCAAAAAAATTAGAAAATACCATCGATTTCATTCGAATATAAAAGTTTAAATAAAAAAAGGGATCCACTGTTAACCATCCTACCCTACTTACACAAGAATATAGTATAGGATTTGCAACACCTACCACCCGCGATACTATAATTCATTCAAGCGATGAAAAAGGTTTTTATGTAGAAGAAAAATATGTAATAAGGTTAGTCAACCAATTGCTGTCTAATCTTCTTCATCCAGTAGAAACATTGAAAATAAAGGAATCACTACAAAATAAGGTATATTAAAATGAGATCTGTTGCGCTTAACTTTACAAATTAAATATAAGGTATGGCGTTATTCTAACAGTGAAGTGTAAACAAAAAGCCATTGTATATTAAAATTACCTCCATCATTCCTTGAACCATTACATTAGAAATATGAGGCATTTTCCTATAAAAATATTCCAATTGAGACTGATATAGTTATATAGAACACACCAAAAAAGATGTACAGCAGTATTTTAATACATTTCTTTCGATAAATTAAATATTTTTTGTTTTTTGTAGTTGAGATATGTATGTAGATATAGAGAGAATTTATATCATTTAGGATGGGTTTATAAATGCGAGGATAAAAGTGTCACGTAAGTAACTGAGAGATATTACTAACTGGCAGATAAAATTTAGCAACTACAATGCTTTATCTTGCAGATAACTTCTATTTAACACTCAATAATTGTAATTATCTTACGAATAAAATTTTATCTGCAAGTTAATTGATTTATCATCAAATTGATAAACCCACCCTAAGCGATACAAGTTTATCTGAATATTCAGACACACCTACAGATTAATATTGTTATTACTTTAAATACAATTTCAATATAACATGTTAACAACGGCAAGACATATAGGCGAAATGGATTCAGAAAAATATACAAGAACATTTGAAACGGTTTTCGACACAAAATATGACAAAAACTGAAAATACAGGACGGCTACTGGCGTAGTAGATAATACGGTTTCTTTCCGGAGGAACCGGATTAGAACTCTGGCGTTTCGTTTCTGAGTTTGGTTTTCCGTGGCTTTTAAGCATGGTTAGCAAATATGGATCTTAGTTGTTCATGCCGAGATTCTCTGTAACCGGCGAAAGCTATTTTCCTGTCTATAATATACTATTTACCCCCATACTCAGATAGCACGTCAGCTTACAGTAAGCTGTATTTTGATTCGATTTTTACTTGTTTATCCACCTTAATGTGGCTAATTTAGAACAAGTTTACTTTACGCTTGGAATTCTAGCAGGTCACAATCAGTTTAGGCGGCGTTTTCGACTCTGCCTAGCACACATGCACATACGCACAACGTGCAACCGTTTTTGATTTTGTTATAATATTGTTATTACTTACAGTTTTTTTATAATTTGCTGTTATCATTGTTACTTAGCCATAGTTAAAAACACTAAAAAGTGACCAAAGTAACTATAACCTCTTAATTTCGATGGCGATTTTAGTGCAGAAGGCAGGTAAGTGTTTTAAAATGATTTTCTTTCTTACCATATGCATAATTAATTCTAATTTTTTAACGTACTTGTTTGCTTTAATATCTTAACTTCAACTGAACGAAATACTCCTACATAATATGGCATTACTTACACGGTTTTTCCTATACAGAGATCAACTTCTCCAAAAAAACATGTCTAACCAGTTAATCCATGTGATATACATATATATAAATATATATGTATATATTAAGAAAATAAAATCGTTGTTGCTAGGTTTGTTTTTTATTTTTGATATATTGGAAAGTTTCCAAAGGCTTTATTAACTGAAAATAACTGACATTATGGTCTACGAAACGCCAATTGGAAACTTATCTACACGATAACACCGGTAAGACATTCAATAATATTAATTCATCCTTGAATCAAGCTTAATACAAACTTAATATGCTGGAACAACAAACACTATACAAGCTGGACAAATAAGCTCCATTTAGCCTTTCTGTAAGTTTTCTGATTAATCAGAGAAGCTTACTATGAGCTCTCAAAATAAGTATCATTTAAGCTTGTCATGTGTAAAATAGGAAGCTTAATTCAAGTTGGATATAAGCTTGCAGCTTTCTATGACAAGGTGGAAGTAAGCTACCACTATTATCATGGCAAGTCTGATTCCAGCTTATTTCACACAATTTTTGCCATCTGAGAATAAATTAATACCACATATTTATCTGTGAACTGAATATTTAAAAATATTGTTGCTTTCACATCTTACTATTTTGAAATATTAAATGGAGATTTGAAGCATAGTTGTGAAGGGAAATTATTCGTACTGCTGGAAACTTAACGACAACTACATGTTTAAACTACATATAGGTATAAATGCCGTATATCTTATTGCACTTATTTTTTTATCACGATGTATATTATCAAGAATAACACAACCACCAGTGCTACCTATCAACAATCAATTGCAGAGCTCCATATCTTTCGCATAAGATCGATAGTTTCTACTAAAATTAAAATGCTTCGTAGGATACTAGGAAGAATTTGATATCTTGAGCAAGCTACCAATAAATAAAAGAACATTCTAATACTATCTAACAAGTATTAAACTACTTATAATTATAGATTATATTATTAAAGATCAAAGTAATTTCACCATGTCATTTACTAACAAAGGAGCACCGCCAGGTGTCAACTCCCGAAAGAGTACCTTAAAATAAGAAGTACGTATTTTTTTTAGCAGCGCAATCACCTGATTTTGGGCATCAACCCCCTCCAAAGTTTGAGCAATTTTTCAATTTATACTATTATCCCCGCAATTATAACAGGTATTACAACATTCTTTCAACAAAATTTGCAGCATATTACATAGTCTACAAGATTGTGCTATTATATACATATATGTATTGTCTGATATCAGAATAATAAATCAGAACGTATGAACAGAACACTGTTAAATATGGTAGCTCAAAGATTATCGAATCTGCTATTCAAAAGCTTATCAAAATACTTATGGGGTGAGGCATTAAAGTCATCTGTGTATGAACTAAATCGCACACCCAGATCCGTTTTGGGGAAAGGAAACACTCCATCATTACTTTAGCACGGCAGATATGATATACAAAAAATAAGTTTTTGACTTTCGCGCGTCGTTTACTGCAATACGAAGAACCAATAAACTTGGACCAAGAGCCATAAAAGCAGTAATGGTTGGTTATTGTGGAGGAGGATATAGATTATGGATAAAATGAAGAGAAGATTGTAAAATCCCGAGATGTACATTTTGTAGAAAACATAATAGGCAGAAGAGGAAATTGACAAATCAGATGAAATTGACGAAGACAAATCAGACAATAGTGACGATGATTTACATGTCGATTACAGTGAAAGAAGGAGATCTAAGTAAGCGAGAAATCTAAAGAAACCAACAAACTTGAATGATTATGAACTTTACACGGCATATTATTTACTGAGCGAATCCAAAGATCTACCTAAAGCGTACAAAGAAGCAAGTGAACAACGCGAATGGAAAGAAGCTATTAAAGGTGAGCTTGATTCACACCAAAAAATGCAAACATGGCATGATTACCTCAAAAGCAAACCGCGATAGACACAAAATGGGTTTTTAGAATTAAAGAAGATGGGACTAAAAAGGCGAGATTGGTCGCAAGAGGATACCAAGAACCCTATGATGAAAACTTAGAATATATTTATTCACCTGTAGAATGTCGACGATCAGAATCGTAGTGTCAGTATCTGTGCAAAATAATTGGAATCTAAAACAAATTGATGTTCCAGCAGCTTTCCTCAACAGTAAACTCCAAAATGACGTATACATAAATGTTCCACAAGGACTACATAGCAAAGTGAAGACATTTAAATTAAATCGCGCTCTATATGGACTTCGTTGTGCACCAAAAGTATGGAGCGACAAATTTAGCGAGGTCATGTTAAATCTTGGTTTTCGTCGATCTAAGTACGATTTTTGCTTATATTGTAAAAGTGGCGTGTATCTTGTACTTTTTGTTGACGTTATCATTACTGATGAGGAAAAGCAAGTTAAAGAGTTGTTAGTGAGTCTGAGTAAAGAATTAGACGTCAAAATTACAGAAGAGGTATCTTCATTTCTGGGAATAGAGATAAGTAAAATGGACACGTATTTGAAAGTAACACAATCTAAAATAATAAGCAAATTACTCAATGAATTCAACAATAAACAAAATAATTAAATAATTGTTTTTGTACCGTGAACATTATATTTTGCTATTATTTTCCATGATCAACATAGAATTAAATGTTAACAAATTTCTTAAGCTTTAAACGCTTCTCATTTGTTTATTTTTTAGTTAAATACAGCTATGTATTCGATATTTTTCGTTCAAAACGTTATGCTCTTTCCAAATATGTACAAATATAACATTTTTTGGCTTGAAGTGAAAGAAGCTTACTATTAATAATGTTTCTTTGACATCGACTAAATTCCAACATAACTACTTTATTATTCATTTAAGGACAATAGTGTATTAAAGCTTTTATATCACAAATAAAATTATCTTTCTAAATATGTACAAATATACAGGGTGTTCCATTTAAAAAAAATTATAAATTTTAAAATATCTCAGAAATACGTAATTCAATTGTTTTTTCATGAACTGCATAGTAATCAGCGTTAAAAACACTAATAATTTGCTAATTTGACTACAACTGTAGTTCCAAAAATAACAGAGATAGCAATAGTGCACCGATAACTTCGAACACAGTGTACATATATCTACTAGCATACTTTTGTTTTTCTTTTTCATCAAAAATAGATCGCTTTTGTGTAAAATAGTGATGGGCGATTCGAATGCAAATGACTCCTAAAGTAAAAGATGATTCGCATCGATTCGTGATGATTCATGACTCTCCATACTAACGACAGGATTCGAATCGTTCTGGTGATCCGAATGCTAATTACTATAAATGATTCGTATGATTCGTACCGAAGGATCGTAACAGATTCAGTCCGATTCATTGATGACTCGTCGTATTAGAGATTCGAGTTTGGAGTGTATTCTAATGATCTTGCGAAATAGTATTAATTAAGATTTATATTTCAGTAAAATAAAAAAAACCTAAATACACAGATACATTCATGAAAATAGTCTACCTTGCTAAAAAAACGATAAGAATTATTTCTTATTGGCGCTTTTATATGTAGGGACAGGAACTACCAACTATAAAAGCTAGCGAATGAATATGTTCATGACATCATAATACACCACTGTAGTATAAATAGTAACGATTCATATTCATGCTACCTATTAGCGTACAAACTATTTGAGTCATACGTATACGACTGTTCGTAACACACCTACAATTTACCAATATGAAACACATATACTCTTTGGCTTCGATTTAGTTTCATATCAATTGACTAACTCTAATATACACGAATTCGTACGAAGTAAATGATTCATATAAGTTACGTATACTTATACAGATTCGTAAAATGGTACGAATCATACTACTACGATCAATTGCTACCAGTATACTACTTGACTCCGATTCGTATCAAGCGACGGTGCGACTCCAAAATGATACGGATTCGTATAAAGTAAATGATTCGTATAGGATTATACGAATCCGTATAAATAGTGAAGAGTCGTACCGTACGAATCACACATCAGAGTCGTATAAATTGTACGAATCATACGAATCCGATCCATCGCTAGTTTAGAAAACGATGATGCATGATAAATTTGAAAAGTAGTAATAAACAATTAATAATAAACTTTCAAATATTTGACTTATATCTACGTACCTTGTCTATTATAGTATAATCGAGAGTTTGCATAATACTTTAAGGTTGCAGACAATAACGGTTCCCAAAATCTGGCAATTGGGTCGCTAAAAAAAAATACGTACTTCTTATTTTTAGGTACCTACTCTTTTAGTCTGCATCGAGATCGGGAGTTGACACTTGCCGGTGTTCGCTTATAAGCAGTCAATACATATTGATGTTGTTGATATGTGAAGCCTGTACAACTTATTTTATTGCATAGTAAAAGTTTTAATGTAACATGTATGTAATTAAATAAGATCACTTACATTTTGTTGAAAAAGAACAGCTACTATGTTTTAATAACATTGACTTTAGCGCAATGTTCTCGTCTTTCAACTTCTGATTCTCTGTTAAAATTAACTTGTTGTCTGTCTTCAATTTTTCTATTTCTTGTTCCATTTGATCTAACCACATTTTCTTACGTTTCCTGCTCCTCATCTGAGCCATTCTATTCATTGCTCTACGTTTTTCTACTTCATTTAAATTTTTATCGTAGAGATCTATATTTCGATGAAATTCAATTTTAATAGCTTTTGATTCGAGGTCTATAGCATTTTTTAGTTTGGATTTAAAATTAACTCGTTGGCGAGGTTTCTTAGGATTGTCATTATCTTTCACTTTGAGGTCAAGCGGTTTTATGTCACTTTTTATTTTATTATGTAGAACTTGTTTAATTTTCTCTTTTACGTTTGTTTTTGCATCACGTTTGCTTATACTGCTTGATTTCAATAAATAATTATTCAGATTTTTCCTAACAATTGCAACATCTTCAACTATTGTATCGTTTGAATTAGAAGAGCTTACTTCGTATTCTCTCTCATTAGACGTACTTAGTTCAGTTGAATACGAAAAATGGTTTTCTTGAACAACTATGCAATTATCGCAGTCGTCTCTGCTCGATGAATCTTGGGAATCAATTCGTAATATATCGTCATCAATTGTAGTCGTATCATCAAAATGTTTTTCTGAAGTGTATGATTGTTTATTGAGATTGTCTGTGGTATGATGAAGTATTTGTGGTGTATGAAGTGAATCATCATTCGGTGAATCTGGAACATGGACTAATCCAGTTTTCGAATGTTCAATGGCTTTCTTAAAAGTCTCTTCAAACGGATTTACGTTTTGTAGATCTTGGAAAAGTCCTACTTCTTCACAGTTTCTAATGAAACGAGTTGGTGTAGGAGTTTGATCTGGAAGAATATATTATTCATTATTTCAGATGGCTTATGTTGGAGTACAGAAATTTTTACCTTTTTATCGATTTGATTTCATAAACATTAAGATACGGCGGGTATATATACTTGCATTTTTTTCATTGGCACAAAAATACCAAATATAAAATTTTAAACCAGTTTTTATACCGTACATGCTTTCACGTGTGAATCTCGTTCATTTTCCGAAAACAAATTTCCGTTATGTTTATAATTACCAAATTTGGAATTTGACTATACTTTTACAATATTGGATCTAACAATTTTTCCAAGCAATCTCGTGTGATTCATACGTAACTTTATATGTATATACTCTCAAATATTTAATGCAATTTTGTGTACCAAAACACGTTGGATACGAATTTTCAATGAAGTATTGTATGTTATATACTTTACCTTGATATATGTACTTACATATTATGTATGCATAAGTAAATTCACATGTGAATAAGAATTGTCTCTTTCTCCATGGTATATATAGATGTGAAATTCTTTATAAGTCATGAATTCTATATAGAATGTTGGCTAATACCAAATACTGCGTAACACTACAGTCGATAAAGTTGCTTATTTGTACATGTCGTAAACGAGATATTCGGCGTCCCCCCATCTGAAGTATTTGGTATTAACCAATATTCTATTTGAACAGAAAAATAAATTTTACATGTTTAGTCAATAAGTTTGGCTATCGGGACATATTTGAGTCAGAAGTTCTACAATGAACGATATAAAAAACTGCACGTATCTTCCATAGGCTTTCAATGATTATAATACTACTTGCAAATTCGGAAGGTGTAGAAGTTGAAGTAACCCAGATTAAACAAAGAGAAGAACATCTACCGCCAGATTAGCTGACTGTATCGACCCAACTTCCGAAATTACATTCGGGTCATAGCGGCTTTTACCACTTAATAGTAATCCTATCTGACCGTAAACGAGCGATCAAGACTCGAAGCCATTTTACTACTCGTTCACTGAAATAAGCTGATTCATATTTAAACAGAGTGCTGGGCGCTTTGTATCAATACAAAAACTTGATTTGGAAAAATGTGACATTATCATACATTTTACACTATCCAACACTAATAAATCTATCTACATTTAAAGTGTGTTAGAAAAACTCGATGTTGTTTAAAGGAAATTGAACATTGAGGTGTTAGTAAATTCAGTAAATCTAAAACCAGCCGATTCAGACGAAACAACATCTGTAGAAGAATATAGAATCCTCAATTGAATAAAAATATATGACTTGCGAAGTGATTATAATACTGCACAAGAAATTCTAACCAAAATATGTATGTTGTACATATAAAAACCACAATTTGTGGTTGCATCGCAATCTGTAGGTGTAAATCAGTTTTAGCTCTAAAACTAAATGACAAGTCAAAATACATTCAACAATTACCTAATGTATTGAACATCACCACATGTGTATGTGTTATAAGAACATTATCAATTTTATAAAGTATTAACTATTATCTTTATTAGCAAAATAAAATCCACGTACCTAATTGTCTTATATCTATACTTTATACACTTCTAAATTAACAATAGTTACTTAATTGTTATATACACCGGTTGATTTCAGATATAGGATAAATAACAGCCGGAAGGGGCAAGGGGTACGAAAGTTCGCTAAGAAGTGGAGACGCGTACGAGTCTCTTTATCACAGTCTAGTCTCGTCTAGTCTACAGCGCTGTGATAGACTCACGCGACTCCACTTCTTAGCGAACTTTCGTACCCCTTGCCCCGTCACGCCATTATTTATGCTGTCTGAAATCAACCGGTATATCGAATTATATATCGACATACTTTTAAATACAATTCACAATAACCAAATAACGCCCAATACCCATTAAAACTTGTCTCGGTTTTTTGTCGTCCGTGGTACGTCCTTAAAGTCTTTCTGTAGGGAAAAAAAGGAGAATGTGTAGTCGTGTAATGTCTGTAATGTAAGATGTTTAAGTAGTGTTTTAAGCAAATTTTACACAAATTACAGGTTTGTAAAATTACTAAATATCTGTAGCATGCTCCAAAACTTAATTTGTCTACATTTCTGATAATAGTGAAAATGTTATAAACTGATACCAATGAAATAAAGGCAAGTATAAAGCGTTTACAATATACGTGATTTAGATAAAATAATAAACAAAAAATGGGCAACTCTCTTATCATATGGAACGGAAGTTCTTCATCTTAATAAACTACAAATACAAATAGAGAGGGTCATCGGTTATTATTTCCATTACACAGAAGTGTAACCACAACTTGTGACAACTGGAGTTTAAATTCGCAATGGTACTTATAGCGGAAATGCCAGTCATCCAGTGCTGTGTTTCTTTGGTCAGTAATCAAACAACAAACTGAAAACACATCTCACAGACTTCAGCAAGTAGACTTCCCGAATTGCGAATGCGCAGAGCGGAAAGAGGCAAATCATGTATACAAAGCGATCTAAACAATGTTACCACCGCACAACATAAGTAGTATTCTGGCACAGGAAGGCCTTAAGTTTTCTTACATACATACATATAAACAAATGCAATCCATATATAACTTTAAAAGTTTTACAAATCCTTAGAATAATCCATTCAGCATATTCTACTGTAATGTATGTAGCTACCCCTTCTCTCCTGTTTTTGCTAATTTTCAGGTTATAACATTATCGAACTGGCGAGTCTTGAGCAAAATTTAAAAGTGCCCACAGACTAGAATACATTTAAATCATCCAATTGGTCATCCATGTTTGCGTATTGATGTTTCCAGTCAAAACATCGCAGACATATATACTAGCTTGCAATAAAATCTCGTACACCTTAATGTCAAGCAAGCTAATTTTTAAGATTATTTTTCAATGTAAGCTGACTTTAGATTTGACAGATGTTACAGATTATGCATAGAGGTTATGATGAATTAGAAAAGTAGTGTACTTAAAAATGAAACGTCAAATTAGAAATGTCACAAAAAGGTGAAATCAATATAGATAAAACTAGGTGTACGAGATTTTTTTGCAAGCCGGTGTACGTTAGTGTTGGTTATTTTGGCTGGAGTTCATCAACGCATAGATGTAGTCTGTGACGCATATTGGCATACAAGTACGTCACACATGTACAGGGTGGACCACAAAGAGAGGTAAGCGGCTGTATCTCGCAAAGTACATACATATTTGTCCTAGGTTCCGCGGGGAAAAATATTGATAGTAAGTGACCAAGAGAGATTTCTGGATATTATTTTCAAGCTCCAGATTTTACCGCTAGGGGGCGTAACTGCTATGTTCAAATCTAAAATTCCTATTATCTAAGAAACTCGCAGAATAAGCTGTAACTTTGATATCATCAATTGAAAGTCTATTTAATATCAGATAACTTTCTTTGTTGACATTTTTTCGTATCTGTCGCAATAAGGGAGGGGGAAGACCATCTATTTTTCGGTGTTTAAAGTTAATATTTCCGTTACTATTCAACCCATCCGAGTGATCTTGGACTCGCTTGAATGGGAGTTCTGTGGACTTTAAACAGCATTTATATCCTATATCCATTAGTTTCAAACTGATAAACTAGAGGTCGCTTTCTCCAGCGATACCTTATTATTTCTCTTAAAGAAATTAAATGGAACGTTACTATTGTGTAAATAATTACACATATTCAACCGCATCTCGATATCTGTATTTGTTCCCAAGTTATCGCAAAAAAGAGACTAACAAGTATACAGATAGAGACGAGTCAGGCAATAAACATAAAAAATAAGTTGGGTTTGGAAAACATTGCATATCTCTAATGACAGTATTATCACGTCAAATTATTTATTTTGTCTTCCGTTGGTGTTGACTTTGACAATTCAAAATACTTGTTACGAATGTTGTCGATATGATAGCAGTTCACTTAGAGTGTTGGCAGAATGCAGCAATAGGTCAAAGAGAGTACCTAAACGTTGCGGTATCCACATCGCCATTATTTCCCAAGAAGAGTTTTTCCGCGCTTAGTTCAACGATTACGTGCCACTGGAAGTTTTCACTGACCTGTTTCATAGGCGTCGTAACGGCAGAACTGAAGAAAATATTATCAACTTTTTGGCATATATAGAATTTAATCCCCACACCAGTGCTAGAACGTTGACGTTTGAGCTAGGAATACCACGGGTTAGCGTCCAAAGAATTTTAGCAGATAACGGGTAGATTAACATATTTTAAAAATATATTAAATTAAAAGCATTTACTTACATTTTTCTGGGAATATTGAAACCAAACATTCACCAACTATTAAAGGATCGGATTCATAATGAGTATTGTAAAGTCTCAGTGCGAGTTATCACATTACATTTTAGAATTACAGATAAACATTAAATCGATTAATCTCTACGAAACTATGTTTGCATTCAGACTAGCATACACTATACAGGGTAGCCATTCGAAAACGAAACGGCATTGAGTTTGAGCATTTAATGTCATATAAAAAAGAAAACGCTCAGACACGTCAACTTTGTTTTTGAGGGAGACATTTATTAGGCGTACAAGCAAACTCTAATCTGAAATCCCTTGGGCAGGGTGGAACTGACCCCAAAATCTTAAATGGAAAGGAGGGTTGAGTTGTACCTCGATTGAAAGGTCTTTCGATTCTCTTTACAATGATACCTAGTTTATGGGACTACATTTCATTATGAAAACAAACTTACATGTATTAGTCAAGTAAATGTTCAAAGTGTTAAATTAGATAAAAACTCAAAGCGTAGGCTTCCAAGTCAACATGACACAGTCCAGGTTTTTTATTAAGATAAAAACTGTTTATTTTCAGATACAAAAAATTGAATTTGAGAGATATCGAGATACGGTTCTCAGTCAAATATGTGTCATTTAAATCCGCTTACGAACCTATTTACGCAATAGTAAAGTAGTTTTATTAGCAGTTACGCCCCCAGCAGTAAAATCTGGAACTTGAAAATAATTTCCAGAAATTTCTCTTGGCCACTTTTACTATCAATATTTTTTCTCGCCGAACCTAGGACAAATACTTTGCGAGATACAGCCGCTTACCTCTCTTAGTGGCCCACCCTGTACAAAACACATGTATGCTGGATACCTTAAAATCCCGATATCACTTGTGTTACTATAATTTAAGGTACCTTAGCCTTTTAGCCAATCATACCGTTGGAGGCGAATGTATAAAAGTACAACAAATATTGTGACCGCATGTCAATATATCGCTGTGCTTACATATTTAGATAAAATATGGTACTACACAGATGTAAACATACCGCAGCTAATTAAGATTAAATACTTATCATATGCACTTTGACTAAACGACGTGACGTCATGATTACGTCATTATATTACCATCCTATTGTATGTTTACTTTTGATATATATTTTGACAAAATACGGTAACACCATAATTATGTCATATTCTCCGGTGATGGTATGGTCGCTATTTCATCTGAAGTTGTAGTAACACAACTAATACCGATATCTCGCTCAAACCGCTACCATGTTTGAAGAAATTATGATATGACTTTTATTTCGGTCTTGAAGTTTTATATAACAATTGTTTGGGTAAAAATGTGGACTTTATAAGCTTTATAAAAAGCCTTTATATGTTTTTTTTTGCTTTTCATCTCAATACTACATCTTTGCAGCTTTGAAATTTTATAGTAGCTTTTATTTAAGAATTTTAAATTACTATATAGACGTTCATCTACTTGAAAGGTTATTAAAAAAATACCTGCGCTTCAGAGTTCAACAGCGCTACTAAAAAATACGCGAATTTTTACCATTTAACAGCATTATACTTTAATTCATTCTAAAATAGCCTACAAAAACTGAGCATAAACACAGGAGCCACATAAAAATTACAAGTTCAACAAATGTAGATAAAATTTTTACAATTCTAATAATTTTGTAACACAAACCTTGTATATACATATTACCCCTCCCAAAAATATAGTTACAGAAAGTTAAAAATATACAATTTTGTTGTATATGTTAAACTTGTAATGCTTGTGTAATAGGCTTCAGGTGACATGGAAGAAGTATCCTTTATAGCACTCTGTGATAGAGCAGCCCAAAATGAGAAGAAGAAAAAAGCTATAAGTATGTGTCCAATTTTTAATGTTTCCAAAGTTATAAATATGTAAATATATACATATAGTTAGTTATAAAACAACGCATAAATTGAATATAAAGTATTATCATAATGATTAACTGACAGTTCACAAATTCTGCAAATGTCTTAATTTTGGAATTTTCATTACGTAGAGGCGCAAGCGTGGTTTACACCTTGAGTTACCCTGACCTTTTGGCGCCTCTTACCTAGTTTTGCTCCTGAAGAAGCCACTTACATTAGTGGAAAACTTGAGTAAGTTCTGGTATATATATATTTGTATTTTTATTTTTTACTTTTGTTTTGTGTATATTTACTTTACTATGACGAAGTCAAAACCTGGAAGCCCACATAACAGAGACTCAAAGCATCGAAGCGTTTGATATCACTTTATTTATCCATCTCTCTTTCAAAAGGTTAATCATTCATTTAAGCAAATCCGCATTCTATCTCACATGTAATACTATGAGTGGTTGCAAAATCAAACGGACAATATTGCAGGAATCTTCCAAAGATTTCACCAAGACTACAAAATTGAACTTGTTCATATTCAATAAATCATAGCACATTGTTTCTTAGCAGTTCTTAAATGTTGCCTTCTGTTGAAAGTATGCATTGTTCATTAATAACTTAATTAGAATTGGGCACATGTTTATATAACTTTTTTTTTAATTTTAAGCTCTTCTATAATGGAATACTATATTTGGTGGTTCCTTCAATGTCATTCTGTATATTACACAAGTTTTTTTGATTGTATATACATACAATGCAAACCTACATATCAATAAGAGAAAAATTGTATACTAACCAGCTGTCACGTTACTTTTGCAATTTAACCCAAGATTTAACACCATGTCGTGTTTCTTTCTGTGAACAGTTAAATGATCCTCATTAGTAAATGTCATCTGACATCCTTCATTCGTACAAGCAAATGGTTTATCATTCTCCCCCATTTCATTAAATAATTTTCTTTGGAGGGTTTTTTCCTATACAAGAAGTTTGTTTTGTTGGAAACATTATCTTCACAATGTGACAATCATTAGTGTAAATGCGAATGCACAATTCATAACTTATCTCACTTTTGAATCGAAAGTAGTTATCGTATTTCTGAGTTTAAATGCATTTTCAATCATTCAGCTTGGGAATTGATTGATATGACATGAAAAATGCATGAAAAGTTTGACAGTTGCTATGGTTGGTAGCAGTTGGTGTTTATTTATACGCACGATTATACCACATCTTTTAGGCGGGAAGTCAAAATATAATAAATACAAATAAATTTCGGTTGCTCTATTTATGTTTGGTAAAACATGTCTGTGATAGGTACTTCATTAAAATAAGGTCAAGCGTATATCATTGGAAAATATTATGTATACATCAGAGAAGAAGTGCATTTGTGTTGATATTGGCACAGATAAGTACACTCACACATTTTGCATAAACATTCAGGCGACAAAAAATATCATTTAGATTTGCAAGACAGTGAATCCATAATAGCAATTACTATATCAATTTATGTTATAACTTTTTTATAATTACATTATTTTCATTAGTTTCAGAATTTTTAGTGAAATATTTATTCTGGTATAAAACCGCACTTCGTTGTACCCTTATTGTTAGTTATTCAACCGTTTGGTAGTTCGCGTGGGTGATAGATAGGGGGCGCATTGAGTAATGTGTCACCCACAAATCACTAACATCTATAGCTCATGGGCCGGTATCTTAAATGCACAAAATGTGTCTCATTTCTTATTGGTTGTCTCAGTCACGTGATGCGTTAGTAGTCGGGAGAAACCGTATTCGCGCTGTTGGTCAATATGATTCCAAAAGAATTCTGTAATATCTACAATTTTCAGCATGTTTTTAGTTTCATCAGTCAGCACGGTCAACATATTTCGTTCCATCAGCTGCATTCAATTCAGTACGATTTTGTCCTTGTTGTGGTGTGTACGCTTGCATCGTTTATCGCTTTTGTCTGCTATGCTCAACGGCCATTGAAGAACAACATACTAAACAGATGCTGTCGATTAAAAGTTGCGCGACTTATTACAAAAAGTAGCAATGTGTAAGGTTAATTTACCTATGCCAGTGTCTCAAAAAGAATTTAAGTGTTGTATGCATAGAACGTTTGAAAATGTTGTGAAGTTCAGTGTTATTTTGTTAGAGTTTATTGGTTTTTTCCATGCTGTACTTTGAACAATTTTCTTCGACATGTATTACGCGTTTGGATAATCATATGGGTTGTATTTTATATTCTACTTTATACTTATATAATACTTATTTCAATAAAATTAACTATTTTACCTAACGTTTGTGCTTTATATCTATATTTTTATTTATTATAATGTCTCATAATCTTTATGTAATGAACATTATTATGTAAAATACGTCATTATTAT
Source organism: Holotrichia oblita (assembly GCA_023690525.1). Taxonomy (NCBI): domain Eukaryota; kingdom Metazoa; phylum Arthropoda; class Insecta; order Coleoptera; family Scarabaeidae; genus Holotrichia; species Holotrichia oblita. The sequence continues at coordinate 121,417,058 of CM043016.1, read as the reverse complement.
TGCTTAAAATTCGTGCGTTAAGCAATACTCGTGACATATTTTACATGAAAATTAAAAACATCAACAAATCTATTCAACTTTCAATTTAAATTTACCGCCAATTTAAGATGTAGTTCTGGGATATGACGATGCTGCCGCATAACCTTTAACACAAATTAATGCATTAAGTTTCCGCTCCCAGCTATAGCTACCCGACGCCCGTGCATTCGGTTTAAACCGAATACTAGAGCGCCTCTGGTGTTTGAAGGAAAGAAGTAATTTAATTTAGCGGTAAATTCAAACGGACGTCAGTAATAACTTGTGAATGATTTATAATAGTCATTTGTGTATTTAGCGAAAAGTGACACATTATGGCGCGAGAGCAATAATGTCCCTTTTTGCCTGTAATACATACATTTTTTTTGTACTCGCTTATCAAAACCTGTCATTTCACGATTCGATTTGCGTGCGTAAAAAGGCACGAGTGCGTAAAAGTAAAGTTGGTACTTCCTGGAACTTGATTAATTTAGTGACATTTTGAAATTATAAATCCCTAACCTTAATAATATGGTCATAAACGCTAACGTATTTAACAATTTGTGTGTATTATTATAGTTCTCGTACAAAAAGTATTGTATAAACTTCGTGCGTGAAACATTTCGCGAATTCGTGTCCGCCTTCGGCTCGCGCTTTAAACTGGTCACTCATTCGCGAAATATGATTTGACGCACTTGGTTCGTAAATAACTATTCTAGAATCACTTAATAAAGCGAAACTGTTTAAATCATAAACTTTACTGTAAAATATTTATAACAAATGGTCAATAGAATAGACTACAATAATTCACTTATCGGCATTATTTGTAACCTGGAATCTGAAAGTGACGATTTGGATGCCTTGGCTTTCTCGGGAAAATAGGCAACGAATACGGTTTCCAAACATTTACATATGTTCTTCGCATTACACCATTCTATGAAGTGGTCGTTTCTCATTGTCTTTGATTTTTCTGACAAAAAATTCAAACTTACGGCTCTTGCAGCACTTCTGATCTAAGGAAGTGTACTCAGAATATCACTATCACTATTTTCTATAATTTTCTTCAAATATATTTCAAGTTAACGCGCAAATTGCGATAAATTATTGTGCTTTGCGATATGTCAATTTGAATGTGACACTGGTTGTTATTGACAACACGCAATTTTCAGACTTGATCGCTCTAGCTCTATAGCGATAAAGTGACAGTCAGTGACGGTCATGTGACGGTCTTCGGTACCTAAACATCAACTTTTCGTTGCCAATAATAAGCAAAAAAGCATTCTTTGTCAAGTGATTGCAGAAAAATATTATTATATTTATTATTTCATAATTTGGTATTATGAGTGAAGATAGTCGCTTAAGTGATTACAATTAAACCTCGAATGGCTCCATCTATTGTTTGAAGGAGAAAACCACCCAGCTGGTACAATCTGGTTCCATACATAACAGCTTTGACAACAGAACAGTACCGGTTTTGTTCACTGATCAGTGTGGATCAGTGTTAAATAGAAAGCAAGAAAGTACCTTATATGAAAGATATAGGTACAAGAAGGGAATTAACGGCTGCATGCGCTTCCCTACATGTGATGGTAATACGGAATAGTGGGAATAGGAATTAATAGTTGGCAATAGTGGTAATACCAAGTAATACATCATTTGTGTATTATATGATGATTGCCTTCGTGTTTGTATATTGTATAGGTTCGCATCGTTAGTGATTCGACTTTTCATTATACCGCATTAATAGGATTTGTAGTTTACAATACGGTATTATCAACATTATTTATAAATTGCCAATATGGAAGCTTCAATCATTCTTACGTGATATATGACTGGTAAAATTACCTTCTTCATACGATTCATATTTTAATTACAATATTCTGCAGAGCTTATAAGTGCATGTGCTAACATGAATTCAAATATTTCTAGTCACATACAAAGAGTGCGTATTCTATATAAAACCATCTTAAAGTTACATAGAGGACTACCTGTAGAAGTACAGCCGTTAGGTAATAGTTATGCAAAACAGGAATTTAAAAGACACAAAAAATGTACACCCGAACAAGCTGCTGTATTCATGAATGAATGGACTGTAAGTAGAATTATAGTATTCCCTGAATTTTTATTACTTAATATGGTTATAGGATTATGCATTGACTTTAGCAAAACAAATTGGTATACGAGGTCCAAAAACAAGATTTAAAGAAGTAGGAAGGTCATTGTCTGAGCAAGAGCTAAAATATTTTCGAGATGAACAAGTTCAACAATTATATGAACTAATGGTAACAGCTAGCAATTCGGTTAATTCAAAAACTTAAACATAAAAATATTCTGTTTATTTCTTGTTAATTTAAACAAATATGTTGTCTTAATAAATGATATATAGCACCCTTCACTGCACTTACCTACCGTATCCTCTATAATAAAACAACAGTTACAAAATAAGACAAATTGAAATTGGCTTTAAAATGGTGAATTACTTTTTACAAAGTATTTGTTTCATAAATTTAGTTATCTAAATATTAGCAATTTTTTATTATCTTTTTTTAACACTATTCATATGAGTAAAATACATGTGCAAATATTACTATACAAGTGTATAATAATAATAATTTATTTCCAACTTATACAAAATTTCATCTGGCCAAAATATACAATATAATATGATATAAATTAGTTTATAGTACATAAACAGAATAAAAGATAGGAAATCTCAAGGATCCTTGTCAAGTGCAGTCATAACTGAACTTGCTCTTCCAACGGACCCCGGATGTATATAATTGAATATATTGTCATTTAATGCCGAAAAAGTCTACAACTCTGCGTGCAAAAAAATGGAAAAGAAAGCAATTACTATCTAACAAAACTTAACTACAAATGCAATACATAAGCCGCCTTTACACCGGAGTTAGTAACAGAATTGTTAATACCTTTTGTTATTAACCGTTGTTATCAACTTCCTTTAATTTTTACCGACTCTTGATGGATAACATAAATCCTGAGCTTTTGTTACAAGAAATTTTTGGACGATTTTGTCAAGTTAATAACATTTTGTTAATAACTCGTGTTACAAACTCCGGTGTAAAGCCGCCTATAGCGAGTCGTATATACATGTAATGAAAGATCCGTAAGTTTTTTTTTCCCCCCAGACCCGTCCGACCTATAGACACCAGTAGGCACCGCAGCCATCAGGCTTATTGTGCCACATCTGTTTGTTCAAGTCACCCACTATAGCACGGTAGTCCTCTCCACTAACCTGTACAGGTCCCTAATCGATGATGAGTGGGTAAGGTATATCTCTGGGTCTCCTTTCGTTATCCCAAACAGATTCTGCCTTCTGCGATCTAATGCCTCGCAATCGCGTAATATGTGATCGGCTGTCTCCGGTTCTATCCCACAAAGTCTACACCTTGTGTCCCCGTCAAACACTCCGATTCTGTGAAGGTGTTCTTTCAACGCAGCATGTCCGGTCATTAGTCCCGTTACGATGCAGAGCTGTTTCCTACTAAGATGTAGTAGTTCTCTAGCTCTTTTCCTGCATGGCTTCCCTATAAAGGTTTTGCCATGTACTATACCGGGTGAGGCTCCCCAGTATTCCTGCTGTTTCGTACGAGCCCAGTCTCCTATACGTCTCCGGGCCGTTTGCCTTGTGACCCCGAAGAAAGGTTCTGGGCCGTACATTTCCATCTCTGACCCTCTCTTCGCGAGTTCGTCAGCCCTTGCGTTGCCCTCAATCCCCTGATGGCCCGGTATCCAAGTCAACCAAACCTTGTTCCGGTTCGACAGTTTCACCAGTTCGTCGAGGCATTCCGTCACCAGTCTGGACGACACCTTCCGGCTTAATAACGCCTTCAATGCCGCTTGGCTATCAGACATGATGTGAATTCGACTGTTGGTCACCGCTTTCACATTCATTGTGTGTGCGCATTCGAGAATAGCATATACTTCCGCCTGAAACACCGCGAAGCATACTCCCCCAGTGCGTAACTGTAGCCCTCATTCTGAGAGCATATCCCTGCACCGGTACCATTAGCCGTCTTAGATCCGTCCGTGTACCAGACTAAGTCTTGCTCTTTAATTCTCAGTACATACCTGGCAGCCTCCTCCCGTCCGTCCGCTATAGACACCGTGAAGGGATTCCCATACCTATGCCTTACCGGCATGTGGTCGGTCCGCATTTCCAACACCCCCTTTCCCACATGCTCAGTTATCGACATATGATTTGTGTTGACCCTTTTCGGAGTCGCTGTGTGTTGCAGCCTGTATGCCCCCATCCTTGATGCCTCCCCCTGTATGACCAGGTGCAACGGTGGCAAGTCCAGGAGTGCCTCCATAGCTGCAGTCGGTGTCGACCGCATTGCTCCCGTTATTCCTAGGCAGGCAAGTCTTTGCACCTTGCTCAGCCTCTGAATAGCGTTCCTTTGTTGCGTCTTTGTCCACCATACCAAAGCTGCATACGTCATTACTGGCTTAACCACCATGCTGTATATCCAACTCAGCATGTCTGGTCTTAGCCCCCATTTCTTTCCATATGTGCGTCTTACCACCGTTAACGCTGTCACCGCTTTTTTGGTAATTCTGTCCAAATGTTGGTTCCAGGTAAGTTTGGAATTTAATGTTACTCCAAGGTACTTTACCTCCCCCACCATCTTTATGGTAACCCCCTTCAACGTAAGCGGATTTAGGCCATCCTGCTTTCGTCGGCGGGTAAAGGCCACGATGTTGGTCTTATCAGCACTGATACTCAGTCCCGCCAACTCCGTCCATCTACTAACCATGTTCAGAGCCCCTTGCAGTCGATCTCTGACCGTGGTGTTGTGCCTACCTCGCGCTATAATGACCAGGTCATCCGCGTAGGCCAGTACCCTGTGACCGTGATCGTTAAGCACCTCTAGTAGCCCATCCACGACTAGGCACCACAGGAGAGGGAACAGCACCCCACCCTACGGACACCCTCTAGCCACCCGCGCCGCCAGAGTCTCGCCTGCGACCGAGGCTTCCACCACTCTCTCCCTAAGCGTAGAGTCTATCCAGGCGACACAAGTGCCGTCCACACCTCTGCCTATGAGAGCTCTGGTACTTGAATCAAAACCCGTGTTACTGAATGCCCCCTCAATATCGATGAAGGCATCCAGCATCACTTCCTTGTTTTGTAGTGTGTCCTCCACTAAACTGACTAGTTCGTGAAGTGCTGTTTCCGTCGAAACTCCTGTCCGGTAAGCATACTGGTCATGGTGTAAAGGTGAAAGCACCAGTACATCATCCCTAATATACCTGTCCACCAGTTTTTCCAATGCCATCATAGTGAAGGACATTAAGCTGATTGGTCTTAGGGTCTTCGCCGTAGCCTGTCCTGCTTTCCCAGGCTTCGGTATGAAGTGAACCCCCTAGTGAACCTCCACGCTTTTGGTATATAGCCAAAAGCCAAGCTACATCTAAAGATATTACACAGTATCGCATACAGTAGTTCCGCTCCCTTCTGCAGCATAATCGGATAAATGCCGTCTGAGCCTGGCGATTTATAGGGTTCAAATGAGTCAATAGCCCACCTGACTTTATCATAGTCAACCATCCTTCTGGAAGTCTGCCACTCGGCGCTGGACACCCTAAGATCCGTAAGTAGAAAAAGAACATTAAAAAACAAAAAGAAAAGAAGAGAGAAGAAAACCACACCTGAACAATTGCAGCGTACACCAACAGCGTCACACAGTACCCTGACTAAGCATTACCCGTCTGAAATTCTTTTTAAAAGACCGTTTACATAACTGCTTGTGATGAGTCTGTAATGAGAATATTCTGACTGACTGTGGGCTTCATTGCTTGTAATCCCGTCAGTTTGTGCATATCATACATGTATTAATGGGTATATGTCACTACTGATTTTTGGATAACATTCCCAGTTACTAATTTAACAGGTTGACTGCCCCCATGCAAATTATAAAAATCTCCCCTAATGTCAAGTACAAATTAAGTTTTCTAGTAGGCTTCTAATGACGTCCGATAGTTGATTTTATTCAATATGCAAAAATAAAACAGATTTTTGCAAAAATGACTGAGCAAGTCGTCAACGACCGCCGGCGCCGAGAGGTAGGCGACATAAATATGCCTCCGATGCCCAAGAGGGCGTGTCAGCGGTCGAAATTTGCAAGTTAAGTTGATTATCTGACTGTTGTTTGTTTCAATTATGAAGTGCAGTGCAGTAGTTACTTATTCATTATATAAAAATTAAAAAAGAAAACGAGGAATAAATTAAAAAATAAGCGCGATACCTAATTTAAAAATTGGTAGCAAGGTACTCGTTGTCCATGCCCTAGCGGTCGTATGCTGTATTATTAAAATCAAGGGCACATACATAAACCGCTGGCACACAAAACTTGACAATCAGGGGGGTTCCTGAATCTGGGGGAATTTCAATTCCCTCAGATTCGAGAATAACCCCCTGCTGACAATAAGTATATTTTTGCGAGTAACCGTCAGTGATCGTTGAACCCATAGAATGTTGAACCGATCTCGGTAACAGTTATGACGTCACCAGTTACAACCGGTATCCAATAAACAAATTTCGACACGAAAATGAGAACGGCTACCCAGTGACAGAAAACATAAAATTCAAAACATTTTGACGTTTGTAGACTGGTACAATACGTGATTTAATTGACAGCAACAAGTATAACAAAAGTAGGATAAAATTATTGTTTAGTACTAGATAAATAATAAATAACACATGTTTAATTTAAGCAAATATTGAATATACTCCCTTGCTGCATCGGCATCTAAAGAACATTGTAGAAAATAAAAATTAAAGTTTATTAATGTTATTTAATCATCACCATTTAGTAACATTTCTGCCGTTTCCATGTCTGTTTGCACCGTATAATCTACACCTCCATCGTTCAATATTATTTGCATTTCCTGTTTAGCTTCATCACTAGCCGCCATTCTCACCTGGTTTTCTTTTAGGTTATACCGCTGATAACATATAACCTCTCGAGGACGGTAACAAACGTTGTTCAACGGTTACAAACTGTGACGTCATAGCTGTGACTACCCTAACTAACAGCGTTTTCCACTGGGGGAAGTCATGTTGCACGACACTGCCCTAAAGTAGCGTCATATGACGTAATCACTGTTCTGTCCTCGGTCAGAGTCAGTGCAATACGTGTAACATAGGTATGTCGATAAAACTGGCGTTAGGGCTTTAATGCTTTGTCGAGATGAACTGCTCATCGCAAAAAAAATGAAAATCTTTATAAAAGTACATACTTAGTAATACGTATAAAGGAAAAGCAGATGAAGAATTAGACAGAAACTATTACGTACAATGATTGTTTAATTATTATTCATTTCTGAAAATGGTCTTTTAGTGGACAAGATATTTTGTATAAAATACGCAACAACGTATTTCATGGATGATGATTAGGAACAATTCGTATCATTATTTGTATCTGAAAATATCATAAAGTAGTATGTTTCAAAATTTAATAGTAATTTGCAGAATATTTTCGGCCACAACGATTACCCGATAAAATATTGACTGTATGCATTTATATACCCACTTGCCCATTGTATGCCACGGGGTAGAATCTCTTATGGCAAAGTTGGGGCAAACATGAGTAGTACATGACTAAGCCCACGAGATGTCGTTGGGAGTAGTACGCCGTAAGTGCGCGGGTGCCATCAGGATTCGTTGTACGCTGTTTTGACAGACATCTGTTTACTCACCATATGTTGTATGCTTATCGAAAGTACAATAAACTGAATAACTTGTAATAACTTCAGATTGCACTACAAGTGGCCCCGTCAATTTTGAGAGGTGTTTTTCGCACTCAAGGTCAGATGTAGTGACGCTCACATGTCGTCACTTCTACGTAAGCAGCACGAAATTTACCAGTGGAACACGTATGACTTTTGCTTGCAGCCAGTGCTAAGACCAGTGGAACAGCCAACACCGAGTTAGTGCACTTTTAGTGCGCTCTAAATGTCCGAGTGGAAAACGCTATAATATATCTCGCCAAAACGTTCCGGTCAGGTTACCGCTGAAGACCGTTGATGACACGGTCTCTCGCGAAAAAATACTTAATATTCAAGCATATAACAGCGATCGTATATGACCGTCCGGATGTCGGAGACAAATTTACTGGTGGGCGTATACGACCGCCTTGTTAAATATTGCTATTACATCAACCTGTTAAATATTGTACTATTACATATGATCAAGCATTGCAAGTACGCGTACCTATAATTTGGTTGCAACACATTTAAAATGTCGAAAGTTCGTGAAAATGCTTCAACGTGTTTGTTTCTGTAAATAACGCCCATTTCAGTAAAGCCGATGAAGTTACGCCTGTGCTACTGCACCACGCGGTCTTTAATGATGAGTTAAAATTACATATCTTTCCCATAGGACGCTTTTATTCTACATTTGTTTTATTATTTTTATCAAATGTTGGAAATTTGCTACCAAGTACCTACAAACGATCCTGGTTAAATGAAATTAAATTTGGTGGCAAAATGACGACGTGAGGGGCCAACACACAGGTTTTTCCTAAGAATTTGTTTTATTGTTTCCTAACAAACTATTGACTATCAAACGTTGGAAATTCGCTATCAAACACCTACAAACGATTAAAAACAATATTTATTATAATCGACTATAGTGAAGTGCTAACTTTATGGAGCTTATTTGTGGCGTTGTAGTATACACAAGGGGTGTAAGATCGAATATCCCAAGTGGAACTGTCATGGCGACGGAATTCTTGGTATCCGCAAGAGGTCGCTATCAATCACGAACGTCACAAATGCAGGCGCCATGTCTTTTGTCATTATTTACCACTGTATTGTGTCGTTGTGTTGTTTACACCATATGATCTATAGTTTTCGATTCCTGTATTATGTTATATCGTAATATCGATCAACTTGCGTGTATTTAGTAATAGTGATTTGGTATTAGTGTTGTGTTAGTGTATTATAAACAATTATAAAAACTAAAATAAGCTTTGCAAATTATACAAGTCTTATATGTCAGGATTTATTTAGATGAATGTAGCAATTTGTATAAACAAGCTAGATTATTAAGGAAATATAAAAAATAAATTTGTATTGAATTTGATTTTATTGCCTTATTGGTGGTACACATACCAAAAAAAGAGCAAAGTTTGATGTATGGCCGTGAAAAACTCAAACTATTTCGGACTTCAAAGAGATAATTTTGATTGGAAAGAGTAGTTGTAGTTCTTTCACTAATTTTTGATATTCTTCCGATAATTACTTATCTAATACAAAAATCAGTAAACTAATTTTTTATGAAAATGAATATTGTGTGAGTAATTATTAGCAGATTGTCAAAAAACAGTGAAAGAACTAATTGTACATATACATACTTATAATACAAAATTTAAACTTTACCCTTGACTGATTTGAATTTTACCACCTTGAGTTCTTGATCCCCGCGAGATGGAGCTATTTACAAGGAACCACCTAGTTTTTAGGGACTTTACTGTTTACCTATGATTATACATATATCGCAGCACAGACTACCCAGACATGATCCGGACCGGCAAGTAGATTGGAAAATTCATCCGTGAATTATGTTCTTGTCCTGTAATGCATATATTCTCTTGTATACATCCTTATATTTTTCTGTAGACATAATGCAGAGGGCACTGAATGATAAACGCTAGAGTTGTCAATTGTGTAATGTCAAGAGTTGTCAATTGCGTAAAATGTCAAGTATTGTGTACATAGTATTTTATAAGTATCATTGTTTTTCTTTTTATAGACAAACTTTTGATTATGTGTGTTTATATTTACTGAAATATGTAAATAAGTATTGAAGTGCACGTTTAGTTAGTATTTTGCATAGCTACCACTGCTATGAAAGTAACTTTATAACAGCAACAATAACATGATTCCTACGTGAAATACCCTTACTATAAAAGTATGACTTCTACAATAAGGAATGGGGCCGTCCCGGATTTTTTTTAATATTTTTTTCTTAAAGTGTACATTAAATTATAGTGTCTACGTATTTTCTTTTTTTTATATTATTAATATGTCAAGAAAAAATATCAAAGTTTGAATTTTGAATTTACCGCATTTATAACGTGATAATGGTAAATTGACAGAGAAGCTTGGCAAAAGTATGATATGGAAAGAGATAGAAATAACACATCAATGTTTTCTTAATCAGAAATGTAATCTTTCTTTTTTTTGTTAGCTACGCAAACGTCAAACGAAATCCACCTCCTGTCTATCTGTATTCTGTCATAGTATTTATTTTCATATTTGTTTGATAAACTATTGTGTTGTTATTATTTTGTGGTGTGTTTTTATTTGAATCTTATTTGATATCAATTAATCACGAAATGTTTTGTATCTCGTTGCAAGAATAATTTTAAAATCAATCCGGAAAATCGTCTTTATTTTCAACGTATGTATGTTACAAAAAAATTAATAATGAAGTGAAAAGTAGCGGAGTTCAGATGCGTTACTAAAAGTTGACAGCTGCTCTTCCACTCAACCATTCTATGTAAACCTAAAGCTTAAATCCAAAAAGAGAGTAGTTACATCTGCTAAAAATGAGTGTACTTATATAATTTTTGTGCATATCTTCGTTTCTTTAGGGTGTTTTGGTTTATAATTAGTTATAATTTCGCCAATTCTCTTCTCATGCCCTGGTTTAGCTAAGTCTAGATGTCGGCTTTAAGAATGTGTTCACTGACTTTTACTTCAGACGTTTTTATCGGCGCATTTCCTAATCCTTTTACCAAAACACAAGTATTATCAAATTTTGGCGCTCCCATCTGCACCTAACTGCTGGCTGCTAATTGCGCGAAATTTGAATTTTGTTTGCTGGGATATTTCATACCTATATGGGGAAACACATTGATGGCCTCTCTTAATATATTTAATAGTATTTACTTAGGTATCTATAATAAAAACCAAACTACAAGTTATTCTCTATTTATTCCGCTACGCATTTCATATATTTAAGTCGGTATCCGATCAATATTAAACGAGATTAACGGATAAATACCTAAACGAAACCAAAATAACAATGTAAATCTTATGGGCGTATATGAATCCTTTGCCTATTCTAGCTCTATCTCACTTGTGCAACCTCTCACTCTAATGTTGGAGTCAATGCGCTGCACTTGTTTAGTATATTAGACGCTATCCATATGTAATACATCCATGAATATACCTATAACATAACCACAACTGTCAATATATGCAGTTTTATATTGTTTTCAGTCATTTTCGTACACCAAAAGTTAACGTTGAATTAACTTTTAGCGTACTGACTTTGAAAGTCAATTTTGGAAATCTAAAATCCTATTGGTTGTTTGTTGTCCACTAAAAAAAGCTTGCATGTGAAGCCACTTTTACATAATATGTCCGATAGGACACTTTTCTGATGTAATTTTGGTTGCCTGCCTAATATCCTACTAAATTTGTTTTATTATTTATTAATAAACTATCAACTATCAAGCTTTGGAAATTTGCTACCAGGCACCTACAAACGATTCTGCTAAAATAAAATTGAATTTGATATCAAAATGACGACATGAGGGGCTAACATCACAGAGGTTTTTCCGAAGAATTTGTTTTATTGTTTGCTAATGAACTATTGACCACGGCGCGTTAACTTAAATGGAGACTTGTAAAACAAATTTGTAAGACAGAGATGCAAGATGATGTAAATCTGAACTTTTCGTCAGATGGCGCTATACGCATTTTTTTTGTTTGAAACAGGTTTGAAACTACGGTAAAGTGACTTAAGTCACTTAAATTGACGTTTTCGTTTAGAACTGATCAGAACTGATTAGAACTGTCTAATAACACTGTTTATGGCCTACAATTTTTACTTTATTTTAAATTTATTAACTGCAGAAGAAAAATACATGGTAATATTTTAGTTTAATTTTCATTAACCAAATATACTTATTATTTACTCCAGATGGTGCTATATAGAAGGTGTAGTGTGAGAGATTGTGAAGACATGTTGGTAGGAAGACAAATCCTTCCACAAGAATGTTTGCATCTTATTTTAAGACTTTATTAATTAATAATTTTGCGTCCTATCATTCTTTGAATGCAAATTGTGAAGAAGATGAATCGCATTGTATTATTTCTTTTATCAAAGAATTTATTTCACAAGACACGGCAATTTTACCAATTTCAAAAACAAATATAACAGAAGAAAGAGTAGTACAAGAGATAGTACATTCATTGAGACCCACTTTCAAGTCTTATATTGATCAAATAAGTATAGGATATGTAGGAGGATGGATTGCCAAAAATCTAAAAACATGTTATGTTTGTAATATATGCAAAGAAAATGTTCTCTGCAGTGGAGACCAGTTAAATGTTTGGCATGTAAATAATTACATTCATTAAATAATTTAAAATGTAACAAAATATGGCGCGAGCTCATTTATTCGACAAAAAGTTGTGATGACATCCAGTAATCGATTGCTGTTGGCTAATATTTTAATTTTTACCAATAGCGATCCATATCTGAATCGATCACATCTTTGTGTTGAATAAAAAAACTCGGCCAGTATCCTAATAACTATTAAATATATTCAAATTAGCCGCCTCAACAATTTTAATTGTGAACTTCTCGATAGATGGCGCAAACTTGTTCCACTTAATAACTAGGAAGATACCATTCTCGTTAGGTTATTTTCTCTGCTATTGACTATCAAACGTTGGAAATTCGCTATCAAACACCTACAAACGAATAAAAGTAGGATTTATTATAATTGCTTATAGTGAGGGGCTAACTTTATGGAGCTCCGGTATGGATATAGTTTGTGATCACAGGGCTATATAGTAGATTCCTTTTTTTTTAGGAATAAATATTAATTCGTAACTTTCGTGGAAGATGGCTCAAGTTTTGTTCTCTTCACTGTTTGTATTTCTTTTCTATGAATGTATTTCTACTCCGCCGATATTGCAGGTTCTTGCATTTTGGCTATTTGTCAAAACTTTATCCAATGTTTGTTAGTTTTGTATTGGATAGGTTGTAGAAACCATAATTTATTTATACTGGAATACAACCTATTGCAATTATGGTAATTAGTTTAGCATTATATTATAATTGTCAGTTTAGTAGTAAGTGTTAATATTCTTGCATTTAGCCTACCACACCTCAGCAACTCTCACCCGTTGAAGAGCAAGAAAAGCTGTTAGATGAAGCTCTTGGAATCGTAAAAGCCCAAGCGTTCCAAATGAAAAGATGCCTAGATAAGTATAAATTAATGGATGCTCTAAAACATGCAAGTGCAATGCTTATGAACTAAGGACATCGCTACTGTCACCGAAGAGTTATTATGAATTGTGTAAGAAATTTAGATTTACTAAATTTATGTCTGACATTACATACCTCTAGTAGGTGCATAAAATATCCAAACACTGTGCGATTATATGAATATACATAATGAATGAAGGTATTAAAATTAAACATTGGTGTAATGGGCAATATGCAAATTTTCAAGTGGCAAAACTTTTGTTATTTGGATGTTAAACACGTAAATAGTTTTGTTTTTGCACTAGTTTCAACGCTGAAAACTATTAGTAACTGGGTTCATGAACAGATCTAAGTAACATTTATGTCTAGGTTAGAGTGAAATTAAAATTTATATAAATAATTTTGTCAAGGTTAAATGTTCAACGAATATGTAGTGTAAAAATGGCAGAAGCAACACATAGCTTATCTCGTTATTCCACCATTCTATACCAGGAGATATGTTAATTTATGTTATAGCAAAATTTTTATGAAGCATATGTCTCGTGTGCTTGTTTGTTTGAAGCACTCTTAGTTTTTGAGAATCTGTTTATTGAATAATGTGTTGATATGTGTTCTCAAGAACTGGTTCACTTTACTTTGTATCAATTGTAATATTTTGATCATATAAAAAGAGCATGTGTTTGTAGTCAGTTTTATTGTACTAGTAATGTAAGGTATCCAAAGGTGGACATTTTAAGATGTGAAGTTTTACATTTGTAGTTAAATAATTTTGATGAAGTAACTAATAGTTTATGAAAGCTCAGACATTAAAAAGGAGTAAAAGTCTGTTTTTTATTTTTTGACTGCCGCCCATTATTCATACCTAATCATAATCTTTATTCATATTAATCCAAACGTCACATAAAATCAAATAAAAACAAAATACATCACATATACCCAGATAGGTCCTGAAAATCACAATTCAAATATTCAGACAAAGAATAAAAAGCCTTGACGCTAAGTACCGTTTCATTAGCCGTCCCAACACCGAAACAGGCAAATTTTTAATAGCATCCGGGAGAACATTGAAACATAACACTATAATAATTTACACTGTCTCTGCTTCTGCTTAACCTAAGATAATTAAGTCTAATATTACTACTATAACTTGTAGGATAATTGTGTTGATCACTATTGAGACTATACTTATTTAAGTTATTCTTAACATATAGTATACACTCCAATATGTACAGGGTGGCCAGATAAGAATGCAAAGTGCTGTATCTCTGAAACTACTCGTCATAGAGATTTGCTGTAGAAAAAATTATCGCTAAACTGGCCAAAAGAAGACAGTGGAAAATATTTTCAGATTTCCAGGACGGCCGCCAGGAAGCGTAACCGCCATCTTAAATTTTTAAAGTGATTTTTCACAGAAATCCACCCAGTAAATGTTACCAAAAAATATTTGGTTTTAAAAGTTAAGATTTACTCGAGTAATTTTAGTTTAACACTTTTTGACGTATCTGTTATATTAAAATGGTATTATATTAAAATTTTGCAATTTTCTGTTATATCAAAAAACGCGCACTAGCGCCATCATTAAGAAATAGATATATCACAGGTAAGATAGATTTGATGGAGCAATAAATGCTTTTTCCAATGAAGCCAAGTTTCTTAAAATCTGTTCAGTCGTTTAGGAATTACAGCTGTTTATTTAAAAAACATTGAATTATCCTCCACCATTTTAATTTAATAGATACGTCAAAAAGTATTGAACGAAAATTACTCGAGTAAAACTTAACTTTTAAAAGGATATATTTTTTGGTAACATTTACTGGGTGGATTTCAGTGAAAAATCACTTTAAAAATTTAAGATGGCGGTTACGCCCCCTGGCGGCCATCTTCTCTGAAAATATTTTCCACGGTCTTCTTTTGACCACTTCAGCGATAAATTTTTCTACAGCAAATCTCTATGACGAGTAGTTTCAGAGATACAGCACTTTGCATTCTTATCTGGCCACCCTGTACACACATGGTGTAGTTAGAATGTGTAGAGATCTAAAATTGTTTCTGCAGTCTGCAACATAATTGATTCCAGCAATCACTCTTATATATCTCTGTTGAATCCTAAATACGTCCTGGATATGAGTGGAGTGACCCCATACCAATATAGCATAGCTCATCAAAGAATGAAAGAAAGCAAAATAAATCATTCTCAGGCCCTTTAATGATGGTTTGTTACTCAAAGATTATATTAGGAATAATTTGGTCATAAGTTTTTTGCGCAAGTTGTCAATATGCGACTCCTAAGTTAATTTACTGTCTAACCACACCCAACAGTTTTACAGATTGAGTGAGATTATTATCTTTAACCTGTCATAAGGTTAAGAGTAAACTTTCCAATTTAGATAAATTCATACTTAGTTTGTTAGCTAGAAACCAGTTTTCAATGCTGTTTTGCCAGTTATCAACTTTAACACTTAATTCTTTGAAAGAAGAGTAAAAAATTATTGCAATGGTGTCAACTGCAAATAACACGAAAGAGGACTGTGGATCACAGTATTGATTATCTTTAATATAAACAAGAATAAGCACGGGCCCAGGACAGAGCCTTGAGGTACTCCATGTTTTACGCGCAATATATTCGAAAGTTCGTTTTTATATTTAAAAAATTGAACCCGGTCAGTTAAGAGAGACTGTAATAGATTAATGCTCAATTCGGAGAAATGATAGTGTTTAAGTTTCTTCATTATGATTTCATGGTTTACACAATCGAACGCTTTATTAAGATCATATAGCGTAATTTGAGTAATTTGCTTTTGCTCGAAGTTTTGGAATACTGTTGAGGCCAAGTTTCGAATAGCAAAGCTCGTAGAAAGATTATTACGAAAGCCAAACTGGCAAGGAGCATACACGGAATTACTTTAAACATAATTAGTTATGTGAACTGTCAAAATTCTTTCAAAGAGTTTTGAGAAGATCGGTGTAATTGAAATGGGACGGTAGCTGTTTACATCATCTATTAGGGATGTATAGATGATTGAAAACTGGTGTAATAGACGATATTTTGAGTGATTTAGGATAAATTCCTTTTGAAATACACTCATTTATTAAGTTGGTGAAAGGATAAATTGTGATGTTTTCTATGGTAATCAATATTTTGGAATTCATGCCATATGCATCCCTACTACTTGATTTTTATATGTTTTGAAATACAGACCTAACTTCATTAAAAGTAACCTCACGGAAACTAAAAGACGTATTAGGGGATGTACTATCAATAAGATAGGCAGAAGGAATAATCCGTAGTTGGTGAATTATTAATAATACTATCAGCAACACCAACAAAGAAATTGTTCATGCTGTCAGCGTAAAGAAAGTCAGAAGATTTATGACGAGATTGACAGGAATTATTGACAATACCCCATATTATATGAGGGTTGTTTTTATGCTAAGATATAAATCTATCGTGAGCAGAAATTTTAGCAATATTAAGCTCTATATTGATTTCTTAAAGACTTTACGTAATTATCAGGGAGGAGATTGGGATACATAGATCCAAATTGATAATTCGAGACCAACTGATTTTTTGATACTAAATTGCGTATTAATAACACTGAGGTATAAGTTTATCACACGTTATCATTCCTTGAATTTGAAATCAACATAATTTTTCTAGCAAACGAACTAGCATCTTTTAACAATGTCTTACAGAAATATGAAGTCACTAATATTTTTAATTATAGCTTTCATACTTCAATACTTTGAAGTTTCTTATTTTATTTATTTATTTACAGATAAAACACTAGCAAATGTGTTTATTATTTTTTTTAATTAAATAGTAGTACATAAGAAGATTGAAAATTGTGTATTCTTATATTCTAGATATGGCTATAACAGACGAACTGCGCCACATGGAATTATACTTACTGGACGAATTTCAAAAAGGACGAAAAGTAGCAGACTTGTACGAATTAGTACAGTACGCTGGAAATATTGTGCCCAGATTATATCTACTTATTACTGTTGGGTTGGTGTATATTAAATCGAATTCCAATTTAAAGAGAGATCTATTAAAAGATTTAGTAGAGATGTGTAGAGGTATGCGTTTATATGATTTAATTTAATAAATTAAATTAAGAAATGTTAATCAGGCGTTCAACATCCACTCCGTGGGTTGTTTCTTCGCAATTACTTACTGCAATGCACACGTAATGTATTACCAGATGTACCAGAAGTAGATAATGAGGATTCACCTGAAGGCAATGTACGTGATTCAATTGATTTTGTCCTTATGAACTTTGCGGAAATGAATAAGTTATGGGTACGAATGCAACATCAGGGCCATTCCAGGTAATTAATTAACAATAATTATCAATACTTCAGTATATTATATTGGAAGTGTGCTATTACTAGAGAAAGACAGCATCGCGAAAAGGAGCGTGAAGAGCTAAGAATTTTAGTGGGAACAAATTTGGTACGATTAAGTCAATTGGAATCCGTAACATTAGAAAAATATCAAAAATTAGTATTGCCTGGTATATTAGAGCAAGTGGTCAGCTGTAAAGATGCTATAGCACAAGAGTATTTAATGGAATGCATAATACAAGTATTTCCTGATGAGTTTCATATACAAACTTTAAAGCCGTTTCTTAAGTCTTGTGCTGAGTTGGAATCTGGTGTAAATGTGAAGAATATCGTGATTAGCCTTATGGAGAGGCTAGGAAACTACAGTCAACGGTCTGATGGTGTGGGAATGTCGAGTAATAATGAACCAGGTATGTTTTAGAAAAATACAGATACATTCTTAAACCTGTGTTCGTATAATTCATTTAAGAAATATTTCTTATAATGAACCTTTTTTGTAAGTCCACATTTTTTGCAAGATTTCTACGTCGATCTTATTTAGAAAATTGTTTGGGAGACAGTAAATAATAAATAATTATGATTATAATCATTAGAAAGAAACAATATATGCTATTGTTATTAAAACGATAAACGACAAAATCAAAAAATTAAATTTAGAATAGTAAGTATTTTAAATATTGTTCGAAAACTTGACCAACTTTGTGACTAGAAGTGGGAAAATATATTTGTAAATATCACTGTATCTTAATACCTATATAATGTCTCCATATTAAATTAAAATATATCGACATTGAAAATCGCTTTTTATCAATATATGAAAAACCAGTATTGAATTAATAAGTAGGTATACATAGGTAAATTAATAAGTCGAAATACAACTGGATTTATTAGTAGTTGGGCGAAATGCTCGTGGACCATGTGGTACAGGTGTACTTTATTTACCAGTATTATTAAAAGACGGCATCATTTTTATGCCTATCTATACGGTTGTGTTCTATTAGTTATTTTTGACCAAAGTACCATCTTTAATAACAAAATTGAAACATCTCATAAACTATTCATTTTATGTAGGCATAGGAATTTTTTAACCAAATTGACAGAGTTTATTCATCCTCTTTTGAAGGATGGTTCAATATATGTCCATGTTAATATTGCAAAACATTTGATTTTTACTCTAACGTTTACTATTACCAAGAAAATTTAACACTATATTGGTAAATATGTGTATTAGTTGAGTAGATACATACAAAAATCTATAGTCCTTTATTGCTTGATATATTTTTTTAATCCTTTATAAATATTACAGTAATAAAACTTCTAAAATAACGGAATATAAAGAAGTCTTATTGCCTTATTATGAATAAACGGTTAAATACACAGTTCATAGGAACTGGTATTATTTCTTTTATTTCCATCATGAACGTGCATAGTACAGAATTATCTGTGATGGAAAATTTGGAGACAGCGCCGCTACAATAAAGCCGAATTTGTTTTTCAATTTATTTGAAAGAATTATAAATGAGATCATTTTCTGAACTATAATTAAACTGTACAATACAGTGATATTATTGGACGCATCCACCAGAAGCAGTGATCCTCCACTATCGCTACGTAGATGATACAATGTCAACCTTGTTATGAGGGCTTCCGGGTTTTGACCGCGTCATAGTAAAGTACATATATACAATACAAAAGAAAATAAAGCAAAAATGAAAAAGAAAAATTACAAAAAATATATATACAACTTACTCAAACTCGACGTTTCACACTCCGTGTACAGGAAATCCACACATACCGACCGATATCTTCATGCCAGCTCACATCATCATCCAGCACAAAAGCAATCGGTAATCGGCTCTCTAGTACATCGCGCGATCTCAATTTCCCAACCCGACAACATCGACAAAGAATTGAAACATGTAAAAACTGCTCTTTTACAGAATGGCTATACCTCGGGCAACATACAAAGGGTCATAAATAGGTACATTCATCCACGGTCTCCTAAGGTAGCACCAGAATCTAGTAATCAGCTAAGTACCATCGTTCTTCCCTACATCCATGGCGTTACAGATCACATCGGTAGAATTCTTCGTAAGCAAGATATCCAACCCATCTTTAAACCTTTAAACAAGATCTCCCAAATTCTTCCTTCGCCCAAGGACACTCGCCCTGCTCTCTCCCATAAAGATATTTACAAAATTCCCTGTGACTGTGGCTCAGTGTACATTGGCGAAACTGGACGTTCTATTCAAACTAGAATCAAGGAACAGCAACGGTACGTTAAGTCACGTTCCTCAACACACTCAGCCTTAGCCGAACACTTCATAGATACGGGCCATAAAATTTGTTTTGATCAGGTATCTGTTGTAAGCAAGTCTCATCGCTATTTTCCACGAAAGGTAAGGGAAGCTACCGAGATCCAGAGACATCCTCAAAATCTCAATCGCGATATTGGTTACCCACTCTCCAGCATTTGGAAACCCGTCCTTTCCGCTTCTTCGACCCGTGCTCACTGTTCCGCATCGTTGCCTCGCGCTCACCGTTCCGCTTCCCTGCACAATGGTATATATACCCCTGCACGTCCATCTTTTCCTTGTCAGAAGGTTTTCGCCTCTAGCGTGGTTGACACGTCGAGTTACCGTGACCTTCTGGCGCCCCTCACCTAGTTTTGCTCCTGAAGAAGCCACTTACATTAGTGGCGAAACGTGGAGTTTGAGTAAGTTGTATATATATTTTTTGTAATTTTTCTTTTTCATTTTTGCTTTATTTTATTTTGTATTGTATATATGTACTTTACTATGACGCGGTCAAAACCCGGAAGCCCTCATAACAGAGACTCAGACCGTGGAAGCCTTCAATATCATTTAATGTCAACCTTGTTTGTCAAAAGTTGTCACGTTGTATTCCAGCCTTAATTAAGCAATTTTAGTATTATGGCACATATCGATAAAAAGGGAGGCTAATTTATGAAGTATATTGATACGAATCAATCAAAAGAGTCGAATCGACCAACACTAATCCATATGGTTATTGTACCGTGGTACATGAGTCAGTACTAAAGTTCATGACTCCACACATAGTATCCTTCTATGTATTACTGTCATCTTTTGCTAAATAAAATTAGTCTTAATAATAATAATAATCTTTATTACCCAACAAAAAATTCCATTTGCAGGGTAAAGTTATAAGAAAAAGATTAACAAATAGTGCATAGTACATACTATAATGATACAATAATACAGTTAATCATACAATAATACAGTTTATTATCTACAAAATTACGGTACAAAATGAGAAGAAAGAGTATGAGTAACATTAACTAACAAGCAATTAATCGGTGCAAAAGACTGTTAAAATTTTAAGAATTTATCAGTATACAATTTATTTGCATTTTGACACATATGGACCAACGGAGCTTTAGTCATAACATTAGAGCGCGCTCTAGGTGTGTAGAAAGTGTTTGTGGTTCTATAATAGCAATTGAATTGTGGAATCGCGAAGTCAGTATGTTGTAGGAGGGAAGGTGAATCAATGTTGTAATGTACAAGTTTAGCTAGGAATTTACCACTAGCTTCAATTCTTCGTTGACCCAATGACGTGAATGCATGTCGAAGAAGTAAACCGTTGTAATCGGATCCACGAACTGGATAAACGCCATCCAACTTATATGATAAGTATTTCAAAAATCGTTTGTGCACTCTTTCCACTAACAGCTATTGATAAACATAGTGAGGGTACCAGACCAAGGACGCATATTCCATTTTCGTACGAACCAAATAATATAATATAATACAACGTTTTAAGTGTGTCTGGACTGCTAAAGGATCTTGAAGAGCAAATAAGGAAACCTAGAGATTTAGAGGCAGATAAGCTGATATCAATAATGTGTTGTGTAAAAGATAATTGAGAATCAAAAAGCACTCCTAAGTCTTTGAACTGCATTGCCCTAGGAATAATGGTTTCATTAATGGAGTATTGATGAGTAGCGGTTTCACAACGCTTAGTATATAAAAGAACGGTACATTTGTCAACATTCAAACAAACTTTGTTCTTTACGCACCATACGATAGTAGTGAGATTTCTTTGCAAGTTTAAGCAGTCTGACGCAGAAGTAATTTTGTTGAAAATCTTGAGGTCGTCAGCATAGGCAAGTACCGTACAGTTCAACGAATTTAAGAGATCATTGATGTAGATAATAAAAAGTAATGGTCCTAAATTGGATCCCTGCGGTACTCCAGAACGTGCGGCGAAGGAATTGGAAGTATAGCCGTTGTAATATACATAGCAGTTGCGTTGATATAGATATGATTTTAAGAAGGTGACGATTGGATATTATGAAATAAATTTCTGCTAACTAAATTTAGTAAAATTCACGTAGAGGTTCATTACGTAGCTAATACTCACCAATGTTTATACTTAATATTCAGTTTCGCACTGCTACTTTATTCTGAGGTTATGTTAAACCATATCAAGTACTACTTTAAATGCTATTTGGATTTGACAGTTTTATCATATATTATTTAAAAAAATAACTTATTGCTTTTCAATTTACTATGAGTTGCTTTTGTATCGATTATTTTGTATTTATTATTCTGGCATCCGTATGTGACGGATATCTGTCAACATGTTGAGCAAATGTCTCTAGAATGGCCGACCCCTCTCAACAGTTGTCGATGTTGCGGATTCGATGTAGCGTAAGCATCGAGCAGAAGCGTTTACAACTGTTGGCAACAGTTTGCTTGTGCTGGACGCCCCCATTGCTAGTTCTAAATAGAGAATAGAGATTTGAGTTTTGATTCGTTCTGTATATAGTTTTTGGAATTTTGAGGGAAGTTTATTTTGTTATTATATTGGATCGACATTAAAAATATAACTAAAAAAACAATTTTAAGTTGTGTGAAACATAGCTTTTGCAATATCCTGTATAAAACTGTACAAGCTTATATTTCTGGAGCAGCGAGAGTATTGATACTATAAAATGTAGGGTCTTTGAAGAAATCAAAAAGCTATTCGTGCTGCGGTTGGTAGGAGACAGTCAACAACATATACTGAAAAGTGTTCAATATGGGTAATCTACAGATATTTTATATTGTATAAGATATTCCAAAAAATGTACCGTAACCAGTTGGTATTTTTTTTAAATGGAACATCAACAAAATTAAATAAAACATAATTTTTATTGTTTATTATCAATTTATTTAACTCATACTTCAAACGCACGCAGTTGATGTGAAGTATGTACATTTAAATGGATAAGTTTAATAGATTTTGATTAGAGTGTGTCTTCCAAACATATTACGCTAAAAGCTGCAGCATTTATGGCTAAATTTTATACGCAGTGCTAAAAACAGCGCCTATTTTTTTTTCAATTTTATATGTAGATATGTTTGTTAATTTAAAAGGAATAACCAGTACATTTTTACATGAACCTTTTTAGACAGCCTGTATAAAATTTGGTAATCATAAATGCGATCAATTGTAGCGTAATGCGTTGGAAATTCATATTTTAAGCGGCATGTTATAATGCTCTTATCTATTTCATTGCATTTGACATCTGCGGTAACTTTGTAGATACTTGTAAAGTATGATAAATAAATTTGGGTCTACTTTTTAAGGGGCTTTACGGATGTGAAATAAAACAGGATATTTCAATTAAAATGAGATAACTTTGATGCGGTAGGTCTTTTTTGAGATATCTTGTAAATATAATATATATTATATATACCTTTGTGCAAAATAATAGCAGTACAGTATATTATCGCTTGTTTTACAAATAGAAGATAAAAAACGATTTATTTTGCCACAAATTGATCATTAACGACAAGAAGAGCTTAAATGTGGAGTAGTTCTCTAATAAGTTAATTATGAACAAAGTTATAAGCATTGAAGTACACATGGAAAAATTCATCCCTCCTTTGTGGTGAAAGTTGAATTAATTTGTGTGACTAAAAGAAAGAGTATGATCTGTTCATCCAACATTCCAAATTTGGTTTGATTATCTGCAGCGGTTCCAAAGTTATGAATTTTTTACTTTACGAAATAGAGGCGAAAATCGCGTGCGACTTGCGTTACAGAGGGTTCGCACGCGATTTTCGCCTCTATTTCGTAAAGTAAAAAATTCATAACTTTGGGACCGCAGCAGATAATCAAACCAAATTTGGAATGTTGGATGAACAAATCAGACTCTTTCTTTTAGGGCGGGTTTACCAATGTGAGGATAAAAGTGTTAGTTAAGTAACTGACCGATATTGCTAACTGACAGATAAAATTTAGGAACTACAATGCTTTATGTTGCAGGTAACTTCTATTTAACACTCAATAAACGTTTTATTGTAATTATCTTACCAATAAAATTTTATCTGCACGTTAATTTATTTATCCTCACATTGATAAACCCACCCTTAGTAACACAACTTTAATTCAACTTTCACCACAAAGGAGGGGTGAATTTTTCCATGTGTACTTCAATGCTTGTAACTTTGTTCATAATTAACTTATAAGAGAAATACTTCACATTTAAGCTCTTCTTGTCGTTAATAATCGATTTATGGCGAAAGAAATCGTTTTTCATCTTCTATTTGTAAAACAAGCGATAATATAATAGCAGTACAGCTATTATTTTGCACAGAGGTGTATATATGTAATGTAAAATGTTTTTAGATGGCGACCTTAATTAATTTAAATGCAGTTATACATATGAAAATCTGAATTTATTCTTGGGTTAGTTTGTTGTATAGATGTTCCATAACCCGTCAAATATAAGTATTTTTTTTTAATGAACCACTTATGAAATCATTGTTTAACAGCGCCTATACTTTAAACCGCACATCTGAAAAAGCTTTTTTATGTTGATCTAATTAAATAACAAAGCGCAATTCTTGCAAAATTGCTGGTATATAGGACGGATCAAAATACAAATACATAATTTTCATAATGTTTCTAAAGATCACTCTGTAGGTTATGTTATTAAATAAAATCGTTTCTAGTATACTTTCAGTTTGGTTAAATATTTTCTATACATAAGATGAATACCTTCTGAGATATATTTTTTAGTAGATATATTTTATTAGTAAAGATACTCCTTTGAACGAAAATGACTAGAAGAGCGCATCTATAAAGATACGTCTTACTTGATAATCATAAAAATAGTGCTATCTTTTCATAACATTTATTAAGTTCACGCTTTCTTTAAAGGAGCGCGCGGACTTAGTCGACTCGGACGGGTTGACTCAGAACGGAACGATCGGTGCGTTTTGCGTTAACCATGCACTGCTTCCGTTCGGCAGGTTCGGATCGCTCAGATCGTCTCGGCAATATTAGCATAGAAGCAAAAATTGCCGAATGCTCTTACGTTCGCTGAATATTACTATAGCAACAAGATATATTATTTAGTTGTCAAAATAATATTGATGGAGTAGTAGAAGTAAACTAAGGCAAAAGTATCCAGATAACGAAGTATCCCAAATAGCAGAAATAGTTTGAATTAAGCTGGAATAAAAGTTGCCATGACAACGGTGACAGCTTACTTCCAGCTTGTTGTGGATAGCTGCAAGCTTGTATCTAACTTGAATTAAGCATCGCACTTTACACGTCACAAGCTTAAACTATACTTGCTTTGCAAGCTTATGATAAACTTGCAGAATCCTTGAATTAAGCTTGTTTTTCCAGCGCTAACTATGCTAGTAAGTATGTATCATGTTTTATTCCAACTTTCTTGTTTAGTGACAAACTTGAATTGTGCTTAATTTTATCAGCTTAGGTAAAGGTTCCTTTACCAGCTTGTATAATGTTTGCAGTTCCTATTACGTTCATATGTACGTTTCAACAGCAATGGCAGCTATCGTCTTCTGTCTATCTCGAATAATATTTACTTAAAATTAAAACAATTACATACTTGAAATTAATATCAATTGTTTATAAATTAAATTAATATCAAGACTACAAAACAGTAGCCTTAAATTAATACAAATTCTTTTAATTTTAAATACCTAAATGTAATTCTGTTGAAGATGACAGCTTGCTACTGAAATGTACAAATAATAATATAAAGTGATCATGAGTTTTTACACCATTAATGTTATCGAAAATAAAACAGGTTATGATCACTGAACGTTTTTAACTATGCTAAACTAATTATAATTAATTATAATATAATAATTAAGTTAATCAATATAATAATTAAGTTAATTATTATATTATAATTATATAACAATTATATACTACAACAAATAAATAACGACAAACAACAAATTATTATATTATAGTAAAAATCAAAAACGAACACAATAAACGATAACTTAGAAATCACTCGGAAGTCGGAATGCAAACTTGTAATAAATGTGCTTGCAAACTCATATTAGAACACTTGCGCATTATATGTATGCGTCTGTGCGCCGAACGTTCTACGCATTACCGACTTCAATAAGGAAATGGGTTTGTTTAAACTCTAAGCTTATATTGTGCTTTGCTGCGTAAGTGATTGTAGTATGCTAGAATTTAAAGCGTAGAGTAAACTTGAATTAAACTAACCACGTTAAGCTGGATAAACAACTGAAAATCGAATCAAAATGCAGCTTGCTGTAAGCTTACGTGCTTATCTGGGATATTACAAAAAGCAGGTATCCTGCCTAAATTTGAAAAAAGATAGCCCATTAGGTCTTTAGCGTATGCAGTTGTATGGTGTTATCAAAACCACTGTTTTTTAAGCTAAAGGCCATTGGAGTAGTGGACAATCTTTAGGTTGAAAAATTGGGTTTGATTGCCGGCCAGCGACAAGTAATGAGGATAGTAATGGAATATATAGAGATAATCCATTTGAAACGGCAAACAGTATTGCTGTCGCAATATATTTGAAGAAGTTGACAGACGCTGATAGAAATTTTGTTGCTGCCATAGATAAAAAAGAAAAAAACAAGCCCATTTTACATTCATAGAAAAATGAAGGAGATATATCATTAGAATCTAATTCAATAAAATTTACTCAATTCTTTGCAGCGACGATTATAAATATACATGGCACCATGAAGCATCGTTATATAAAATTTCTTTGTTTTTTTTTTAAATTTCCATAATGTATTGTATTTTTCAATAAAACTAATAAATAAATTAGCTCAGACTTTTGCACTAGACACACGAAAATATTTGAAAAATTTTGGATCATCTTCAGTAGGAAAGAAACGGTAAAACTCTCCATGAGTTTCTCTTTTAAGATTAATGTTACGAATCCAGAATTTTGGTGTCTTTCTTTGCATGTTGCATACTAAGGCAATCATAACATGTTTCTCAGATACTGATGAAATGACGCTCATGTTTTTTTTTAGTCTTAGGTATTTCAAATTGTTGTCCGTTGGACGGATGCACAACATCAACTGACAGACCGATTTTGTGCGTAGTTTACACTGGCGTTTCAATTTTGTCGTTCATGTCGGTCGGTCTCCTGCGATAAGTCCGAGCCGACCGGTGTGAGTCGATTCAATGCGCGATTAAGCTGACATGCCGATCGTTCTGTTCTGAGTCGATGCAGCGTGCTCCGTAAATGAGTATTGAAAGTGAATTAGATTTTAAATCCCATAGCATAAACAGTTGCAAATATCTATTGAATTATTAAATCCGAGTTGGGATAATAGGGATTAATTGTAGAAGTGGTTTTACGATGCGCGTCGGTTTGTATAAATAGATAGCCGAAGTAAATACGAATTGGATTGAATTAAGAACCATATTACAAACTTAAATAATACTATCAGCTAATAGCACAAGAAATTATAAAGAAAACAACGCATAACTTAACACAACATATTGCATAAACTTCACATCTGCGTTCGTTGTGGGTGATACTTAATTTGTATTATGTTAAGATATTTTTAATTGTGAAAGGAAAATAGCGCGGGATGTTGCCTACTTAAAATAATTCTCATTTGTTAGGCATTTACAAGAAAACAAATTATTAATATTTTTGATTCGTTTTTGTTAATTCGTAGTCTGTAATGCATATTTGACATAAAAGCATGCATAAAAGTAGTAACTGGTCAACAAAAAACGGTTGTAATTCTGATATTCTTCAATTTATTTAGATGTTCATTTGTATGTCACAAATAACATATTTTTTCTGTAATACCTAAAATCTCAAGTTTTTTTTATTTACACGACTATTATATAAATGTATTTATATTTTCTGTAAATATGTATTATTTTAGATCATCCTAGTGGATTTCTCGCAGATGTTCAACTTTTTGAAATATTCTCAGATCAAGTATCATCAATCATAAGTACACGTCAATATTTACCACCAGAAGATATGGTTTCATTGCAAGTTGCTCTTGTAAATTTAGCTTTAAAGTGCTACCCTGCTAAAGTTGAATATATCGACAAGGTAATGTTATCAACAGTTGAAATATTTCAAAGACTTGGAATGGACCGTTTAGAGTCTAATTCCATGGTTGCCAGAGAATTGTCAAAACTGCTAAAAATTCCTCTTGATCATTACAATAATTTATTAACAGTTTTGAAGCTGCAACATTATGCTGGTTTAATGCAGCATTTAGATTATTCGGGTAGAAAGCTGTTGAGCATGTATATCCTAACTAATGCATTAGAAAGTGAAACAATTATTACTACGCAAGAAGAGGTAGAACAGGCGTTGAGTTTAGTTTCCACGCTTGTTGCTGATCAAAGCGATCAACCATCAGGTGAAATTGATTTAGAGGAATTATCAGAAGAACAAAGCTTACTAGCAAGATTTATTCATCAATTTCGATCGACTGTGTCAGACCAACAATATTTAATTCTTATAGCTGCCCGCAAGGTAAACTTTTACATATAATGAATTTTACATTTGTGCAATAATTACATTAGATTTTAGGTGCTGGTGGTCAAATGAGAATTAAACATACATTGCCACCGCTAGTCTTTCAAGCTTATCAATTAGCTTACAAATACAGAGACAATAAGAAAGAAGATGAAGTGTGGGAGAAAAAATGCCAGAAGATATTCCAATTTTCACATTCGACCATAACGGCTTTAGTAAAAGCTGAACTAGCAGAATTACCTTTGAGATTATTTTTACAAGGTGCATTGGCGATTGATCAAATAGGTTTCGATAATCACGAGACAGTAGCGTACGAGTTCCTTTCTCAAGCATTTTCACTTTATGAAGATGAAATATCAGATTCTAAAGCACAGCTAGCTGCTATAACGTTAATTGTGGGTACATTAGAGCAAATTAGTTGTTTTTCGGAGGAAAATGCAGAGCCCTTAAGAACACAATGTGCATTAGCTGCAAGTAAATTGCTGAAGAAACCTGATCAATGCCGTGGAGTTGCAACATGTTCCCATCTATTTTGGAGTGGGAAGAGTTTGGTTAGTAACAAGGAAGAAATACATGATGGGAAACGAGTTGTAGAATGCTTGAAGAAGGGTTTACGAATAGCTAAACAGTGCATGGACGTAAGTGTTCAAGTACAGCTTTTTATTGAGCTTACAAACCATTACATATATTTTTACGAAAAAGGAAATGATCAAGTAACAGTGCAAATTATAAATCAAGTAATTGCAAAGATTAAGGATGAGATACCCAATTTGGAAAGCTCGGAGGAAACGGAACAAATACAAAAGCATTTTAGTAACACAATCGAGCATCTGAAATCGAGAATGGAATGTTCTGAAATTGATGGTGTATCATATAAAGACATTGAAGTCTAATTTTCTAAATTAAATCCTAATAATAATATTAATCATGTAACCTTTTTAGTTCTATGTAGATATCGAAAACTTTTATTTATACTTTTCACCTATCTGAGTTTATATTTATATATACAATTGTTAAATAATTATTAAGTTTTAATATTAATAAATAATTTAAAGTAGTACATAAATAGTAGTATTAACTTGCACCCTTTTAAATGTATTTATATTATCTTTTCTTGGTTAAAGTAATAGCGTACGTACTTGGTATAATTAATGTATTAAAGGATAAGCAGTTATAAGAAGAAATTAACAGAATAAGATTTTTAATACAATAATGAAAATAAAAATTACTAAAGTTTATGATAGATGCATTTACTCTGATATATACAGGGTGAGTCGTGATGAATCGACCAAACTCTAGGAGTGTATTCTACAGGTGAAAATAATGTAAAAAACTCAAATGTTATCCGATTTTTATTTGTTTTCGAGTTATAGCGCAATGAAAAATGTAGATTTTATATATCATGTTTACGTATGCATGCGTCTATGTCACTACCTTTAGTTCATTGTTGATATAGTGAGGGCGCTGCCATCATAAAAAATGTTCCCTATACCTTGGAGTAAATTATAACATTGTTGTTCAGGTATTGTGATATTGATTTGACGTTTGTACGACTAAAGTGTAACAAACTAAAATGCTACACACTTATTCTAATTTAGAATATGTTAATATGGTATTTGTTTATGGATTTTGTAATGGGCATTCTACACTTGCTGCTAATGAATATCGTCAACGGTTTCCACATCCATCAGATATCCTAATAAAATGTATTTATTAGTGTATTCAACAAATTGTGCGAGACCGGAAAGCTTCCCAGTGTGAACATAATATCCGAATGAGGCAGTCGATAACAATTACAAGAAGTAGAAGATATTCTGGATGTAGTAGAAGAAGACGCAACCAGCAGCTCAAGGAGAGTTAGTATTCAATTGGACATTCCACAAACAAGGGTGATAAAAACACTCCACGAGCAAGGTTTACGTCCGTACTAGCGATGGGTCGGATTCGTATGATTCGTACAATTTATGCGACTGATGTGTGATTCGTACGGTACGATTCTTCATTATTTATACGGATTCGTATAATCTTATACATTACATTTACTTTATACGAATCCGTATCATTTTGGAGTCGTACCGCCGCTTAAAGGCTGATTTATATTATACGAAACGACTACGATACGACAACGATCCGACACGACACGAAAAGTATTATTGTTTTGATTTTAAACGACTATGTTTACATATATCCGAAACGATCCGACTTTGATACGAACGACAACGACACGACAGGCTGACTTAAAGTCGGAGGATGTTTTGTCGTGTCTGTATGCAAATCCATCATTCACTCTTGTAGAACTATACAGTTTCCAATCTAGGGTGTACTGCCTATGTCTGATAATGGAAATACCTACTATAATGTCGTGTAGTATCGAATCGTTGTCGTATCGTAGTCGTTTCGTATAACATAAATCCGCCTTAATATGAATCGGAATCGGAGTCAAGTAGTATACTGCTAGCAATTGATCGTAGTAGTATGATTCGTACCATTTTACGAATCTGTATAACTATACGTAACTTATACGAATCATTTACTTCGTACGAATTCGTGTATATTAGAGTTAGTCAATTAATATGAAACTAAATCGAAGCCAAAGAGTATATTTCTTTCATATTGGTAAATTGTAGGTATGTTACGAACAGTCGTATACGTATGACTCAAATAGTTTCTCTAGTCAGTAGCCTGAATATGAATTAATATGAATCGTTACTATTTATACTACAGTGGTGTATTATGATGTCATAAACATATTCATACGCTAGCTTTTATAGTGTGCCTACATATAAAAGCGCCAATAAAA
Organism: Holotrichia oblita; assembly: GCA_023690525.1. Taxonomy (NCBI): domain Eukaryota; kingdom Metazoa; phylum Arthropoda; class Insecta; order Coleoptera; family Scarabaeidae; genus Holotrichia; species Holotrichia oblita. The sequence continues at coordinate 121,385,837 of CM043016.1, read as the reverse complement.
AATAATTCTTATGGTATTTTTAGCAAGGTAGACTATTTTCATGAATGTATCTGTGTATTTAGGTTTTTTTATTTTACTGAAATATAAATCTTAATACTATTTCGCAAGATTATTAGAATAAAGTCCAAACTCGAATCTCTAATACGACGAGTCATCAATGAATCGGTCTGAATCTGCTACGATCTTTCGGTACGAATCATACGAATCGTTTAAAGTAATGCACCGATTTCATTTATAAAATGTTCTTTGCTTATGCGCGGTAACCATGGTGACTGTGACTGTTATGCACCTAGATTATTTGAAGTTACGATGTTGGTAGCAAACTGGACGCGGACGATGTGAATCAGATGTTTACGAAAGTGACATGGGGAATTTTCGTAGATCATGCACTGGATAAGTAACTAAATATTTGAAAAAATGGACGTTATTTAGTTCCAGCCGCGCATGCCGATTAGCGATTTTTTCCTAACTGCAACCGGTCCATTAGCATTCGGATCACCAGAACGATTCGAATCCTCTCGCTAGTACGGAAAGTCATGAATCATCACGAGTCGATACGAATTGTTTTAGTACGAATCATATACGGATCTTTTATTTTAGGAGTTATTTGGATTCGAATCACCAAAAAAATTTGAATCGCTCGTCGCTAGTCGGTGGGTACCATGACCGTTCGTACAAAGAGCACAGCACCTACAAACAAATGATTATCGTAGACGTATGGAATTTTGTCGATGGATAAATAATAATCCTCGCTCTGTATCGTGTATACTTTTTACGGATGAAGCAACATTCACCCGTGGCGGTATTAATAATTGTCATAAACCATCATGTATGGTCAGACGAAAACCCACACGCAACACTCGAAAGTAACTTTCAACATAAATTTTCGGTAAACGTGTAGTTTGATCGATGGCTTTTTACATTTTTGAGAACCGCTTTACGGAAGACTCCGATTTAAATTTTTTAGAAAATAAACTACACGGACTGCTAGAAGATGTTCCCATAAACATCAGAATCCAAATGTTCTATCAGCACAATGGATCGACTGTACACTACGCTCGTGCGGTTAAACTACATTTGGATGAAAGGTTTCCAGGGAGTCGAATTGGTCGTGGTAGTCACATTGGTTGGCCTCCTAGGTCTCCAAATCTCACGTCACTCGATTATTAGGAAGTTCTTCACTGGATCTCTTGGTGCAGAAGTAGAACACTAAACACTTTAACCCACTGAACACCAAACAAGTTTTAACTAAAACACCGACGCGTTTCAACAGCAATGCTGTCATTATCAAGGCAGCATTGCTGTTGAAACGCGTCGGTGTTTTAGTTAAAACTTGTTTGGTGTTCAGTGGGTTAAAGTGTTTAGTGCTCACTCGATTATTGTTTATGGGGCTGGTTAAAAAATGAAGTGTATCAAGTAAAAGTGGACACTCGTGATGCACTAATTTAACAGATTAGGAACGCAATCAGGAACGCAACCAGCGTTCTTGGTGGACGATGTAGAAAATGTTTAGAAATGAATGGTGGTATTTTTGAAAATATAAAGAACGACAATACCAATAGAACACCAAAACTTTAATGTATGAAATTTTGTTTTTAATTACGCTACAACTCGGAAACAAAAATCGGATAACATCTTTTTCTACATTATTTTCACCTGTAGAATACGCTCCTAGAGTTTGGTCGATTCCTCACAACTCGCCCTAATCGTAAAATATTTTATACGAGATGGGTTTTTCGCGATATCTCCACTATTACGAAAGTGAGGATAGTAATTTTTTGAAAAAATGTTCACAAAAACCGGAACAACCTGAAACAAAAGTTTGGCCAACTAGAACAACCTGGAGCAACCGCCAGATTTGAAAATTAAAAAATGTCGAGCTAGTAAATTTTACATTTTTCGCTATATCTCCGCTATTACGAAAAGTAGGGCCTTAATTTATCTCTAATTTTGAAAAAATTTTCGTAAATGCAATTTTCTGGCATTTGATACGAATAGTTAAACTCATCTAATTCAATTATTTTAATAAAGATGCTGTAAAATTTAACGTTTTGACAGGAATGATAGTTATTATTCACTTGTTAAATTTTACAGCGTCTTTATTAAAATACTCTAACTGGATGAGTAGGCCCTTCTGAAAAATGTTAACAAAGTAACGTCATGAGAACGAGAATAAGAAAAGTTTGATCATGGAAGGCATAATGATAGCTGATGCCAAATATTCGTCTCAAAATACTCTCTTTAATAATTAACTTTATTTTTACATTGTTGATTTATTAATGTTAAGTAAGTTTCTTTTGTTCATTCCTGTGTTATTGATTTAAAAGTGGAAAAATATATCTAGGATTACAAGAGCAGGTTTTCAATGTATTTTTTATCTTAAGTACTTCAAAAAGGCGTCTTTCGTCGACGAAGAAATTGTAATTGTATGTATGTACACATGATGTATTTTGTGTGCAATCGTTACGAATTAGCGAAAATTTCAAAACGGCAAGATTATCAGTAGCAGGTTTTATTTAGTAACATTTGAGAACAGAAACGAGAGGTACTTTTTTTGTCATACTTTATTAAATCTACAAGTCCGCCAAAATTAATTTATTTTCGAGTTTCTGGATTGCAACTCTTAGAACTGTTAGACTTGTAGATATTTTATGATCTTTAGAAAATATTATCTTAAATTACGTTCTAAATAAATCACCACGTGCTATTGTGATTTGGAGACTATGTTGAATTTTAAAAATAATAAATACCGTATTTTCACACACTTATATATTTTTTTATACATGAGTTTACTTTCACATTTGTAAAATATTGTGCAGAAATAGATTGTACTTACAACGCCATTATATATTTCAATGTAAATTGTGCTTAACTAACTTTCGATTTTCTGATTCATATTTTTTCTTACTCCGTTCAGAATTCTCATGCGTGTCTGTTAAATAATAAGGAGGACTGGAATTTTGCGTATTATAAATTAATGTACTGTCACCTCGTATCGAGTTTCTTTCGCGTATATCCAATAAACAGTCTTTTCTTGGTTTATGTTTACTTGCTGATCTTGTTTTAGTGTCGAAGCTGCTGCTTTGCTTTCTAATTTTAATTTCATTTAGGCGGTCACCTTGCGTTTTTTCTGTTTCTATTCTATCTCTCGTTTTCTTCATATTATGCTCTACATTGCCTAATTCTTTTAATTTATTACTTATATTTATATTGTAATACATCGGTTCAACAAATTTTATGTTCTTTGTGCTGAATTGATTTTCATCATTGATGATGGGAGTGTTATACGGTTTCATTAACATTTTTGCAACTTTTTGATATTCTCGTTCACTACAAATTCTTCTTTTCTCCGACTCTGGTCTCTTAGATTTATGTATTGTTATAGGTTTTATAGGAGGCGCACTTAGACGTTGCGGAGAATTAGTTTTCACTCTAGCAAAATGGCTATCTTGACAATCTAAAGTTTTCTGCGCTTGAAGTATAAGTCGCCGTCTTTCAATTGGCCATTCCTTACTGTAGACACCATATCTATGGTGTGGTATCTTATCCCCATCGTCAAAGTGTTGCAAACGATATTCACTTCCTTGGCGCCAAAGCCAGTTTTCTACCTTTTCTAACCACCCTTGTTGTTGACCTATTACAGATCCCGGTCTACAAATTCGCATCCATGCAATAGATTCCCTTGCAGACATCCTGTAGTGTTTTATAATATAGGCGCCGATTAGAGAACCGGTACGACCTAAACCAGCCTGAAATAATAAAAAAATATGATACTCAAAGATTATTGCTGATAATGAAAATTATGTGTTTTTTTGTAATTAAGAATAAGACAAACAACTACATAGGATTAGAAATATGGTAAAATAATAAAATGGTAGAAGTATCTTTAGTAGTAATAATAATAATAATAAGCATATTATAAGTTAAATATGTTTCAAATATGCTTAGTAAATACTACACTGTTGATAATTGAACAATGAAAAACTTCTATTTTAACACAGCTGCTTAAAGCAGATGTGCCGTATAGCAGTAATTCTAAAACTAATTCTTATAATATTAACTACTACAGTTGTATAGCAGTTGATCCTAGGCCAAACGCCTTTATGCATTTGTCAACTGCAAAATGTAACTATACTTTTAACATAGAATAAATAAATGTCGTTTAATTCCATAGTTTTTATATACTTTAACCTCTTTATAACTTATTTGACTAAGTTATCACATTATACAGAAATTAAAGAGTAGTAAGTAAAATATCGCAGGAAGAAAACGGAACTTACGCCAGCGGTAATCGCCCACCTAATTTATATGAGAATATTGCATTACATCTAGTCAACATGACAATCGAACGGCAAGCTATGTACCTATATGTAAATGGACACAGATTCACTCTATACATTACTGTATGTTTAGCCAACTAGCAGTTATGAAGCGTCTCTGTTAGTATTGAGATAAGAATATTACGTTTTGTATTACGATGCAAAAAAGTGAAAGAACGTAATTTTCGTATTTGCGTGTTGTTTTCATTTTGTTTTCTTTTATACAGTCAATAGTGTATAAATGGGCATAAAGTTTACAGTTTAAGTAATTGCAAACAATAGTCTATTTTTGACCTTTACAAAAGTGATCAATTTCCGAATTGTAAAAACAGTAAATTTTTACAATTTTGAATGTTGTAGCCATAAAAAGATTTCTAACAGCTATTAAAATGTAATAACTGGCTAACAAATAGAAAAAAAAAACAGTTTTCACAGTTTTAAAGTACTTGTATACTCATCGACGTCCTCGAACAAATAAATGTTTTATCTGCTCGAGGACTAATCCTCTGTCAGAAAATATCATGCGTTGAAGTTTCCGGGGCGCTGTCGCGTAGTTATTCGGCAGGGGTTCTTTATTTTGTAGGTGCCTATCTTGCTCGGATTATTTATAAGTTCCACTAATACTCGGCGTATTAATCCCTGATGGTGCTTTCTACTTTTGATCAAGACGTTGTCGTAATTTATGGGATGGTCCGCGTCTTAAAATACGTGTTCGGCTACTGTAAATCTTTCAATATTTCTACGAGGGGTATACTGGCGGTTCTTGCTGTCTGTTCGATTTACCTTTTCCCACAATTGCAAGCAAGTTCGCATATACCTTTGGCGTGTATCTCCGGCAGCTAAGCTTTATTTTGGCGGGAATAACTGCTCTGTCTTCTTGGCAATATAGAACCATGTGGTAATATTCTTTATTTATAAGGTTTATTTGTTTTCTTTAATCTATGAATTATTCCAGGCATGTAGTGTATTCATTGGTTTTTGTTGATCTACATCCTTCCTTTTTTTATTCCGTCTTTGAAGAATGTGTTTGTTTTTGTAGACGTTATTTCGTAACGTGTTGCATACTGTTACACTTTCAAGTAGGGTATATACCAAAAAGAGCGAAAGATATATATACCTAAATGTCATATCTCTGAGAAATATGTCTCAGCGAAACCGTTCATTAGAAGTTTATGGGCTTCTAGCCAAAATATAAATTTGAAAATTCAGAATTTTATACAGTCGATTATGCTCTCTTCAATGAAAATATTAGATTTCTAGTGCTTCCGGTTATACCGGAAGTTGTCATCTGCTTTCTTATTTTTAATGGAACACCCTGTATATTTTTAAATATTTGCATTAACCTATTTTTAAATACCGTTAGTTTTTTTTAATTTGATTCAAGCGTTTTGTAGTTATTGGATTTTTTATAAAAAAAACAAATTTGCTATAGCGGACATTATTAAAAAAATCGGAGAACACTCGATTTATCGAATATAAATTTAGAATTCATAATATGCTTAAACAACATGTTGGAGTATATTTTAACGAATAACTACAAAACGACTGAATCAAATTAAAATACTAGAGGTATCTATAAAGCTTAAAAGTAGTTAAATCCAAATATGTAAAAATATACTGGGTGTTCCATTAAAAATAACAAAGTAGATGGCGACTTCTGACTGACGGAAGCGTTAGAAATCTAATATTTTCATTGAAGAGAACATGGACTATATATAATTCTGAATTTTCAAATTTATATTTTGGGCAGAACCCCATAAACTTGTAATGAACGGTCTCGTTGAGACACCCTATATAGCTGCTCTTCTTACAAGGGAAGTATGCGAAGTGTTAAATGCTGATTACAATGAGCCTGCGTTAGTTTGTAGACCTCACCGAATGTTGCTCAACGGCGCCCTCCGGTGCTACAGAGATGCTTATCTAGGGGGCATAACCTACCCTTGAAAATCACCCCAAATTTCGTTTTTCCTAAATAATGTTTAAACAGTTAAATATAAAAAAAAAAAGTTTCAATGGCGGACTGACACCATTTACGGGGCTCTTTCGATTGGTATCAGTATTCATATACAGAGCGTCACAATAAATACGCAACGGCGTATGTTATGCTTATTTGTTCGAATTGCAGGAAATGATTACAACGACTGCATTTGTTGTCAAAGACTGTATACAGAAGTGGCTTTGATAATTGTACAGGGTATTCACAAAATGTTGAAATTTTTAATACTTGCTTATTTTAACGAGATACGCTGGATATCGTTACGGAGTTGCATTGTACATTAAAAACTACTTTGAATTTGTATGAAGCCCAAAATAGTTACTGGTAACAGTTTTAGAAAAATACACCTTGGAACGCGCAAACACCACTACTTATACAGATTAAATAGGTAAAAAAAAATGTCCATATATAATTTTATTATTATTAACCTTGTACGAAAAGGCAAGCCCAGTAAAATAGTTAGCGCAATTATTATACGACTGCTATATATCAATTCGCTATTTTTATATTTCTAAGATGCAGTAACTATTGCAGTTACAGAACTGATAATAAGAATAATAGTGATAAAAATAGGAAATAGTTAGTTATGGTGTATATTAATCCCGTCAATATTACTCATTTATTGATGCTTTCCTATAATTATGATGGGAAACAAATAACGCAAAATAGAAACGTCAAATAGAATTGGACGATGTCATAAAAAACTTGATCGATACAAGTATTCAGGATACCAAATATGTAGTGGAAACTATCGACGTATTAGAATTCGAAGGCATGGATCGTACGCATGTTAGTGAAATAGCGGTCGAAGGCGAACCTGCATCGACTTACGATTTAGAAGATGTTGAGGAAGAGTACGAGGAGACATGTGCTTTGGGAGACGGTAAAATTACTCCAGATTACAAAAGGAAAGTATTGGACTGTTCCACAATCACACCCACGATTGTTGAGTTCTGTAGAAGGAAACTTCAGGAAATTAACATCGGTACAGTAATTATAAAGATGGAAAAAGAGCGGAACCAACAGGGATAAATGGCTGGAAATCGCTGAACATTATGGAAATTTTCGGCAGTAATGGATCAAAACGGCATAGTGCATGATGTGGACCTACGACAGTGGGCGCTAGAAGCAACCGCAATCATTCAGCTGGAACATTTTAAAGCATCCAAATCCTGGACAGCACAGTTTAAAAGACATAATAGAATAACCTCTCGAAAGATAACTAATTTTTTTGGGCGAACATATGGGCAGGAGAAAGAGGACTTGCGAACGGCAGATACAAATTTTGTCAGTTCTGTAAAACCGTACAATGAAACTTGTGGGGCAGAAAACGTTGATAATGCAGACGAGAGCGGGTTTAATTTGAAACGGCATTCTGGTTGCACATTAAGCTACAATGGCGGAAAAGCTGACGCACGCACTGTGCAGTCTGTAGGATCTACTACTCATAGTTACACCATATTGCTTATTATATCTACAGCAGGAAAACTGATAACACGTTTACTGATAGTATATAAGGAAGGAGACGGTAAATTTGGTCCCAAAGTCCGCGACAACTTTTCTAGGTTTATATAATAAAATTAACACTGTGTTCAATACGTGTAGTACACATTACATTTTGTTTCCAATAGGCACCAAATACTAAAGTCGAAGCATCATAATCTGGTAAACTGACCAGTCAACTATTTAAAAAATGGTTTACTGACGTGTATCTATCTCGATTTCCCGGTGGAACTCGTACGACTTTACTGCTAGGTTCTTGGGATGGTCACTGCCTTGCGACTTTGCAGACGTCAGTACCAGTTGGCAAACCAACACAATTCCGAAGAAAACAACTGGGCTGGTCCAACCTCTCGACATGTACGGCTTTCGTGCGTGGAAATGATTCGTCAAACGATTTTCTGATCAAGTTTTGCTTGCCGATATTGATATTAAATTGCATCATCGAAATACAATACTAAAATTACAGTCTTTGGTCAATAACGAATTTTGCAAGATATCGGAACCTATTTTTATATTCCTGGTACAAAAGTGGGTATATATGTAGAAGCCAGACCAGACAAATTTGATCATCCAGTAACATACGCCTTTTCGTTGGATGATCACAAAATTCTACCCTCATGTTCAATATGTGGACAACTTGCTTTTATAAAATGCGCACGCTGTACTCAATATTTTTGTTTCCAGCACTTCTTTCAAGATTTTCACTATCACAATGAATAATAATATATGACTACATATACCTGTACCTATTGTCTTTTATTTTATTAATCAGCAATAGCATGTAGCCTGTGTGACTTATATAAGTAAAGTAAATATTCAATATACCGTTGCTTTTATTTTGTTTATTTTATAATTATCATAAACAGACATTTCGCGCCCGATATGAATTCACACCAAGTTTTAACGTACTATGCAACCCCGTAACCATATCCAGCGTATGTCGTTAAAATAAGCAAGTATTAAAAATTTCATCATTTTGTGATCACCCTGTACAATTTTGAAAACCACTTCTGTATACAGTCTTTGACAGCAAATACATAATCGTTGCAATCATTTCCTGCAATTCGAACAAATAAGTATAACATACGCTGTTACGTATTTATTATAACGCCCTGTATATGAATACTCATACCAATCGAAAGAGCTCCGTAAATTATGGCAGTCTGCCATTGAAACTTTTTTTCTATCTTTAACCGTTAAACATTATTAAGGAAAAGCGAAATTTGGGCGATTTTCAAGGGTAGGTTATGCCCCCTAGATAAGCATTTCTGCAGCAACGGAGGGCGCCGTTGAGCAACACTCGGTGGGGTCTACAAACTGACGCAGTCTCATTGGAATCGGCGTTTAACACTTCGCATACTTTCCTTGTTAGCAACATGTTCATAATCTCTTTTGTTGCGGACGATGATGAGATGTAGCATCCAAGAATTAAGCAGTGCATGTTTTCTTACGCTATGCAGCGTGGCTTATGCTGTTACCATTGTTGCGGTTCACTGATAAAGGTAAGGTGCAATTATTTTTAATCTTCATGGTGAAATTAATATTGGAAAGTTGTTTGTTCAAATGTTGCAGAGTTGTTTAATGTTTCTTCATGCGACCATAAAACGGAACTATTATTCATAGATAATATCTATCTTATATCGTTGAAATAACTGACAGATTAAAGAAAACGTTGGAGAAAAAGAATATTACCACTGGATTCAATACTGTCAAGAAGATAGAGCTATCACCCCACCAAATAAAGATCACCTGCTTAAGCTACACACCAAAGGCATATACAAACTTGCATGCAATTGCGGAAAAAATACATCGGATAGATAGGAAGAAACGACAATATACCCATTGTGCGGTAGTCGAATACATATTTTAAGACAGGGATCATCTCATAAATTGTGACAAGGTTAAGGTGTTGGGTATAACTACACAGTAACTGATATTAATTAATACGAGTATCATAAGAAATTATTAAGAATCCGAGTTAACTTCAACCGAAAAAGTGGGTACAAACTGAGGTATCCGTGGCGAACAACTTTACGAGATCACTGACGCAACCGTAATACCGAAACGTATGCAGCTCATCGAACTGTAATGCTCACGAATCAGCGAAGCAAAGAAGAAATGATGTATAACGAAGTACAGACATAACAAAATCAGTCCTTAAAAACCCTCTGAGGAAGCTGGCATATGCTCAGTGAAACGTCAAGTGCAGACATATTTATGCGACAACATCCGGAAGACTTCAACGCAATAAACAACGGTCATGAAAATCTCTCAACTAGAAAATATATATTTTATAAATTTTGTAGTTGATGGTGTATAGATATAGTTAAACTTTTTTTTCTACATAACTAACGAATATTATAAGAAACTTATATTTCATAGTTGTCAGCTTCAGTGGCATTTATCCCTTATACAAATTAGTAGTTACATACGTATTCAGCAGAAGCGAACAGTTGACAGTGGCTACTCTGCCATAATTACAAATTATTTTTGACTCATCTTAGCACACAGTTACGTAGCAGTTCCCGACTGTTTTTTGCTTTTTCTGAATAGAGCCAATTTCTAATATTCAGTTATGATCATATGCATGGTAAAAATATAGTGGTTATCGTGCTATGATGGAAAATAATTATTATATGATCCATAAGAATCGCAATAACATTGCATCGTTTGTAGAGGTGGGTCCACATTTGAACATTTTGCCCGATTGAACAGAACAAGCAGAGCGCGCAATAACAAATACAACGAGCAAAACTTCGGTTTATTCGAAATGTTCGTTCTATTTGCTGTGTTCTCGGCATCGCCACTTTATTTTGTTTGCAATAGTAAATTGATGTATCAATCTAGAATGACTTCCTAAATTTATACTCCAACAATGGATATGGCAGACTTAGTTGTGTCTGCAAGCGCTTTTATCATGATATGCAAGTTATTAAAGAATAAAAGGAAAACCCAAGGAATAAGAAAATTATATAGGAATCGTTCAAATAGCATCTTCCAATACAATTATAAAAATGTATGTTAATTATATATTTAAATCAAACAAAAACACAACTGCACCGAACAACTGCGAAGTTGGCGAACGCCGTGAACACTTAATTCTTTTGAGCAATTCCATTTTACTGACAAGACTCGGAAAACGTTCGGCTCGGAGAAACGTCTACACTAGGCAAATTCGGGTTATTCCCCTTATATATTCTGTTCGTTCGGAGGAAAATGTTCAAATGTGGACCCACCTTAATACAAAGATTTTATTTTTTATTCCTTTAATTTGCAAAATATTGTAAAACTACTTCATTGTAATGTTTTGTTGCAAAAGCATTTTTTTTAATAATATGGCAGCTTTATGGCGCGTGTTGAAAATAACAATTACATTAAAAGTATCTATTTCAATTTTTGAAATGTTTCATAATCTATTTACCTTACAATGTACTCCAATAGCTGCAGGACTCTTTTCACAAATATCTAAAAAACGCATTAGGATGTGTTTTGGAGGTGTTGTGCCATCAGCAAAGAAAAGTTCACGGTGGTCAATTCCAGCATCCGTAAATCTAAAAATAAAAATAAAAATAGAAAGCACATCAAATTATTTCATGTCTTTTGAGATATTTACATGGCAGCGTCATACATCTTGTTGTTAAGCCTTATGACAGTCTTGACATCATTTCTTAGGAAGTATTTAACATAAAATTCCGGGGATGGCCATTCATAAACTCACATTCTGTAGGACCGATAAAAGCCAAAAATTTTCGTGGTACTAACCAGTTCATGTCACCATTTTGTATTTTATCGTATGTGTCGTATTCTAGTACATTAAAGTCGTTGAAATTGAAGAAATTGAATGTTTTCGCCTTTTCAATAGCTTGAAGGCAATCTATGAGGCGAATAGTATAATTAGATATCCCTTGTGATGCATCCACAAAATTTCTAAAATAAATAAACTTTGCTAAAGTACAGTTTTATAATCGAATTAAGCCTTAGGTTAGTCAGAATAAAAAAAATACAGATGAATAGCAATTTGAAGCAACTTTCAAATGCGGTGTAACTCGCACAATGGACTTTAAACGTGTAGATACCAAGAAAAATAAAATTTATATACAGGATGTCCGGGAAAATGTGGAAAATCTCTTGGATGCAGATAGAACATGAACAAATAAGATCATAAGTCCCTAGAAACTTTTTTCCTACGGGCTCTACCTACGGAGATATGTGTCCCTGATGGACGCCGCTGGATATCGGGTTCCTTGAATTTTTTGTAAGTACTTAATATGGCAGTGGTGTAACTCAGCTGTGTTCCTTATCACATCACACAATAAGCAAGAGTACCTTTTTTTAGCCTAAGGTTCAAGCTATCTAGTTTAATTTTTTTGAAGTCTTTATCGTACAGGGTGTTAGAAATTTAGACATTAAGTTGTAAAGATTAGCCCGCCCCCGGTAAAATACTATAGCTAAATATTTTAAGAGGTCCTTACCAGTCTCCAATACATTAAATTTTTATTTAATTATATTCAAGAAAAACCGATTTTCGGCGGCGTCCTTCAGGGACGCATATCTCCGTAGAAAGGACCTGTAGGAAAAAAATTTATAGGAACTTGTCATCTTATTTCTTCATGTTCTATCTGCAATCAAGAGATTTCCCACATTTTCCGGGCACCCTGTATATATAGGTACATATTATATACATTTTCCATAATAACTACGCAAATTACAAAAAATTATCAAAAAAAGGAGATTTCATTAAAAACACAAAGTTCTGGAGAGAGGTAAGAGGGCATTCATACGGATGAAGTTCTAATAGAATTTTGTGCACCATATCATCTTCATTTCAATAGATTTTACTGCAATCTAACGATAAAAGAAAAAAATGCTTTTACAATCGCAAGAAAAAACATATTTAGCATAGGTACATCGAATACCAGAAACTATCGTGGCTGACAATATGCCATTTGGTTCCGCCGAATGCAAGAAATTTGCCAATCAATGAAACTCTAATTTTCGTACTTCTAGCCCACGATATCCGAGATCAAATGGTCTAGTAGAACGCGGCGTACAAACAGTTAAGCAGATGTTAAGAAAATGTAATGATATGTAACAAGCACTACTAGAATATAGGAACACGCCGATAATGGGTACAGATAAGTCCCCAGCACAACTGTTTATGAGCAGGCGATTAAGGTCAAACACCAATTGTGACAAATTTATTAAAACCACAAACTGTAAAATATTCTCAAGAAAGGTTGAAACTAGACAAGAACAACGCAGAACGCTTATACGAGAACCGTATAAGCATTATTATGATAGAACAGCCTTAGCAAGACCAGAGTTAAATCTAAATGGGATAGTAGTTATGAGACGGAAGATGAGAACACCCTAGAGCCACTTAATAAGTCAAACTGAAACTTTATTCATAAGTTTCTTCAAACCCGACAGATGTCGCTACGCGCGACATTTGTTCAACCGGTAGATCCCGCTACATGCAACGCTGCGTTGACACATTCCGCGTCATTTGAATTTTGAATTCATTTCAATTCATTTTCATTATAATTCATTCATTCAGAGTAGTTGCCATAGTTAAATAAGTTAATAATCGTATTTATTTCAATACCAAGCCTTTGTTGGTGATTTTGTTAGATTTTAGAATAGTTTTAGCGTATCTTTTTTATTTATATTTATTGTGCTACATAGTTCAAGTTGTGTGTTTCAACAATATCAATTTAGAATCGTGTTATATAAACAATCCAGGTAGGTAAGTTATACATTTTTCCATCAGTACATTTTACTAAAGAAACATGTAATTTATAGTAAAATGGTTGGGATATACTGTGTAGTGGAAGGGTGTTGGGCCCGATATGGAGGAAATTTAAGTAAGCATGCCTTTCCCAATCCACAAAAATATCCACAATTATTTCAGAAATGGATTAACATATGTGGCAATAAACGATTGTCAGAAGAAGGCATGACTCCAGAGAAAATTTACCGCAATTACCGAGTTTGCGGAAAACATTTTGATGCCAATGATTTTCAAGGCAATCATCGATTGAATCGAATTGCATATCCTCATCTTCATGTACCAGTTTCATCAGGTATAAAGTTGTATAGATTTATTTTAATTTTTCTTATGCTGTATTAATGACCTACCAAAACAGAAAGTAGTAAATATAAAAATAAAACAAATTTTAGAACATTTGAGCAAAGAGCAGGCACTTAGTCGTAGTAACTCACCAGTGGCTTCTACACCATATGTTGACAGAGAGCATACACCAGATCGAGCAATTTTACCAGTAGCTTCATCGTCGCATGATAAACGTATAACAATTTTATAATTCTCAACTATTACGAATATTTTATAAAGATTATCAAAGATTTTTACACTTGAAATGACCAGATCATGAAAATGCATTGCAGTATAATGAAATTTGTTCTTTTCAGAAGGAACACCAAAGGGATTACTATCAGAAGTAAACGTAACAAGAGAGTCTGATTTAACACCTAAAGCTAGACATTTTTATAAAAGAGCTACTCATTTCAAAAGGAAAGCAAATGCATTGACCAAAAAGAGGCGTTTAGAAAAAAGAACAAAACGAAGCAATGCCGAAATGTTTGAAAAAGTAAATATCTCTTATTCTTTAAAAGGTGGAATAATAATCATTATTTATATTATTTACAGGTAACATCCAGTATGCATAGGATCAAGGCGCGATTTTTTCAAATGCAGCTGGAAAATCAGGCCAAAAAACCCCATGGTCAAAGGTACACAACTGATGATAAAGTGATGGCACTGGCATTACTGAAGCAATGCGGCTACGGTTATAAGACATTGGAACAAATATTTACCTTGCCGTCGAAGAGAACTGTAACTCGGTTTCTAAATCGAATTCCAATTAAACCTGGCGTTTGTGAAGGAGTTTTTAATATCTTAAAAGCAGAAGCAAACAATTTTACAAATCCTTTGCAAAAGTATTGTGTCCTGTTATTCGATGAAATGAGCATTAAACCAAATCTGAGATGGAACCCGGTAACAGGTAGCGTTGAAGGTTTTGAAGACTTTGGTTATAAACAAACGGATAAAATAGCTGACCATGTGCAGGTATATTTTACTATGATTGTTTAGATTTGCAAAATATTTATTAACATTGTAATGTTCTTAGGTGTTCATGCTTCGAGGTATTATGAAGAAATGGAAGCAACCAATATTCTACAACTTTGTGCAGGGTGCTACAAAAACTCACGACATTGTACATATTATAAAAATTATTGTGCAAGAATGTTCAAAGGCAGGTTTATTCATAATTGCTAGTGTATGTGATCAAGGAGCGAATAATGTAGCGGCCATAAAGTATTTGGTAAATTCAACAAAAGCAGAATATTTAAGGCGTGGAGAGGAATATCGCCACAACTTTATCGAAATTGAAAACTTCAAAATTATACCTCTCTATGATGCTCCTCATTTGATTAAAGGTTTACGCAACAACTTTTTAAAATATAATATGAAATTCTCTATGGAGAATGAAACATATATAGCGAAATGGGAGCACATACAGAAGGCATACAAAATGGATCCGTATTTGGGAAGTCTAAGAACAATGCCGAAATTAACTGAAAGGCATATCAATCCTCAAGGTGCCCAGAAAATGAAGGTATCTTACTGTACTCAGGTACTTAGTAGGACAGTGGCTGCCTCTTTAAATCTTATGGCATTTTCAGGTATGTAATAATAGGAAATGATCTTACTTTATTTTTGATGAAACAATTCACAGGTATAGAAGTTGAAACTGAGGAAGGCATTTTGAAAATGGAAAGGGATGGCATGGAAACTGCAAAGTTTATAGAGTTTGCTGATAAAGTTTTTGACAGCATAAATGGGAGCTGTAGCAGAGGCAATACAGCCAAACCCCTTAGATGTGCCGTTAGTGATTCCTCAGAACATATACTGTTCTGGCAAAATGTAGAGAAGGTTTTGACAACACTTCGATGTGTAAAATCCAATGGCACAACTTTTATACCTCCATCTATTACAAATTTAAAGCAAACAATTATAAATTTTGCTTATATGCTTGCTACCTCGAACATTTAACCAGGATCCACTTGAGAATTTTTTTGGAAAAATTAGACAAAGAGGTAGCCAGTATACTAATCCAACGTGTTCGGCTTTTACACCTTTTTTTAAGAGCCTCTTGGTTAAGGGGTTTACATCTGGACATTCTTTCGGGGCAAATTGCGAAGATGACCAATCCGAGATATTCCTCACGCTCCACAAATTTGCAACACAGGTATATAGTTACATGTTTCTTGTATTAATAAAGAGTTTTACAATTTTCTTACTTTTTTATAGAACATATTGAGAACAGCGAGTCTCGAGTGTGAGAACATAATTGTTCCGCAACTATGCTCCACCTTGAAGCCATTTGAAGAACAAGCAATTAAGTATGTTTGCGGTTATCTATTGAAGAAGGCCGGTTCCACGTACAAGAATTGTCAATGTGCAAAAGTTATTTTGGAAAAACCCCAAGCTACAACTTTGGGCGATGAATTAATTAGGCTAAAGAAATACAGCAACAGCAATTTAAAATACGTAACGGATTTTTTCGTGGCTGAAATAATTAAAGGATTACATATAATTAAATATATCCTAAACAATTATATGCACAAAAATTACATTTTTAAGAATACATATAGTATATTATTGAAAAAAATCCACTTTACTAATTGTGAACACAATGACGAATTAAAAAGAGATATTTTACAGCGACTGCTTAAAACGGTTGGTAATAATTATATTAAACAATTAAATAGGGTGTTGCATGGACAAGACAAACGTCGTATACCGGAGAGTGCTCCAAAATATTTTCAAATTTGCAGGGCTAAATTTATAAAATCATTAAAAAAATGAATAAAAATGAATATATTGACACACATTGTTTACTTTTTTCTTTGTGTTACTAATTAATCTACAAACGTAATATACACATAATATGACTGTTCCAATTCACTCGTGTAACTGTTAATTTACGGTTTAGCATATACGCAATATAGTAAATGTTAAAAAAATACATTTTGCGTATATATCCAACTGTAAATTTATAGTTTTGTGTGTGAATTGGAACAAACATTAAACTATTCATACAATTGATTTGAATTTGATTTTACCGCCTTCTTAAATTAGTTTCTTCAAACACAGCAGATGGCGCAAACTGGTTTCGTTTTTTAGTATGGGAGTGTCCCATCTAAACAGTTATCTATGGATGAGAAAAAGTGGGGGACCGCAAAAATTATAGATAAAGATAAAGAAAATCCTCGATCGTATTGGCTAAAAAATGAGTCTGGAAATATTATACGAAGAAATAGTCACCATCTAAGAAAGTCAAAAGGTGATGTTGTAGAAAGAAAGGAAGACAATTGCGATCAGTCATACCAGAATAAAACGGATGCCGCAGACTTAGAAGCAAGGTCATTGAAACGAGAAGTAAGAAGACCCACTAAATTTAAGGACTATGTAATGTACTAAACTAAAAATGACTGTTAATACAATATTTTAATTTTAAGTTAGAAGGGAAGGTGTAATATGATCGATAGATGTCACTAGTTCGAAGGTGCTTGTAACAGACACATATAGACACAGGTGTTCAATATATTATTAAAAACTATTGTGTATCTTTATTAACTGGTAATAGTTTTACCAAATACGACAGAGCTAATATTTTACTGTTTTTCATACAATTATAGATGCTCTAAATGAGTTCGTTAAATTGTTTGGATCAAAACATCCTATTTAGCGTTTTCTGCCGCAGTTTGTTAAAGATCTTAACGTCAATATTTCTGCACCCATGTCCTATTTTTAAACGTAACTCTTGAAGCGAATGAATTTCGATATCCTAAATTTAGTACTTAAAGTGACAGCGAAGACGTATTTAAATAGTGCAAGTGTCAAAAATGACTTCAAAGAGTCATTACGTTCCAGGTAGCCATGGACGCTAAATCTTAATGATCTTAAGTTAATGGAACGTGATTCAAAGTAAGAAAGAAAATTGACATTTATTATTGTTGATAAGGGCACTTATGTCAATAAAATTCTATTTGATGACATTCATTCAGGTTTTACGATTTATAGCTACCTTAAAAGGAGTCTACAAACGATACGATCGATTGTACGACTTGTGGTACAACAAGTACAAAATAAAGACGTCAAGATAAGTTAGTCGCTATGTTTCCTTCACACGTAGACCGTCGAAGCAACTACGATGTTACAACAGATTGTACAGCCGATTGTTTCGTCTGTAGGCCGCTTTAAACCGTCGAACCAACTACAATTGTACAACGGATTGTACGACCGATCGTATCGTCTGTAGATCGCTTAAAGGGTCATATATACAGTACGTGCTTAAGGTTGTGTCGATGCTTGAGCACGCGATTTTGACATAAATGTCATTACAAATATGTAAAAATCGCGTGCTCAAGCATCAACACAACCTCAAGCACGAATTATAAATATGACCTAAAAGGGGTCTACAGACGATACGATCAGTTGTACGATCCGTTGTACAACCGTAGTTGGTTCGACAATCTAAACGATAATTGCAACGTGTGTAGCATTGTAGTACAACCTGTTGTACGACGCGGTTGAGTTGGATGGTAGTACGGAGATACCTAAAATCTATTGTACTACCAGCATAACGACAAAAATTGCAATGCCTAGACATGGTTACTACCGCTGATACGATTCACATGACAATTTCGGCTGTCATTGTGACAACTGCTCTGATTTTTATTAAACTTATTAATGCTTTTGCTTGTTTTCTTCAATATCATCCAACAACGATGCTATCGCAAGAATGGCTGCTTTCTTTTTCTTTGATGTCATGATACTATAATGACACTACTACTGTCAACTAGAAATGAAGTTTAGAGATCAGTCGTACTACCTGTCGAACTGTAAATTATTTACGTGTGGAGGCAAAACAACGACCGACATGTATGTACGATTTTATGTCCAACTTGTAGTACGACAAGTCGTACAACCGATCGTATCGTTTGACCCCTTAAGACTTTTGAAATTATGTTGGGCAGTTATCTGCAAACACAAAATGTATAATGAAATAAAACTTTGTTCTATTACTATGTTCATATGAGCGGATAAATTTTTATGAAATTTTAGCTTGATGCTCAGTGAGCCCTTTAAAATGAGGTGTCACTCGATCCCCAATTCCATTTAAGATTTTAATAGTAGCGCCCCCTGTCGTCAATCTTTGAAACTAATTAGAAATTTTACCTCAAGAATGTAGTATATAATATGTCATATAAATGATCGACAACTGGAACCTCTCTATTAAACCGATCAAAAGTTAACAGGAGGAGGAGGGTACTTCAGACCCGCACTGTGTACTTATATTACTATTATGCGGTCCAAACCTGGTAACTTTCATAATAGAGACTCACACCGTGTATACCTTCGATGTCATTTAACATTCTTAAATTAACATTTAACCTTTGTTAATAGAGGCATCATAAAGAATTTTCTAAACTTCCCTTATAATTAAATTTCCTAAGAAGGTTATTGATAAGATTTGGTTGAAAATCATTGTAGTTGGTCACATTTTTAATAAATTTGACCTTGTTCTCATACCTATCGCCATACAAAAGATAGGTGAGAAGTCTTTAAACTAAAAAGTTAAAACATCTCATCTTGCCCTGAACATAATTATTGATGGTAATCTGAAGCATAGAATAACCATAAGGGACACGAGCTAATCATGAAATTTATGCGCAGAATCGCAAATCGCCATTTTCTGGATTGCGTTTGTTTATGTTTACATTTTATATGCTGAATAGTCGTGTCGTGCTGCTTTTGAACTATATGTTTAACGATTGCTTATATGTACTGTATGCTTTGGAGATTCATTTATCATCTTGTGATAACCAGCAAACTAATTTTCAACCCGGTAAGAGTTATCAGAAAAGTAAAGGTAACGAGTTTCCTTCGATTCTTTGATATTGCGTTCTATATATTGAAGACAAATAGCTGTAATCTAAATTTTATGTTAATTTAGTAATTCGTATCTTTTTAATATTTCCTTTGGTTCTTCTTAATTCTTAAATTACAAGCAGTAAAATATAAATTTCTCGAGCGTTTGAAAGCTTAAAAATAGTTTGGTATGTTTCCACATATACATAGGTATACTTATAATGTTGACGTGAAATATCAAATTTCTAAACATAAACAAATGCGATCTATAAAATAGCGATTCGAATACAATGGATTCAAGGTCCTCAAACGATGCTACATCGATAACAATAGAAAAATCAGCTGTTGTCGCTTCTGGCTATTCTGTGTCTGAAGTGACGTATGGAAAATGGAAATGTTCTTCCTATCCACGTCAAATTCTGAAATATTATTTCATATAACATATAGGTAACGAGTTTGAAAATGGTTATTTAACAGTAGTATTTTAAATATGATAGAATTGAAAAGTCTAGTGTTGCATAGCATGTTCCTGAAACAGATCACAGAATCAATGAAACAAATCTAAAATTAATTAGATGTGTTAGCAATAATAAATCTTTAGATGAATTTTGCTTGGAAAGCTGGGAAATTTACAAAAACAGTCGGGATGATCTGTGGCAATAACCCCATTTCACATGGTTCAAAAATTATCTTGTTTGGAAGAATAATGCGACGTGACGGATCGATTGTGTACAGTAATTAGGCGTCAAGTACCTACATACATATAATTAAGCAAAGTGTAGAAACAAGTAAGTAGAAATAATTTTCAACAATAGTCAATTTTAATATATTCATTCCATGTGATTAATTTGAATGCCAGTTTAAATGCTATGTTTAAATATTCGTATATATGAACTGACTATATAAACACTCATTTGATTTCAATGATTATTAAATTGAATGGAATGTTGGAATATAAAACTGCTCACAGTACCCGATCTTAATTTGTTTGTAATATTACTTTAGCTACGATTTGGTGTGGGAATAAGTTGCTT
This sequence comes from Holotrichia oblita, assembly GCA_023690525.1. NCBI lineage: Eukaryota > Metazoa > Arthropoda > Insecta > Coleoptera > Scarabaeidae > Holotrichia > Holotrichia oblita. Next base: position 121,365,026 of record CM043016.1, on the reverse strand, counting down.
AAAAATACTCGGCTCTGATTATTGTGTATTCGAATTATTGTACTCGTATTCTACTTACAGCTGCTGGGTAGTTTAAATAAACGTTTAAATGTTTTGTTCCGAATGTTTATTTCTCATATATTGATAAATTGTGATCATATTGTTTAGTATATTTTTCTATTAGATAATTTAGGTATGTGCTCTAGACAATATAAATATTCATTTTGTTGGGAGAGGGTACATTTACAATGTCACTGTATTCCTCATGTTACAAATAACACGACTAGTGAAACTTCTTGGCACAGAATCCTCACCGTATTCATTTAAGTTACTTTATTTATTTTAAAATCACGAATAGTCAGATATGCTACAAACTGGTATACGCTATGGATTACGCGTATTGAGAAAGAAGATGGGTTAAAGTAATCAAAGTGAGACAGAAACAGTTCATACTAAACGATTATGCGCATGTTACAATTATATGGAGCAAGTATGTATTTCAGTACTGACACGTGATTTACAGTTGCGGCACTTCGTATCACATGAACATCCAGTAGTAGATATATTTTTGCCAAATAAAATGAGACATTTGAAAATATTTCTGGATATGTTCTGATCATATCTTAAAATACCATACAACTCATAAAACTTTAAAAATTTTAAATAGAAAAAAATAGAAATACCTGAAAGAACCTCCGGCTATTGTTAAAATTTGATGTATCCGTTTAGGACTAATACTTAGGTATATAATGGAGAATGCTCCAATTAGATACGCTGCATTTGCTCTTCTATTCTGCTCACCACTGGAATAGTAGACAATTCTCCTGATACTAGGGTTACACAAATATGCATTCAGTTGACAACAAAATTTGTACAAACATGATAAGTTAAGTGGACCAAAATCGTAATAATAATTAACATATATCAGTTCCTCGTCTGTAGTAAAATATAAAGTTTCTGCGGTTGCTTTTAAAATTTTTGTGACATCTCCATGCGTCGAAGCAAAATAAAGTTTGTTTTTAATTATTTCCGTTATGTATTCTATTTCAGCATTGTAGTAAAAATCATCCATATTCACGCTATAATACGGACGGAGCTGGCCGTAATAATTCAACCACTTGACATAATTTTCAATTTTCATCCGTCTTAGGGAAAAAGATAACAAGGCTTGGAGCTGTCGCCGCACAGTAAAGTAAATGCAAAAAAGTGAATCGAATAATTTACCAGTATCGTCAGTAGTACATAAAATGTTTTGCGGGTGACTTTATTCATATTTCAAATTTAGAATGGTCCGAACTGTCAAACTCATTTTTTGTTTTCATAACTTTTACACTTTTATGACAAGTCATTTGTTGCATAATCTAGCAGGGGATTTTCATTGAGTTATGATTAATTATGACTTTGATGTTTTGTGTCAAATGATAAACTGTTTATTTTGCCTGTTGCATGTCATCATCAATTATTGGCGATTATATTTTAACTGATATTTTCTAGGGACTACTTTCCAAGTTATGGTAAATACTTTGCGACGTTATTTTTAAGACTGTAGATTCTCAATCATAAATTTCTTTTTCTGCGCGACATGTGGAACGAGGATGCTTCTAATATCATTCAGGGTGGACTACCATAAAGCAATTCCAAGAGGCGTACGTATAGATTTAAATTTATTCCACAATAGACAGGAACGGACTTATTTCTTTTGCGAATGCAATGTCATCTATTATATCAAATACGGATACACAAGTGTATAATGTAAGTAATACACATGTCCTCCATCCTACATGTCCTTTGTATTATTTGCATTCATCATTATTATTCCAAACCCGTCTTCCGTAGCGCTCGCTCGTCTCTCGACGATTTTCTTCTCTCATCTTTAATTAGCGGCTAATTATCGTCAAATTTCTTTAATTTGGCTATATTTATTTATATACAATATGTCTCACTAAGTTGGAACCATATGGAAAACTTTTTATTACTAATTTTAGGGGAAAAAGTTGTTCTTTATAAAAAGTTCTGCATGTTCTAAAATATAACACAATCACCAGATATTAATTTTGTTCAGTCATATACGCGATTTGTCAAAAAAATGAATTTTACTAAAGAGTAAAGTTTCTTTATATTTGACAATATTGAAAATTGTTATAAGGAAAAGTTGATCCGAACTAAAAACTACGTTCAAATATGCAATTACATCCATTTACATTGAAACAAATATTTTTTTCCTTTTTTTGTAAATATCAATACAAAATAAATGCATATGCATTCATTACGTGTTTAAATTGCACAATTGTTAGAAAACATCAGAAGCGAAAAGGTGATCATGTGTTTCATAATCCCAAGGGATAAATGTTCAAAATAAAAAGATTAGTAAAAAATAACAAAATCTAATTTTTCAATGTATGTAAATGGATGTAATTGTATATTTGAACGTAGGCTTTTAGTTCTGATCAACTTTTCCTGATAACAATTTTTAATATTGTCAAATGTAAAGGTACTTTACTCTTGAGTAAATTTTTTTTTGAACAAACCGCGTATACGGCCTAAGAAAGTTAATATCTGATGACTGTATTTTATATTTTAGAACATGCAGAACTTTTTATAAAGAATAACTTTTTTCCTTAAAGTTAATAAAAAAGTTTTCCATATGGTTCCAACTTAGTGAGACATGCTGTATAACGACGAAATATAATAACTACAATCTTGAACAACATTTTACTTTGAGTTTATTCGATTAAAATCAACATTTAAGAAGTTGTGCTCTGCCGAGGTCCTTCGACCTTAGATTTAGATATAAGGGTGATATTGCACCGCGACTGTCGGTTTATTCATATGTCATCGGCATATTCTATGAAGTGTACGCCGAAAGCAGTCAGCCTGTTAAGCAGCTCATCCGCCACCAGGCTCCACATCAAAGGCGAGCAATCGCCGCCTTGAGGTGTTCCACGGGTAGTTCTGATTTTCGTAGTGTGTTGGTCTACCCTTGTCTCAGCTGTCCTTGTGGAGAGCACCTCGCTTATCCGTTTGGTTACTGTTTTGCTCACCCTCCTTGTCGCCAGTGCTCGTCTGGTCGCATCGTGCGACATGTTATCAAACGCACCTGAGATATCTAGGAAGGCGCAGATGGCTTTTCTTTTCTCTCATTCAGGGTTTTCTGAATGATCCTTGTTAGCTCTCCATCTGTCGATCTGCCAGCCCTGTATGTGTGCTGACTTGTGTGAAGTGGAGCTTTCGCCATAACCTCCATTCTTAGGTTTAAAGGTTTTGGGCTCAGTCCCATCTTCCTTCCCTATTTTTGGTATAAAGGTGACTTTTGCCCTTCTCCAGTTTTTGAGTACATATCCCAATGCCAGACTGCTTCTCGTTATGTTTACGAGATGCTGTAGTATCTCTTCCTGTCCTTTCTGCAGGAGCACGGGGAAAATTTCATCCGCTCCTGGTGATTTGTAGGGCTGGAAGGTGTTTATTGCCCACTCCATGCGTTGCCTTGTGCAGATTCGCCTAGCGATTTCCCATTCCTCCCGTTTCCTGGTGCTATGGGTTGTCTTTGCCGGATCTGCTTACTTGCTGCCAAGGAGGTGTGTTTGAAGGAGCAGGCCAGTTAGCCGCCTGAATCCCGCTAAATTTTTACAGACGTCTTCGTTATTAACTGCTGCACACATCTGTAGCGAAAATTTCCACATTGTGACGTCGCCGTGCTTTTCACGTTGGATTATTAGGCGCTGATAGAAAATTCAGACGTTTTCCAAATTTAATTGGAATTATCTAATTAATGACTCTATATATTTTGTAAATTTCAACGAACTATGTTTCTTCGTATAACATAATATTTCACATCGCGAAGATCCAGTCGATTTTTCCATTTTTTAAGGCGTTTTATTTCATCAAATGGACTTGGAATAAGCACGGCGACAGATAATTTTCCTATCGGCATTCGTTCGGTCGGTCGGATTTCGGAAGCCAGTGTTGACGGAAGGAGTGCATAAGGGCCTCCCGCCACCCGCGCTTTCCAGACCATTGAGATAGAATAAGTAGGGAGACACTATCACGTGGCTAAAACGGCGCAGGTTGGCCATATTGGTACTCCACTTTACGTCAAACACGTAGATTATAGCGTATGCGTCATGTATGTTTGCATTAATTGATTATTTCAGTTATCTACGGTTATATGATATAGCAAACTACTAGAAGACATTATGGATTCTTGTGCTCTACCTAGTAACAGTATAGTACCTATCCAGTAGAGTCACTCGCTTCAAATTCGTGTTCTTACCCCTACCTGCTGAACGATGCGTCAAAGTCAATGAGCATTAGTAATGTATACGGCTGCTCTTTATTAATACGAGCGCAAATGACCATTGCGCATTTATTCCCTGCCCAAATGACTATTGCGCATTTATTCCCCGCCTGTATATTCGCCCGCTTATGTGCGAAAGCCAATGCGCAAAGAAAAACTCTGTCCTCGAAGATCAAAGGTGCCGACAGAGAGTGACTCTACTGGGTAGGTACTATACTGTGACCTAGTTGCAAGAGTACAAACAGCGTTAACAAGAATAATTCGTCGAAAATAACACTTCATAGGTCAGTGTTTGACATAAAAACAATGTGCAGGACCGTAATTGGAAAATTTCAATTGGTGCGCCTGTATGCAGGTATATAAATAAACTATTACATATTGAGCGTTTATATTGTCAAATTATGATGACGTAATTAATTAAATAAAATCATCCGTTAAGTGGAGGCTTAAAATTATACTTATAATTTTCAGTAGTCCGGACCTGGTGAGGCAGCTATATTGGTACTCCACTTAAGCCTCGTCCAGTGCGCCGTTTTGAACAAGGAAATATGCTTCATAGCATCTCCTTAGTATACTAGCTCAATGTTCCAGACAAAACAGATCCGCGTCACCTGTTGACATTTTTTGCGCTTTATTATTTTATCGCATTTTGAAGCGGTAAATAAATATTTTATCTCTTTCTTCCATTCAGTCAACCTGATCTGCGATATATTTTAATTCTTTTCAATATAAAGACCGACTGTTTTAAAACTCTACATTTTATTTATAACTTTCGTCGAAGTTTTTAGCCGTAATTTTAATATAACGATAGGTTTTATCTTTCTCTATTTAATTATTTTTAATTTGTAATCAAATGAGTGTCCTACTTTTATCTATACAGAGGTTTTTACACTTTTTAAAATATTTTTAAAATTATAGTGATTATTGCTTTATCTTTACAGCTGCTCTTTTGGGTATTTTACTCGTTATTCAAACAGAAAAAAATCGTATTTTCGTTTTTCTCCTCCATAGAAGTTTCTCTTTGATTTTTAATTCATATTTAATTATTTTAGGCAGGATTTTTTTATTATATACGGCAGATTGTCTTTCTCTCTGTATTTGATTTATTTGTCATATACCACAAAATACATACCGTGTGATACATATATATTTTTGAAGTCGATAGTCGATCGATTAATAAATTGCTCATTTCTTTTGAGGTGCTGTCTGCACATTTTATTTATTTATTCAGTGACTACTTGTTCATTTTGGAGTGGTGCTGTTTGCACCTAGGATGTATAGAACTCCGCCTAAAACTGTCACGACTTTTTCGACGACGCTGCTTCCGGACTCACCGGCGCGAGACAGTAACAGAAGCCCCTGATCGCTCTGAAGCCATGGATGATGATGACCAGGGAGATGTCACCCTGTTGCTCAATCTACTGCATCTCCAGCAGGATGGGAAACGATGAGTGATGCTCATGTCTCAAAGCAGATTCGACTTCTTCAAGATCTGTTAAAAAGGAGAGCGGTAAGCAGGTCGCCCAGCCGCAAACTTCGTGCTGATTTCGTTGGAGAGGGTAATTCCTTCAACTTAGTGGATGTCAATCCGTTTGCATACGTCCCGCAAAATCCTTCGCCGAGTGACTGCGCTGGTTCGTCCAATTGTTCTACCGCTTCATTGGTCAGAACTGTCCTCAGTAAGTCCAACAGTACTACTACAATCAAATAATTGAGACCGCTATCGTCCATCACCCCGCTGACTGAGTGCCCTTGACCTCTGAGCCCGACAATGCGACTCGTTTGTCGTTGCAAGTTTTATCACCCAAACGCAAGAGAGTTGCCAACGTTGATCAAGACAAGATCGAAGCTGTGAATAGCTCAATGTCACAGCCGACTCACACTTTAGGACAAGCTCCAGTTTCTTCTAGGAGCACAAATAATAATCTCAATGATGATGAAGCAGTTCAACGTGCTAAAATTCCGCCCATCATCTTGCGTGATAAGGCAAACTGGTATGAGATATCGAACGAGATAAGGTGAAGGATCTTTAACTTCAACAAAGCTCAAAACACTGCTGACGGTATTCGACTCTTCCGGTTTTCTGAGGCCGATGAATCGTTAAATTTTTCAACACCGAAGGGATCCCGTATCATACTTATTAACTCTCATCGGAAAAGCTCCTGAGTGTTGTCCTACGTGGTATCCCAATTGAAATCCCTGAGGAGCAAATTTTTAAACAACTTTTAACAACTAAAGATGAGCCGCCTCTACATGTGCGAATTCCGGAGATAAACACTCCGCAAACTATAGGGGCTGTATACGCTGCCCCAAGCCTAAGTCTAGGTCTGCACCTCCCTGTGCTAGTTCTAACACCCCGTAGGGTGGGTTTATCAATGTGAGAATAAATAAATTAACTTGCAAATAAAATTTTATTCGTAAAATAATTACAATGAAACGTTTATTGACTGTTAAATAGAAGTTATCTGCAAGATAAAGTATTGTAGTTGCCAGTTACTTACCTAACACTTTTATCCTCACATTGATAAACCCACCCTAAGAAAGCTACATATTCTCTTGTACAACCTGGAAAGTCTTTCTCACAGGCTGCTTCAACTTCCACCTGGACAGCGATCCAAATCCAACAGAAAAAGTCGCAAACGCCAAACGGGGAGAAGACAGTGTCAGTAAAAACACCCAAATCCAGCGGAAAAATGACTCGTAAGGTCAATCAACGCTCGGAACCTTCAGGCGATACCAACATCACGTTGATGTTGGTCGCACTGCAGGAGTTATCGGAGCAGATCGCCAAAATAATAACAAGATTTAAGGCCATATTACAAAGCGAGTCTCCTAGAAATCGTCATGATTCCCGCAATTAGACCTGCTTTCCTTCAAATTCGTGTGATTCGCTCATGGTCTTAGAGATAAGATGCACGAAATGGCGCAGTTTCTCCTGGATGACCCCGTTGATGTTTTGCTCATTGGTGAAATCTGGCTGAGGCCCGGCGACAGATGTACCTTCTCAAATTATCAGCCGGGGATTTGAACGCGGAGCATCCGCACTGGGGATGCCTTTCGGCAAATGAATTTGGCCGAAAGTTATTTCGCTATTTGTCATTGGTGGACGTTGAGGTCCATTCTCCGGGTGAGCCAACCTTCTTTCGTCCCGGCGTCAGGGCGGACATCCTTGATATAGCGCTTACAAGAGGATTTCCGTTCTACATTTCTATGGAGAGCATTCCGGAATTGTCATCGGAGCACAACCGGATACTACTTGTTTTTGGCGGAGAGTTGCGGATGTCTGCGGTGGCGCCCCGTGGGGCCGTGAACTGGGAGTGGTACGTTGAACGGGTTCATCAGTATACCGATGATCTGGTCGTTGGCATCGATGGGGTTGATTCTCTGGAGGCTGTCGCTGAATCTCTTACCAGCTGCGTATCTAACGCAATACGTGCGTTTACGAGGCGTTCTGTGCGAAAGCGGACAAGTGGCTACTAGTTGAACTTAGGGCGCTACTGCAATCAATTCGTCGGGCGAGGGACAGGGTTCAATAAACTCTAGATCCAATAGATATACAGGCTGCAAATCAACTAGCAGCTAGACTTAGGGTAGAAATTAGAACATATAAGCAGGACAGGTAGTGGTAATCGGTATCATCCGTTGTGCCGGACGATGGCTCTCTCTGGCGGTTGTCAAGGGCCTTGAAGAGGAGAAAGGCCCCAAAACAAAGCGGCCCACTCCAGGGCTCTAGTGGTGTAGTGCATTCTGTGGAGGATAAGGTTCGTGTCTTCTCCAAAAATCTGAGGAACATTTTTGAGAGCGTCGAGGGCCATCCTCAATACAGCGCTTTACAACGTGAGGTTGGCCTCGTAATTCAAAGTATTCCTGTTGAGCGCGGTGAACCGCAGCTCGGCGCGAGTCGAGAAGCGCAACGTCACATTAGTGTCCGTAAGAACAGTAAGGCTCCAGGAGCCGATGGCATCGCCAATACAGCGCTCAAGGGATTGCTAGAAAGTGCTATCGATGTCCTAGTCGTCTTGCTCGGTGCCATGCTGAGTCTGAGAATGCTTCCCACCGTCTGGAAGCGGGCCGATGTCATTATGCTCTAGAAGCCCCGTAAAGATCCGCTTTTCCCGTCCAACGAATTCTCGGCTCCTAGATTCGTTCGTGCGGGCGTTCCACGGGGTTCCCTCTTCGGCCCCGAACGTTTTATCCTTTACACATCGAATATTCCGAGGTTATTGCATACAAAGATGGCGATATATGCGGACGATACGGCGCTCTGTACGACGTCACGCAATGGTGACATGGTCTGCCGGCGGCTACAGTCATACGTGGATGAGGTTACCGATTGGTCCTCGAAGTGGGGGTTGAAAATCAACGCAACAAAATGTGAAGCGATACGGTTCTCACGTTCTCTCTCCACCAACAACTATTGCGATGCAGGGCGAACATCTTGAATGGAAAAGCCACGTTACTTACCTTGGAGTCACGCTATACACAAAGCTGGTTTTCAGCATTGAATCCAGATTGAAGAACTTCAGACTTGCGCAGAGGGCATTATGAACTGCGTTTACGGAAATGGATTAGTTGAAATACTGTCTGATAGCTAAGCTATCCTTAGGACACTACAGGTTGTCGAGTTAGATTTAGAGCTGATACTGAGGTGTTCTAAGGAGGTTCTAACGTCAGAGAGAGGCACTCAGAAATCAAAGGTGAAATAACTGACATGTTAGTAAGAAATACCCTGAACGACCAGTCACAGGTCTTGAACCAACTTTTATCAGATCTAAGCTCGTTGCCAGGCACTGCTCTTACTGATATGGGGTCGCGGATGTGAGGCATTTTAAAACAGTCAAAGTTTATTCAATCGAGGAAAAATTCGGCGAGGCAATGTTTATGTGTGGAGAAAAGCTAAGATGATTATCAGGAATCTGAAGTTAAAGTTATTGTGTACTGAATAAATACAAGCATCGCATGGATTTAGCAGGCATAAATATTGCTCACATTGAATCAATACACAGGGTGATTGGCGAGAACGGCCTATTAAAAGTATTATACAATCGGAACGGAATTTTGAAACAAAATTTTGCAGTTGGATATGGTTGAATATGAACTTTCACGTGAAAATATGTTGCATAAGCACAGCTGATATTGTGAAGTTACACAACATTTGAAGTTCTTCTCTGTTCCATTATACAGGATGTTTAAAAACTTAGTTGCATATATAAATAAGTCCATTCTGCGGAAAGTAGATTTTTTTTTGATGGAAAGGTAGGTATATATTTTATTAGATATTCTGATTCTACAAAACATTCTTTTTGAATCCGTATTAGGTGTTTCTATACTTAAAATGGAAGTTGAAAAAGTTATGTAAGTATGTAAAAAAAATGAGCTAAGCACCCTTGCTTCAGTAAACTGACATATCTGAGCATTTTAGATACGGAGGCTAATTAAACCGTTGTAATTTATTCACCTTCCACTTTAGGTACAGGAACACCTAATACGGATTAAAAGAGAATCTTTTGTAGAATCAGAATATTTAATAAAATATGTACCTACCTTTGCATTTAAAAAATCTACTTTCCGCAGATTGAACTTATTTATAAGGAACTAAGTTTTTAAATATCCTGTATAATGTTACAGAGAAGAACTTCAAATGTTGTGTAACTACATAATATCAGCTGTGCGTATGCAAAATTTCATTCGTCTCTTTCACTCCTACGTGACGTAATATCACTATAAAGTAAGATCGGTATCTGTTACTTTTTTTCTTTAATTGCGAATAAGTCAGAAGGAATGGTACTTAGGTATAAGGTATGTTCCATGAATATGTGTAAAATTTATCATAGAAGCTGAATCTGTAGTTTATTTTATAGCATGCTATTTAAAAAACCGAAGTTGATTCCCACTTTTGGTTAACCGGATGTGATATTTATTCAAAAATATTTTCACGTGATAGTTCATATCCAACCAGATCCAACTGCAAAATTTTGTTTTAAAAGTCGGTTCCCTTTGTATAATACTTTTAATAGGCCATTCTCATCAATCACACTGTATGTATGTATATGTTAGAGTTATCTGGATTTTAAGGCAGGAATTTTAAGCCAATGTAAAAGTGTTGCAACAGAGACCACCAAATTGGGTATTATCACAATGAATTTCTTACAAATATGTAACATAAAAATATATGAGTCGTGGCAATTTTCGTTAGTCGAGTTTGGTGGAGCATTACAGTCAAAAATTTATCATTTATCATTTAAAATGTAAATAATTAATAAAATTGATACATTTCTTTTTAATTCCTATATAATAAGCCAGATAATCGAAGTTAAGTAATATTATATTCATTATATGTACTCGTACTTCAAGTGAGTGTCCATTTATCCTATTTAATCCACTTTATAATTATTATAATTTTTAGATTCTCTTAATGTTGATTCTTATCTTGGACATAATGTATATATCATAGTATCTACATACATATTCAGTTGCTTTTTTCGTTCATCTTTAGTTTGCTGTAAGAATATACATACGTTTATATTCACGTAATTTAAAATATTATAATTAAAATGTACTCTATCTGGCAAATTTGAATTACGGCATAATTCATGTAATCTAAGTTATACAAAATTAACAAATTCATGTGCGCAAATGTTATTTGCGCTTTATTCCCTGTCTTGAAAGTGCGGAAAGTGCAGCTGTATATTACATTATTAAATTAAAAATTATTACACCCAGAAGTAGACATGACCGACAGTACACCAATAGTAATACAGGGACTACCATTTTGGTCACCAATACCAGAAATATCGTTGGGTAGACAAATTTACGATAGTTTAAGAAGATGTACAGACGATGAAATCGCATACGTAAGTATTTATGTATAATGCTTTTTGTTTAGTGTAGATACTGTTTGTAATAAAAGCCGGTAATTTTCTGTGATATAGGTACATAGATAAATTTATATCTTGTCGTAAGTAATGTTATCTTGTGTAAATTTTGAACATTTAGCAAATTTTCAACAATAAATTCGTAAGGTACATTATTTTGGTACGTATATTGTTTTGCGTTTTCAAATAGTTATTTTGTTATTAATAAATATTGTATTGTGTGTGAAGATATTAGTAATCAAAATACATTAGAAATTTATTTAGATTGGATAAACTGTACGTTTATTTTTAGTAAATAAAATCTGTTTTACTGAGTTTCGTTTCTAATCAAATAAAAATATATATATATCTTAAAATGTTTACCGTACACATGTAGTAACATCTCTATATGTGTATAGTATTATATCAGGGAATTATAACGAGATGACAGAAGTCAAGGTTGTGTATATTAGTAGATGCCTAAAGTCATAAATTAATAAAATGATACATGTGTAATTATGATACTCTACTACACGAAAAAAACATACCTATTCTATATATTTTTGGTGAAGATCATGATTATTTCAAATGGTGAATTTACGGCTCTTGTTCTTTGTATAACAGATAAATGTATTTAAGAGAGCGTTGCTCGCACAAATACCTACCTACTCTTGCTTCTTTGGATTTAGCGAAATCTTTTTTCTTTCATTCTTTCTTGATGGTTGCTTATGACAATGACAACTTTTCTATGTTAGATAAGTCAAGATATATAAAACTAGCTAAAATTTTTATGTACATACATAATATGTTAATGAAGCGACGAGTACAATTATTATGTCTTGAAAATAACGGTCATCATTTCAAACAGTTTATGTAAAATGTTCTAGAATACTTGAACAGTTATGAGTTATCTCTGTATTTGAGTATTAGGTATCACTGATTTAGTTGCATAATACAAATTCGTGTTTTAGCTCATTAGTTAGTATTTATTTAATGCGTTTTTCTACACTAATAAAAAAAATAGTATAAAGTATTCGTGGATAATTGGGCATTAAAACACTTGCTATAAAATCGCGCGTGTTTTAATGACCTCATTATCAACTCATAGGTACTTTAATATACTATTTTTGTAACAAATATAATATAAATTGACATATAATGTAGATATTTGATATAACATTTGACAGCACTAAAGTGGCCTTTAAGGTGCCGTTAAGATATAGTAGAGTGCTCAGTCGGTAAACGAATTAAACTTTTATAGCTTTTGACCGATTTAGAAAAAAATAATTGTACCTTTTATATTAAACATGAAGATATGATGCCTCAGGCGGGACTAAGCTATTTTGTTTGTAAAAATAACGTCAAAATTTATTTCAAACAACGAGTAAATAGGAATGAATTGAAATAATTTTGCATTTAGAATATAAGGAAAAAATCGTAGATGAATGACAAATTGAGAATATTGTAAATAAAGTATTCGTTTCTGCAAAAGATATGTCAGAAGCTACCAATAGCTACAACAACATATATGATTAATATCTGTTGTGTAAAAATGATTATTATTTTTATATTTCTAATCGTTTTTTAAAATTGCCGCTCGATATTTCGTAATTCTGACTGGATATCAACTGAAAATCAAAAAATGGGCGGCCGTTTAGAACTCAGTAAAACGTGTACTTTCCATTAAACTGCATATAAATTGCCAATTCAGTGGTCGACATACGAAAGTCTTACCAATTTTTGCTTGTCAGAAGTAAGATGTTTTGTCTAACCTACGTTGTTGACAGTTTTCATGTTTATATGCATAAGTAATTTATTTAATGAATGTTACGACACAAAATATCAGCTAATAACTATAGCTATTATTACAGCTAGGGAAATATGAATAGTATATTTTCCGAAGTTACCCAGTTATGTATGTTATTATTAATGCAATTTGATCTGAAACTGGTTGTTGATAGAACATGCGCAGTGTGATTATCACATACTAATCCGAAATCGATCATAGATTTTAAGTAGGAACAAACCTATAATTTGTGGGAACGAAATAACTTTTTTTACTTGACACCAGATGGCGTGTATAGAAAAATGGATAAGGTAGATAGACTTGTATTGAAATACGCATGCGCTAAAAATCACAGCTTTTGGTTTGTTGAAAATCCTCAAACTGCTATGGCTGTCCTCCGACAATCCTCAAATCGTATTTTGTTATGTTGAAGCTATACATAATACGTACTATAGTCACGGATTTTCGATTTGTCTTTGTTGGAACACTTATTTTCTACTGCGCTTGCTCCGGTTAATTACCGATCGATTTGCACGCATGTAGGAACAAACCTTTCATATCTTATAGTTTTCTTCGAAATGAAGCAACACTATGAAAATGAATGAAAATATGCAAACTATCTCCACTGCAAGATGTTTCGACTAAAAGTATGTTCTTTACATTTTTCTGTTGATGATTATTTAGAACCCAGGGCAAAACTTTAAGTAATTGTCTCTCTTTAAAAAGTAGGACTGTGCCATCACTCAAGATATCAAAGAAAAGTACGTTGAAAGTAGTTAATTTTACATACATATATGTGTTCGTCATGTATGCCAGACTTCCATATGTATGTATATATTTCCTATATGTGTATATAGGAAAGTTTTTGTTCAGAATTAAATTTTCTGTCGACCGTGAGAACTGTATACTGGGTGTCCCATTTAAAAAAATTACATTTTTCACAATATCACGTGACCCAGTACGTCAATTTTTTTTTTAATGCCATTGTAATTTGCTTGAAAAACTACACTAGTTTGCCTATTTAACCAACTTTGTAGCTCCAATAATAACAAAGTTAGCAATAGTGCCGACTTAAGTTTGAAAACCCTGTATACATTTATCTTTTAATTCCTGATTTATTTCCACTTAGAGGTCAATAAAACAATAAATAATTATATACCAATTTATTCCATAACATATAATAATATGTTTTCGTTAAATAACTTCTTCAGTGGAAGAAATTAACATTTAATATGTGTCAAATTACTAATAATATAAATATAAATTGCCATGCCTATCAACAAAATTAAGTATCTAAAAAACAAAGAATTCATTGATATATCGAATTTTAATTATATTCACACGTAAAAATGAAGGAATAATGATTTAATACATTAGAAATTGAAATGATTTGAATTATTCGTATATCAATCTATTTTTTGTCAAGCTTTAACAATTCTGTTCAAGGACTAGGAAAAAACATGACAAAAAAACCTAGTCAAGAGCTTAAAATTAATAAAATTCAGGCGTGAATTAAATTATTATAAATAACGCTTAAATTATCAATATCCGTTCCAAAATTTACCGTGTTTTCATCTTTTTTAATGTATATCATTTCGTAAATTAATCTTTTTTTATAATTATTTTTCCTTTTTTTAAAATTTTAGTGTTTTGAAAATCAAAATTATGTCGTCTATCTTTAGAGTCCTTAGATAAAGCAGTTTCAGCGGTGACGTTATGTGTAACAGTGTATTGATGGTTATAAATTCGTTTCTTTAAATATTGTTTGGTTTGTCCGATATAACATTTATTACAATCTTTGCAATCTAATTTATAAACGACATTACTTTGATTACCATGTTTAATGGGTGTTTTTAAATTTGTGAATAAATGTCTATTGTTGGTAGGTATGAAAGTTATGTGAATGTCTGATTTTTTTAATTCGTGTTTTATTGTGTCGCTTAAATTGTTTATATATGGTATAGTGTGGTATATGTTATTTCTAATGTTGTATTAAATCTATATAAAAAATCCGAGACGGCCCCATTGCAATTCCAGCAAATAGGTACAAATGGATAGAACTGCAAAGCAATTCTTTATTACATTACCTATCTTTTCAACGCTTGGTACATTATTCGTTATTTTAAAATCTATTATAAGAGATAAGAGATTGGTATATTTAATTTCACAAGGTTATATTTTCAACTTTATCACGTACTCCACACAAACACTATTTCTGATGCATATGCATATACAGGGTCATTCACGGAATTGGTTCGTTAGAACTTTTTGATGTTCTTGAAATTCAACATTTCTGAAAATTTGTAATTATAACTGATATTTCGACATTCCAGAATTACTAAGATTTTAGATGCATTAAAAAGCATATTTTTCGGACTTTCACCAGAAAAGTACTTATAACTCGGAAACCGTAAAAAATATAAGTCAATATAACTAATAAGGAATGATAGAGACTTATTAAGTGTATTCAGAAATGCAATATTATATAGGGTGTTCCATTTAAAAAAAGTGACTTTCATCCATGTGAACTTGGTTGAAATGAAGGTTAATTTTGGACGACCCTGTATAAATTATGATAAATTTTAAGACGTAAATTTGATATCTGCTATTTCGGCTAATAACATGCCCAATATGAGGTCTTTAGCTGCAATGCCTTCAGAAATACAGAATTTTGAACATAACGTTGCAATTGGCTCTATATTTGAAAAAAATTGAATAACTCAAAAACGGCTGATTTTTGAGGTAGGCCGTCTTAGTAAGTTTTGATGCAGAATTGTCTGCTCGATACAAAAAACTCATCAAAAATATATATATATATATATATATATGAAAGAAGAACTAATGCAAACAATATATATTTTGAAGATACAAAACTAACTTGCCAATATTTCGAAAACTACCCAGTTTTATAACAGTCAACTTCATATAAAGTGATCCTTATTTTTCATGTTGAATAACATAAAACTATAAAAATTGCCGCTTCCCATTAAAAAATTGACTTCCAGCAATTTTTCCAATTCCGTTTTCAACCGTATATTTCGCACACCCTGTATTAATAATTGTTACAATTTTATGCTAATAGTATTTAAAATGTCATGTACTTGAGCGATCTTACTTCAAATTAAATAATAAATTCTTCTTTATATGGAAAAAGCGCAGTTGATTTTCTGGTTGCAAACGTCAATTTTAGCATAAGATCTTCAATAAGTCAAAAAGGGTTAAACTTAGATATGTATATGACATTATACAGGAAATATATTTAGAATTTCACGTAGATGAATCTAAAAGCACAGCAATATTATATAGGTTATTATATTTAAAATGGGAAGTTTGATGCCTATTTCCGGTATACCCCGGAGTTCTACCATCTTTAAATATTTTAGACGAATGGCCCCCATCGAGTTCGATATGGTATCAAAATTTCAGATCAATCCTAGCTATAGTTTTTTCGCCATCTATCGATTCAGTTTCTGGTGAACTCGCCTGTATAGAATGGACATTTACTTACTTTTCAAAATTTTTTTTGGATAGTTTCTTTTTTTGTCATTTGTCATCTGTAATATTTAATAAATTATGAATGCATTTAAATATTATAATATTTTGAATTAAATAGTTCATAAATATTTGTTTTGTTTCTGTTCTAAACTCTTTATGCTGCGATTGTAAACATAAAATATGTATAAGGGGTGCGATTTAAAGACGATAGCTGATAGATGGTAGGTTTTTAGGGGGTGCGTTATTATAGGCAGTGGAGATTTATTTTAAGTTAACAGATAAGGGTTACCATTAATATATTTTTTTGATTTTGTTTGTCAAAATTTGAATTGATTATTTGGACACCTTATATAACATTTGGAATCAACATCGCTTTAAGAAAATTATGTGTTTTCGAGCTAGTTGAATAAAATTTATATAATAACAGGAACAAACTATACATAGATCAGAAATATGTTGTAATTAATAGTAACTTAAAACCAATAAACTGTTCTTTTAAAAATTTGTTGAAAATTCAGTTTCAAGTATATGTAGGTTACAACACAGATATACCTAATCTTTCCAAATGTCTATAGATTTTTATTGAGACAGCGCTTATACTAGAATTAATTTCTTAACAATTATTTTCAGTTTGATGTTTACACTGGCAGACAACTACTCTATAAAGATTTCCTACGTCTTTCTTATCAATTAGCAAGCAGTTTACAAAATTGTGGTTATAAGGAAAATGACGTTGTCGCAATCTGTAGCGAAAATAACAACAACTTTTTTATACCGGTGGTGTCTGCTTTGTATCTGGGAATGGTATCCGCACCTATTAACCATACCTATACACAAAGTGAGTGTATCATCTTACAATTTTAAGAATTATAATTTTTTTTTATTGAGTAGTGTATTTTTAGGAGAAATTTTACACGCAGTCAATATTACCAAACCAAAAGTTATATTTTGTTCCAAAGCAGTTGTTAGTCACTTCGAAAAGTTGGCAAAAACTGTCAACTACATAGAAAGGATAATAATTTTAGATTCATATGATAAAGTTGTTGGATATGATACAATGGAAGAATTTATAAAAAAACATTTTAGGAATTTAGCACTCAAAGATTTTAAACCTGTTGATTTAAATCCATTCGACCATTTAGCAGTAGTTCTTTGTTCGTCTGGAACCACCGGTTTACCGAAGGGAGTTATGACTACGCATGATAACATTTCTGTTCGAAATAATCATATGAGGTAAGTTTCCTTTTTGCATTTAAGAAAGCATTAGTTGCTTTAAATAACGCTGTGTTCTCAATTCTGTATAAATAGCAATTAGAACAAAATGTTTGAGAAATTGTGTGTGTGGTTTATGTTTAATTTTAAATTATTTGAAATTCATAGAAATTTGTCCTTTTGTTTTGTATTAGGTTATTTCCTATACAAGTTGTGTCATTTAGGTGTTGGATTAAATAAAACGCTGGAACACATGTTTCACTAATTGCGCTCATAATCCCTCATAGTAGCAGCACACCGTGCGCAGCATATGTGAGGAGCTCATGCCGTGTCCTGATATTTTTTAGACCGCAATAGGGAAAATATACATTTTCTATTAAAGGCTTAATATTCCGTTTATGTCGTTTGGTAATGAATTCTCGCTGGGACATTATGAAATAAAAAGACGTTCAGTTATCACAAACAGACTTAAATTGAATCTATGTCTGCGTTGGTTGTTCCGTCCCTCTCTTCAGATGGGCTCATCTTCTTCCAGCTTCACTTCCTGCCGGATGTCCTTCTGGTGGTCTTCGGGTGTTGTCGGATTGGGTGCTTGAAGTCTTCTGGTGGATCTCCCTCGCTGTTGGATATCTGAAATCATAATACAGAATTAGGTATTAGTGGTGTGTATTACCGTATCACATTCGCCGGAGTGTTTCTATAGTGGTACGGTGTGTTTGGTGGGCACCGTTGATTTTTGCGCGATGGCGCTACTCATCGCCGTTGTTGCTCGAGAGAGCCTCTGTTGAGCTTCCTCCGGAACTCGTTCAAGTCCTGGGCGTCTGCTGCTGTTAATTCCCGGAGGACGATCAGCAAGGTGCGTCTAGGAAGGCGGAATACAAGTCGCAGGACGCGGTTTTCAGTGGTGCGATGTGTGATGGAGCCGCCGTGGCCCAAACTGGGCTAGCGGAGGTAAGGATCGGGCGGATGTGCGTTTTATACAGCATCGCGCCCGTTTTGGGACTAAGTTTGGGGTTACCCAGGTTAGGGTATAGCTGGTGCAGTCGACCAATTGCTCTGTTCCTAGCTTTACCTAGATGCTCGGCGAAAGTTAGCTTCCTGTCGACGATCATTTCCAGGTATTCGATCTTCTCACCCCAGTCGATTTCCGTCCATAGAACAGTTATCTTTTGAGGCGAGGGTTGGTGTCTCCGGCTGAACGCAATAGTTTGCGTTTTCCTCAGATTGATCGTTAGACCACATGTGCCGAAGAATCCCTCGATTTGATCCAACTGTGCCTGAGCAAGTTGAGCTGCGATCTCGGGACTCTTTGAGGTGGCCACTATTGCGGTATCATCCGCGTAGAGGGCGTCAAAGACTCGACAGTCTGCCGGTTTGGGAATGTCTGCGACGTAGATGCTGAACAGTGCCGGGTCTAGTGCCGAGCCCTGTGGAACTCCAGACAGCATTTGCCCCTTTGAGGATTCCGTGCCGTTCACGACGGTGTGGAATTTCCGATCCTTGAGGTTAAAATTGAATCTAACGAGCGTGCATAGCTTGTTATGTACCAACATAGCCGGTCCATAGAGTCGAACTTTAATAGTAAAAGATGACTCTGGGCTAATTAGGCCTACATAAAGCGCTTTTCTTTGCTTGAATAGCTTTATGTGACGTAATATCCAAATCAGGACCAACGTACTGCAATATTTGTGTTGATGTAGGTATGTATGTTAAAATGCCCCTTCTGGGACTTTCCAGTGCTGTAGATATTAAAATGTTATACAACATAGCTTAGACATAACTACAAATATTGGCATCACAAATCGCATTCTAACATTAATATACAGAAAAATTGCAAACTTCAAATTGAATGCTTAATATGTCAAATTGAATACTCTAAATATGCTATTTTCTTTCAATTTTCTTAAGAAAAACCGAACTATACTTTGGCATACAATGTGATGTTTTCTTATGTGTGTTGGTGCCTTGGTGCGGTGGGTAGTTAATTGCATTTACGTCTTAAGCTGCATCGCTATTACTGCAACTCTCGCTGTGTAGTTTCTGTTTGAGTGTAATTGTGTTCAAATAGCCTTGTGAGAGCATTATTCCGCATTTTATAATGCCGCGCTGTTAATCATTTTGGTCCCATCCAACAACGAATGGTAGGTCGGAATATAATTTTCTGAGAAAAATATCACCGTTCTTCCGGAGAATTGAACTCCGTCTCCTATCGTTCCGCCACAACAATAGTCAGCCGCCTAAACACTCCGGCTATCGATTGTTTTATATACGCTAATGAAAGACTATTTATTCAAATAGAACCTTAAAATCATTTTACCAATTCTTGCGAATTAAAAACGAAGGAGAATCTAGACTTCTATCTTATAAATCCTAGATCGATTTCGGTAAATAGACCATACATAAACTATTCTCAACTAATTTCACTCGTCGACAGTCTTTTGCTCCATATGATTCATCCATCACTGACTTCTTCACCCAATCTTCACTAGTTTAAATGTACATACTAGTACATCACTCGCCCGGTGCCTCGCACGTCGCCAATTATAAACAAAATCGGTGTATGATTCCGGGACAAATCTTACCTTCAGATTGTCCGAGTCTAGCACAAACAACAGTAGTAAGACGAATGAATAGCCCTACTACTACAACTATTTACTTATACCGACTTATTAAAAGTGTATATTTTGTTTTCACTCACACTCACATTTATATTGCGCACTTTTGCGGTATTTTTAGACTTCGATCGCTCGAGAAGAAATCCAGTGGTGTACTCGCTCGCGATGCACGTAATAGTAATATTGTAATGATTAATATAAAATACTGAATTTGAGACATAGCAAGATATAAAATTATACAAAAGTACATATATGTTGGTTCTTACATATTTCAGCGATCCCCGAATAAATATAAAACAACACGTAATTCTGGGCCTATTACCATTTTTTCACGGATATGGATTTATGACAAATATAGGTGCTATAATTGATAGACAAATGGTAGTGATGTTTAAAAAATTTGAAGAAGAAATGTTTCTCAAATGTATAGAGCAATATAAGATCAGTACGTTGTTTATGGTTCCGCCGCTTATGCTTATTTTAGCCAAAAGCCCATTGGTCTCAGAATATGATCTTTCTCATGTAGTAGAGATAACATGTGGGGCAGCACCATTAAGTGCAGAATTGGAAGCTGTTATTAAGCGTAGGTAGGTATTCTTTAGCATCTTGCTTAATTATATTTTCTTTCTTAAGTAGGAGTATAAGTAAGGAGCATCGAATAAGACATCAAAACTGTGTTCAAATAGTAATACTTTGGTAATTTATATAATAATCATATTTATTAAAATGAACCCTCATTTACTATTGTGTATCTTTCATGGGAGAATTATTAGCATTACATCTTCATAATACATTTACAGTATTTCAGGCAAGGCATAAAATTTTGCAAATGTTATTAAATTTCAAAGTGTAATTGATACCTCGTTTCCAGTTAAATAAATATTCAAAATGGATCCCTTAACGTCAGGAAAAAAAATCAAAATACTCATTTAAAATGCCTTTGTAAACAGTATATTTATGAGTGTAATGGTTCGGTCTTAATTTTGTGCGCTATATTGTGGTAGAACGGCCTTACAATGTGCAAATACGTGTTTCGAATATCTTGGGCGCCACGGTATATAATTAATTCCCCTCGTGAACCCACGATGACGGAAGTTACTGATACCGAAATAGAGAAATTACCTCTGACTAGCAAGATGTCGGTCGCAATTGCTCTTAACGTAATAAAGAAAAACATATACTTACTTTCAAAACTTTCTTTCTTTATACGTTCCCAGGACGCGCGGTACATGGAGAATATTTTAGATAGAATATAGCAATAAATAATAACACAAAATATGCAGGCTTATATGCACTTCTTGACACATCATTCATTAGTCGCTTTTGTAAGACGACTTTATTTGTGCCAAGAAGTCAACGGGCAACATTTTGAACATTTATTATGAGTTTGTTTATTTATCTATGTATATTTCTATTTCATTATTAATTTTTATAATGTATGTCTTTGTATTTTGGGAGTAAGTAGCTCTCAATTGCTCTAAAGTTAAACTTAAAGTTCCTATTTTAAAAAAGCAAGATGGCGTAGTCCTGCCACATCAATTGCACAAAACAAGTGAAATTGATGTTAAAGTCTTGGCTATAATATACAGTTTAACGCTACCAAATATCAAATCTAAATTTCCAAGCGTTTGCCTGTTATTCCACTTGGTGCAATACTTTAGCCGCACCCTGTATATATATGTATATAATCAACGAATACGGGACAAAAGCTTAGACCTAAATGCACCTTTAGTAGTTAACTAAATACGCGATAAAATAAGCAAATACGCGATTAAATTGATAAGGAAAACAACAGAGCTAAATACTTATATAATAAATTAAACGTGGCAACAACGGCAAAATTTACATAAAAACAATAGTTAATAACTTTATTTGTTACGAGCTCGTATTTATGAAAGATAAAGAGTTTTCTAGCCAAATACCTCTATGAATTCTGTCTTCGCGTACGCTCGTTGATGCTGGTCCTTCCCGTCGAATGTCCGCTGTTGACGCTGGGTGATCTGTCTTGAGACTCGGGCGTGTTCTTTCTTGTAATTTCAACCTCTCCAATATATATATGTATATATAATAAGTACTTGTCTTCCTTATTACGTTAATGTGTTTGATAAAATAAAATAATCGAAAATTCGCGTCCCGTTACATGAGCACATTGCAACAGTGATAAACATATCTTAATTTTACATTTTGTAAACATAAAAATTCAAAAAATTGTTCATCATTTTTAAAAGAGTAGTTTTCTTTTGTTATGGATTTGACTATCCACAACATTCACCGTTGATTAGAGAAAAACACACACGTTTATATTCGCATACGTTTGTATGCATTGTAAATTGAAGAATGTGATTTGTGATTGTTGAGTTTCTTAAAGTTAGATGGATTCAACTAACACGAGCGAAGCTACGTGAATAAATGACAATAAGAATCTAGCTCCTTCTTGTTGGAGATAAGTACAAAATCTAGGTAAAGGCTAGAGGATTTTCCTAGAATCGGGTGCGTAGCATATCCTTTTCAGTATACATCTCTAGGGGTACAAATTAGCCTGGCGGGCACTATAAAATAATAAAAGAGAAACTACGTTTTTGTAAAGTTTAGAATAAAGTCATACCGGCGGTTTTGAAGAACAGTTGGTTGGGTGGAGCCGCGACAGTTCGTGAATACAGGAAAAGAATTTATAATCTACAATAAACATCTAACTGAGTTTAGAGAATAAAACGACACTTAAAAGAAATAAAATTCTTAGAACTAAACTTGAAACTATAAACTATAGGCACATATTTATCTTTCAATTCCTAAAATATTTTTTTTCTTACGGAAGGCGTATTTTACAGAAATTTTTCTGGTTTGGTTTTAAATGCTGTAGAATCTGTTCGTTAAAACCTGTAAGGGTGTTCCTTTACCTCCAGATAGAAAGCAATTTTGTTTTTCTTAATGCAAGCCTATACCTAATGTTTTATCATTTATTTTGAATATATAAAGTCTTTTTTAAGTAAATTTTCGTCAATTATATAATTGCCAATTTTTTGGTTACCTACGCTAATTAACAGAAAAATATTTTTTGATCAATTGTTAGGCAATAATGGTTCATCAAAACAGCAAGTCAAAAACTGATCTATAGTATAAGCGGTGTGTAGAAAATGTCAAATTTGATGAATAAAAATATGAAAAATTTCGTTCAGTGGGAGCAGAATAATTTTAATTTATGCAAGAAATTCCTGCCATTTACACGTTTCTCAAGATATTCTCGGATAAGTAAAAGATAATTACATATGGTTTTCTTTGATTTATTGGTAGTTTAGCTTAAGTACTTTTTTAATCCATGATCAAATATGCATCTTCCCATTTAATATTTTCGATAAAAAACAAAATTGCATTGTGTGTCATTTATTTGATTGATTCGAATTTGTAAGCATTAGATTGGAGGAGTAGAGCTGTTTTCAATGAGACTAAGTTTGCGAAATTCAGTTCAACAGAACTTGAGTTATAAGCGTTCCATCTAAACAAAGTTTCCTCTGTGTCTCTACTCCTATTTGACAAAACACAAAAGTTTGTCCAGTGTAAAACATGCGGAATTGTGAGAAAATTGTTATTTTCAAATTTGTGATAGACCCTAGTTTTGACCCTAAATTTTGTATAAAATAAAAATTGAATTTTTGGTGTTGAGTCACGCCATTTAGCCGTCATTCGTTAATTAGTACACCGTAATTAGAACGCCATCGGCGACTGAAGAAACTCCTAAAATGTCAAAGATAGTTATTGACATCAATTTTTAAAGAAAAATTAATATTTCTGTGAGAGAAAAAAGGCATGATTTTTGAACATTTATTATAATTTCTTTTTGTTTCTAATGATTGATGAACATTATATATGCATAGTTTTTTGGTTTTGAAATGTTTTCAAGGTTATCTCGAAATTGCAAACAACGTTTTTGTAGCTTGTGCAAAAACTAGGAAATATTTTGATAAGTTTAAAATAAAACATAGTACTTAATGTACATACATGAATCGACAGATATTAAAATGAGGAATTTATCGATCTAATGAAATATATAGGGTGCCATTAAAAAATGAAGTTATCTAGAGATGAAATTCCGGAAGTGCGTTAAATAATTTCTGACAACCGGAAGTAGGTATATGATCTTCTATTGATGTCATTGTCTATACCGGATTATATGTTACTCTTGATTTCATTTCGATACCTATTTTCGGGATCAAACTATCGCGGCATACGTAAAACAGCGAATCGGGACCGTTTTTACAAAAACGTAAAATATTTCCATACCTATTAGGAATAGGGATAAGGTAGCTTATATAAAGTGGACATATTTTTTAACCTACTATATATAGGTACACCGGTACATGAAAATAGAACGTCCAAATTCTATTATACTTATATCGGTTTAGTTCAACTGTTATAAACTAATTCTTAAAATTGCGACCAATTTATTTATTATCAAATTTATGTTCAATATAACAAAATAGTAGTAGAGTAAAATACAGTCAGTTTTATTTCAGATATTTATCTGTTTTAATTGGTATTATATTACTGATTAGCATAATTTGTGAACGTATAATTTAAATTTATAAAAATACTTGCAGGTTGCCCAATGTAAGGATAATTCGTCAAGGTTATGGTTTAACAGAAGCTACATTAGCAGTTACTTTGGTACCTCATGATGATTTAAAGACTGGTTCTTCTGGCAAAGTTGTACCAGGTATGTCCTGTATGATTCGAGATCCAGAAACCAAAAAAGCATTAGGAGCAAATCAGGTGGGAGAATTGTGTTTTAAAGGTAGAATGATTACTAAAGGTTATTATGAAAATGAAGAAGCTACTAGAAGCACATTTAGTTCAGATGGTTGGTTATTTACTGGTGACTTAGGTTACTATGACGAAGAATACCATTTCTATATTGTTGATAGATTAAAAGAGTTGATTAAGTACAAAGGTTTTCAAGTTGCTCCTGCTGAATTGGAAGCCATTTTAATACAACATCCGCAAATTCAAGACGTAGGTGTTATCGGTAAAGCGGACGAAGAAGCTGGAGAATTGCCTACAGCTTTTGTGGTTAAAAAAACAAATTCAAATATTACCGAACAGCAAATAAAAGACTATGTTGCACGTAAGTACCCTACATAATAGTTTTGATTAAGATCATTACGAATTTTTTAAGATTATTACAGTGTCATAACACTCTCAACAATACAAAATCGATTTTTGATTATGCGAATTGGTAGTAGATGCTACTATGTTCGACAATATTTGCCCAGTTTGTGATCTTATCGATTTTTTCATTTCTTTGACAGAGTATTAGATTTCCAATGGATAATTATCGAAAAGTAATATGTTACAGTAGAAAATTTCTGATAAGAACTGCAAAAACCATTAGTTCTGTATGGTGTGCTAATATGACGACAAAAACGAATACAATTTTCTTTTAAGTGATGAAATTTTCGAAAATAAATGAATAAAAATTTTGAAAAGTTAGAAGTAATAAATAAAAAGTATACAAAAAATTCACAGATGTTTGAAACCTTATCCATTGGTACAAATTGACAGTGCACCAGTTGATTGATATTGCATTCTTACTTATATGTTGCGAATAACATCAGCCATGATTAACCCAACTTCCTGTGGAATACCTTCGTTTCTGTTTGTTATTTTTTTATTTATTTCTATTTTTAATTTCTTGTTTTTACGACTTTTAAAATTTATTTGTTTCCGCTTTTGTTTTCGATAACATCTTCCTCTCAAATAAAATTCAGTTTACAAAAATCAGTTTAGACTAATTCATTTGAAATGCGAACAAAAAAATCCGAGAAAAATTCAATGATGATAAATGTAGGAAAGATACGGATAATACCCCGAGCTCCTCTCAAATAAAATTCAGTTTATTGGTGTACAAAAATCAGTTTAGACTAATTCATTTGAAATGTGAGCAAGAAAATCCGAGAAAAATTCAATGATGATAAATGTAAGAAAGATACGGATCACTAAACACTTTAACCCACTGAACACCAAACAAGTTTTAACTAAAACACCGACGCGTTTCAACAGCAATGCTGTCATTATCAAGGCGATGATAAAACTAAATTAAAATAAAATCTACAAAAACAGGTAACCTAAATGTTATGCACGGTCAATCCGATACGCATCATTAATTTCCGATTAACGAAAACAATGACGAATACGGTATAGGGCCATTGTCACAATTCATTACACATGACTTATTTTTATGTATTTCTAAACTTTCGAAAACATTTAGAAACTTACAATTGTTTATTTGTCTAATAATTTAACATTCGTATGATCGATGTTGTGATCTGTTTCAAAAATGTGTTGGGCAACGCTCGATTTCTCAATTCTATTAAATCTAAGATGAGCCATATGCTCTTTGAATCTAGTTGCGACTGCTCTCCTGGTTTGCCCAATATATTTTTGATTACAATCTTTACAATTGATTTCGTAAATACCTGACTTTTCTAGAGGTTGTATTTTATCTTTAGGGTTACCGATGAGACTTCGTAAACTAGTCCCAGAACTGTAAACTATTCTCAGATCTAGCTCTTTGACGATTTTACTCAAACCTTTAGTGATAAAGGGAGCGTAAGGGAGGGTCACAACGGGTGAAGCTTTAACATCCTCTCGAAAAGTCGTAGATTCTTTCACAGTTTTCTTATAATTAAACTTCCTAATTAACTTATAGATATGCTGAGGCTGGAAACCATTACACTTGGCCGCATCTTTTATCATTTTAAGCTCTTTCTCATACCTCGCCTTGTTCAAGGGAAAAGTGAGAAGTCTGTGGACCAAAAAATTCAGGCTTGCCATTTTGTGTTGAATACAATGATGGGAGTCTGAAGGAATGTAGCGAAGTGTACTGGTTTCCTTTCTATACACGTCAAACTCTAATCTATTGTTATTTCTAATTACTAAAGTATCTAGAAAGGGTAGCTGGCCGTTTTCTTCTCTTTCACAAGTGAACTTTATGGTTTCGAACCGATTATTTAATCTATTGAGAAAATCGTCAATATTACATTTTTTAGTGTCAAATATAGCGAAAATATCATCCACATACCTCAACCAAACCCTAGGAAAGTATTCGCTCTCACATTCTAAGTCCTTTTCAAAACGGCTCATGAAAAGGTTAGCCAAAAAGGGCGACAAGGAGTTACCCATTGCCGTTCCTTCCAGCTGTTCATAAAAACCCCCGTTGAATTGAAAAATGTTCTGTTTCATACAGATGTCAGTTAAGCGAATATATTTCTGGACACATTGTTGACTCAAACTATTTTGAAGCAACAAGTCCTCGAGGTATGTCAAGGTGTCTGGAATCGGTACACTAGGAAAGAGAGAACTAACATCAAATGAAATCAATACTTCACCCTCCAGCAACTGAATATTTTGAATTTCTTTAATAAATTACTATAATACTAGAGCTAGATCTCTAGTATTATGCTCTAGTATTGATAAGATCTTCTAAGAAATCGATTCACGTATTATGTTTTTTATTCGGATTTAATGACGTTGTTATTGATTTAATGAGGTCAAGTTTCACGTCCAAAACAGTTACATGGCGGTGTCTATTTTCTAGATGAAATTCCAAAAAATCCATCTGGGAAAATTTTACGGCGTCAATTACGCGAATTAATATCAAAGTATCCTTCGAAGTTATAAGCGGAAACTTTCACGGAAAATAGATAAATTGGAGTGTATTGAAAAATCATATTGTTGTAATCTATTTAATAAAATATACAGTGTTACTCAATTTTCTCAATTTTTTGTTATGATCTTTAAGCACTAGTCCTGTTAATCCCGGATATTTTTCCCGTTTAGGTCAATAAAACAACAATTAATCAAAAATCAATTTATTCCATTAAATTGATTTCTTATTTTTCATTCCTGCTTTATTGTCCTGCAAGTGGAAAGATATCGGGGATTAAAAGGGTTGTTATTTATTTAACATCCAACTACTGAATATTTTAAATGTATACTAGTATCTATTAGCTTTATGTTGCCTTGCAATCCAATATACAGTGTGCCTAAAAAGTTCACGACAGGTTTGTAATTTCTATATTAGAGCGTTAATCAGAAGTTATTTCAAAGTTGTACACCCCTATATAATCTATTTAAGAGCATTTCGTTCTTTTTCTGTTTTTCGGAAATGTTAATGTCATAACGGCATTATATAAATTTCTCTTTTTTTTTGTTAGACCACTGTTTTAGGATTCACCCTTTTTTACAATGTTGCTACATACAATATTACAATCTTTTATACGTTCTCAAATGCTATTGTCGTCAGCATCAATTCTCGTACAAAAATAATATTCGGTAACCTCAAAGGTGTATATTTAAAATGTGATACATTTTCGTTATAACCTTGGTCTGTATTATTTTCGGATAAGTATTTTTTCGGTAGATTATTTCGAAAAATGTGAGGTGACATTCTGCATATTTGAGTTAAATTGATTAAATAGATATATTAGTTTAATTGAACATTTAAGAGAAAGCTACCATTATGTTCATTTATAAATTCGGCGTTGGCTAAGTTTCTAACATATAATGGAACGGTCTTCGTTATGCGCTATATTGTGAAAGAACTATCTTACAATGTGCTAATGTGTTTAAAATCTTCGGCGCTACGCTATATGAACAAATCCCCCTGTGAACCTCACAACGACGGACGTTGCTGATACCGAAATAAAGAAATTAATTCCCCTAACTAGCAAAATGTCGGTCGCAATCGCTCTAACGTAATAAAGAAGACATATACTTATTTTACAAACTTTCTTTCTTTATACGTTCCCAAGACGTGTGGTAAATGGAGGATTTATAATATTTTAACAATAAATAATAACACAAAATATGTCGACTTATTTGTTACTGAATGAATGAAAACGCATCAAGTAAATAAATAACAACTGTATTAAATAATGTGAATAAATATATGGATACAAAATTAGAACATATGGGACCAAAACATTAATAATAAATGCACCTTTAATTAATTTAGACAACTACGCGATTTACATAGATGACTAAAGAACTAACAGAGCTGAATATGTTAAAATCTAAAAATAGCAACGGCGAAATTTATTTATAAAGACAATAATCAATTTATTTTATGTTCTACGAGCTCGTATTATAAAAGATAGTAGTTTTATGGCCAAATACCTTTACGTTACTTCTTTTTCGCGTACGCCCGCTGATGTTGGTTTGTTCCCGCCGAATCTCCGCTTCTTTCTGGTGCTTTGCCTTGGGGCTTCGGGCGTGTCCCTTCCTATTTACCGATTATCAGTATTTTTTACTTATTGGCTATGCGCTGGACCTTTCCAGTAACCATGGCCGTACTTTATACTGATTATTTAAACAAATATAATAAACACAAGAATACTAACTGGCCCTAAATTGACAACCTATTTTACATTAAGAGAGAAGTGTTCTCTTTTGGAGAATTAATACCATATAAAGCGATATATTCGAATTTACCGTACAGTTCTGATCAAAAGTCGCCTGTTTGCTCGTTGTCGGTTAAAACGGTTATATTTTGTACACTATTAAGAATACATGAAATTTTAACATAGGAAAATTATATACTGTTACGGAAATATACTTTAATTAAAATAAAATAACATTTCTATAATAGACATATGATAAGTACTTGCCTTCCTTATTGCGTTAATATCAAATAAACTGAAATGATTGAAAATTCGCGTCCCGTTACAAACATACCATATTACCTTCGGTAAATGGGTCGATGGCCGCAGTGGTTAGGCGGCTGACTATCGTTGTGAGAGGACGATAGGCGCCGGGGTTCAATTCTCTGGAGGGACGGTGACATTTTTTCAGAGAGTTTAATCCCGGATCGACTTGCCATTCGCTGTTGGGAGCAAAGTGATTATTAGCGCGGCATCATAAAAGGCGATATGATGCTGTCACAAAGCCAATTGAACACAACATACACACACAAAACTGCCGCGAGAGTTGCAGTAATAGCCAGACAAGCGATACAGTTTACGGAGTCACTGCAACTAAGCACCCACCACATTAAAAAAAAACTTATAGATAAAACGCCTGCGAAACAATAACTGTGAAACTACAAATCAATATATTATTCAAGCTGGCATTTGTAAGGTACCTACACCTAAATAAAAAATATATTATCTGATATAATTATGTTTTAATAATATTTTATGTTATACTTACCAACGTTTTATCAACAATGATCCGTGCTTGGAACATTATTTACACAATGTTACACAATGTTGTTAGAAGTAGGAATAAATTTAAGGTAAGAAAATTAAGACAAAAAGCGAAAGTGCTGTTCATGCGTTTATTGAAAAAGAAAACAATTACATTGATCAATCAGATTGCTATCCATTCGCACAGTGAAAATAGATCCTTTATAGAAAAGTTAACAGATTTAAAATGTATAGATGTATGCATAATAATTTGAGCAAATTTACACATTAACGAAATAGATAAAATAGAAAGGAATTTAAAGTTATAAAGAGGGAAATCACATTGATTAGATTTTTATGGTTATACATACATTGCAAATATAGATCTACTAACACAATTTCTTAGTTCTTTACAATTTGTGTAACAACTCAATCTACAAATTATTTATACAGATGTTTAATTAATAATTTTATAACTGCAATTCATATTTGTCTAATTGAAAAATTTGAAAATTAATTATATCGGACGGTACAATGATTGTAAAAATAGTTTAAAATATTCATTCGACTGTATATTTCGACTGTATATTTCGACGCATAATATTGCTTTCAATAGTTTAAAATATTCATTCGACTGTATATTTCGACGCATAATATTGCTTTCACAATATTCATGTAGGTAACTAAAACACTTAGATATCTTTGTAACTCTCTTGAATGGCAGTTCGAATGAAATTTTAAATGTATATTTACGTAACATATTTTTTGGCGGGATAAATACTGAGAAAAAAGTGAAATGTAATATGAAATGTCACTAGTTTTTTTGAGGAGAATATATCAAGACTATTTTTAATTCGTTATTTCTTACAGTAGTTCATATAATTGATGGAAACATTTTAATGCAAAACATTTTGTAGCGTTGTCATTTTAAACAGCACTTTAGATCATCTTCATTCATTATTAAATACCACCAATGATACAAAGTTGATCCAAAACGACAGTGCCTGTAAATACATTTTACAGCAGTCAATATTTTAAGATGTATGTACATACATATGTATATTAAATATGGTGAAGCAAAATGTTTTATTATATATGAATTATTCTCATTTATTGTTTATTTCGAAAGTAAACTGTTTTGTAGTAAAAGTGCTTTTCATTTTAGTCGATCAATAATTTCTCCTCAATACAATCATTTATGAAAAATAATTTAATAGGTATCCATTACATTCATGATGTTTATAGATAGAGTAACCCTTTTTGTATAGTATTTGGTATCAAATATCTAAAATTTATAGTGTTGTATAGTAATTTTGCTTTGTTTTACTTAGCAAGGAAAGTGATGAGTTCAATATCTTCTTTATGTATATTCTAGCTGTCGTTGCAATATACACAATTGGTTTCATATAAAACTGGGGAGCAAATATTCGATAGTGTAGTTAATGTTCAAATACACACCTAATTATACCTCAATGTGATAACAAATTTCAAATTACGTCGCGTCAATTAATTGAGATTGTAAAACCTGCATACAAAAAAAGTTATGAGAAACCGGATCGGATAAGACGAAATAATATAATTGCTGAGGTATGTTCAGGAATTAAGAGAAATTGTACAAAATTATACTAGGTAGTATTTGAAATGTAATGTTCCTTCAACTTTATCCGGTACATAGAGCAAAAATTGTAATAAAATGTATGGAATATAATTGATAAAAAGGTTTACACAAAAAACATTCTATTGAAAAATTCTGAACAATGAACTTAAGAACTTGTGTGACAGACATCTACGTATACAGATAAAGAATATAGAAGAAATTAGTTCTGCTAATTACAACTACAAAAACCGTTACTAAGCGCAGCCACTAATATACCCCATACTGTTTTATATTTACAGTAACCATAATAATAACACTTGTTATTTGTATAATTTACCATATACATAT
This sequence comes from Holotrichia oblita, assembly GCA_023690525.1. Classification (NCBI taxonomy): domain Eukaryota; kingdom Metazoa; phylum Arthropoda; class Insecta; order Coleoptera; family Scarabaeidae; genus Holotrichia; species Holotrichia oblita. Next base: position 121,332,668 of record CM043016.1, on the reverse strand, counting down.
AAATATTAATCACACAAATTTTAATTTCCAATATTTTGCAATAGATAATAGGGTCTTGCACTCACCCTGAGTTTTTTTTTTAATAAAGACTTCTTGTTGACTTAGACATGCTTACTTCATAACAACAAAAAGAAAATACTATTTCATGTTATTTACTTTGTAATATTAAGTTGGTATAATAATTCAAACAATGACAAAACGCGCTACTTTGATAACGTCAATAGTAGCTCTTTGACGAGGGTGCTTGTAGACGAGATTTAGTTTTTGTTCAATTTAACTTAGAAGAATTTTGTATCATGTTATTGTGAATTATTTAAACAATGCGGCACAATACAATATTTAACTTTAATTGCAGTTATTTTTTTCGATGTTTTTACAATTAGTCTTAACGAAAGATTTGAATATGTTCTTGTTTACGTCTAACTTCTAACAAAACACGTGTGTCAAGGGGGAGTGATTTCAAGGACTGTGGGGTCGTAACATACAGATAAAACATACTGGTTCGGGTGATACCGATGTTCTGTATATGTATATCAAGAAAAATAATATCTCAATTCGATGTACCTATCACTTTCAGAAATATCTAGATATGGAACGACTGTACAACGTACATCATAAGCAGCGACAAATTTAAATATGAATATTCAACAATTTGATTAAAATTAGTAAATGAAAAAATAGTGTGTGACACCATTCAAGAACAGGATTAAACAAAACCCTATAAGTACTTGTGAATACTTAACATTTGCGTAAACAAAAGGTCTGTTTCTTCACTTGGGCTGTAATATATTATTTCCATTTTATTATTGTTTTTAGTATACATAAACATTGTTGATATTTGTCAAGTTTCACACGTTGTTAAAAATATAAAAATCACGGATAAGTCTTGCCCTACGTTTATGTGAAACCAATATAGTGTACAAGTACATATTAGATTGATTGAAAAATGCATAAAACGGATACAAACTCAAACTAGAAGAAGTAAGTATTATCGCCGAAAAAAACAATATGACAAGTCTTACAAGGCATTTTTACTACATCCTAGTTATTTAAGTCTGACTTTTTCTTAATTAATCTGACAACCTAAAATATGAAAGTTACTTTTGATCACAGACATAATCACATAAAAAAGAACTTGCCCATTGTTTTCTGACCGGCACTGTACATTTGGATTTATTAATCGAGAATGTTCGCTATATTTTGTATTTGTATTTACGGAGGAAAATTTTTCGAACAAAACTATGCTTTTAATAAATTTCATGATATCATTAAAAAATAAATATCTAGATAATAACGGATTACAAACAAAACATTTAGGAGAACAATTTAAGTAGTAGTGTGTATATTTCGATGGTACATTTGCTTCCAATACGAATATTCATTACGTCCATAATAATGTATATGCGTCCATAAGTGAAAACATTGAAATACGTAGCTATACTATCTAGTTGTTGGAGCTTTGCGTGAAGTAATGAATATTTGCAATTATCTATTATTAAAGGGCAGTTATATCCATACACAGTAGTATATCTTATAAAATGTAAATATGACTTATTGCGGAATAGTACATTTGTGTACATAAATAAAAAAGCATTTTATAGAAATTTTGGAATTAGAATCTTTATCGATTAACAAAGTTTAAAAATGGCATATTAAAAATGTTTTAAAATTAGCTAATTAGGTCTAGTGGTTACGTTTATTAAAATATGGACTAGGATAGGCCTTTTGAATAATAATTTGAAATAAAATTATTTGAAAATTATTCTCTGATCCAGAATATGCACAGATATTCCGTACGAAAAATTGAAAATATTTTTATCAATTTAGATAATCTGCTAAGTGTTATACAATCATACATTGAAATAAGCGAATAATATGATTTAATTAAAATTGCGACAGGAAAGATTTTTTGCCAATAAATAAAAGTCAATTACAAATAATCTGAATTATGATACATAAACTTACATAATGATAATATGCAGAAAATAATCGGTATTAATGTACAGAGTAGCGGCAGAAAATATTCAAACGCAGTACAATTCTAATATGGCTGCCTTATTCCGATGTATGGTTATAACAAATATATTCAAATCAATAAATAAATAAATAAATCCAATCATAATTTTGTCATCTACAATACTCAAACATTGAGCATCTACTACGTTTCAATCTTATTTTCAGTTTCAGTATATATATATATATGTATAAATATTTACAATATGATTGTATACAATTAATTTACATAGTATATAGAGAAGGCTTGTTATAGGTAGATTTGATTGTATATGTGTAACAAACATGCATATACAAAGTGCTTCTTTAAATGTCTAGGTCTGAGTTTTATGTTCAATACGAAAAGCATTCCGTGATACTTTATTCTCTATCACCTTGAATGTATATATATACGTATAAAAAGTTTAGACTTTATGAATTGTAACTTTTCGTATTGAATCTTACAAATGTACATTTGCGCTTAATAAATAATATACAATCGATGTGATGTTAAATATTTACCGACGATATTTTCCAGAAAGATATTTAAATTTTGATATTTGCTATATTTATTGCAATATCTAGTATTTCGGACACTTAATTGTAAAATTATTATATAACTCAATCTAAGAAGTTGTGAGTATAGTACCTATATAATAATTTGTGAAGTACTGGGGAAACTTATTTTTCACGTACTTATATTCCAAGACTAAACTTAATCACATGACATATTATAAAAAGAACTTTCTTTTTATTTTAAACTCTACATGTGCTGGTTTCGTATAAAATATTTCTATGTAAATTTAAAAATCGATCTGGTGTATAAATTATTTAATTAAAGTGAATCAATTAAAATTTGGGAAAATAGCACGTTTGAATAAATAATTAGTGAAAATTAAAATAAAATAATAAAATGCACATCAAAAATATCAATCCATATGTGTATAAAATAATCAATTAAAAAATTTGTCTATAAATATATGACTAGTTCTATTATTTCCTAAAGAATAAAATACCTCTCATTTCATACATTTCATATATATTAAAAATAAATATTCATCTGATATGTCGTGCAGTGATATAATTTTTTTCCTATTTCAGGCTGTTATCACAGAAGCACTTCGAATATTTCGATTATTTAGATATTTTCAGATAGAAATAGACAGTTTACTAATTAATTACACTCATTCTTTCAGCATATGCACCTAAAACATTCAATTAGCAAATAGGTGAAGACTTAATTTATTGTTTCGCACAATTCTGTGTTGACTAATTGTATCTAGAGTATGACAAGAGAAGAGAACAACTACAGACATATTTGTGTTTTAATATTTACATGACTAGTATCGTAAATATTGTCAGACGTTTTAAACTAAGTAATAAATGTCACATCAAAAATATTTCGTGTAATTATTTCAACATTACTTGGTGTTAATTTTTGTCTTTCAGTAAGGAAACAATTGGCATTGTTGTGTTACAGAATATTTTAATTTGGTTAGGTGACACTTTAGATGTTGAATTAGGCGAGCTTGCGCATTAACTTCGAGTTCTTCACAAGCTATCAAACTGAATGTAAAATTAATCCTAAAGGATGAATGGAAGACTGGAACACGTCTTTGATGTTTGAGAATTTGTTGTAGTAACACAGTGCATATACTGCATTCCAAGGAGAATTGCTTTTTCTATTACAATTGTATCGTAATACATTAAATATGGTTATGATATAATATACTGGACAAGATTAAGGGAACACATCAACGTTTTTAGAATCTATTATCAAAATAATTTATTGTTACCTGCGTTGAACATAAATTTTTTTTTAGCAATTGAGTGAATAATAATAAATTATTACATTAAAATTCAGCCTAAATATCATTATTGTTTGTATTGCTGCCGACTAATTTGTAGAGACTTCTATTTGATTAGTTCTAATATAAAATTTATATTTTTACTAGAATTGATAACATCTTAATTTTGTTTTCAATTTTTGCCTTTTGATACGCTGTCACATTATTTAATAAGATTTATTTATTTTTTAAGTAAAAAACAACATATAATTGCTTCTTTTACTAAAATATGTACCTAATGTTTTTGATATAGATTGCAGTAATCTGTTCCACCATGTATATAAATATGTAAATTAAGTATTAATTTTACACAAATTATTGTTTATGATAAGGAATTGTATTGTACTTTGCAATTATAAAACTGATCAAAAAAGGGTGCCCTTATTTTTCTCGAGCAATATATATTTCAATTGCAAGAGATAAATTAATTTTAGATAGGTAAAAGAGTGTAGATGTATATCTTTCAAATCAAATTCAAGTTAATATGTGTGAGGTTACGTTTATCCTAAACATAATGTTTATTGCGTACTTTGCTAAAAAAACATTTGGGACAAAATTGAGATCTACGCCGCAACTGCAAATGATACGTTTGTAAATGAGAATTATTTTTAAATCAACGATAGAAAAATTATTATGTCTTCATAAAAAAATGTTTCGTTTCTCTAATATTGCTTTCGTTTCTTTTATTGAGTAGACAATTAGCACATGGTTTCAGATTGCATGTGCAGGCTAGCTTTGCTATCAGCTTTTTGTAAAACTTCCGTTTGTATGGGTAATTGCGAAGAATCGATGATGATTGATGGTCTTTGAAGTATTTGTTGATCGACAAGGGGAACTAATTCACTTGTTGTCTGGGATTCGGATGAATCCTGTCTTTGAGCAGATGTACTGTTGTCAGGAGCTGAACCTGAACAGGAAGGTATTAATAAGTCGTCTGTAAAATAGGTTTCTTGTGTTGTTATTGGGATAAAAATACCTAGGGGGCATTCTATCGGGAGGGTACTATTGTCGTCTTCTATTGCAGTTGATCTTCTTAGCAATCTGGGACTACGATACTCTTTAGTTTCGTGCAGAACTGTGAGGTACATAGGAGTCGGAGCTGCGTGACCTTCCTCTTGTTCTTCGTCATACCTTCTCTGGATTAGATTTTCCATAAGCATGTAGTCATTTTCCTCAGCATCCCTCAAATGTTCTTTCTCGATAAATAAGGCTATTTCAGGATTGGACATTTCCGAGGCACATCTCCTTCTGGAACCTAAGCGTATGACGGTCAATTTTATTAACGAACCCCATTTTTGTATGAATAGCAAAAAATTTATATTGATGTGTTGCATGTTATAATAAAAATTCTATAAAAGGATATGGACATTTACATTCATGTACTCAAGTTCTCGAAATAATAAATTATATGTATCTAATAGTTATTTATAATATGTATACTATTGATAGTACAAACATATTATGTAGAACCATGTTATTTAATACGTTGACGATAGATTGTATACAAAGTCAGAGAGACCTTTAAACAACTACAAAAAAATCAATGCAACAGGAAACGTTATCTATGTAAAAAGAATGAAAAAAGAAACTGGGTTTTATTGGCAATTGAAGATAATCAGTAAATTAGTTTGAAGCAGATGGATGTTGCGGTAGATGTAATTTTCAAAAATACCAGTAAAGGGCAATTAAAAAGCGATGCGTATGGTGAAAACATATGTAATACTATTTTCATTAACGTCGTGGTTATTGGAACGTGTGGCTGACCAACAAATAGATGATGATAATGAATACATTGGCTAACGAGATTTCTGTGTCTTACACCTCTTAATTACTTTTTATGGAGCTATGTCAACGATAAATTATGTGAAATCGCCCGTACATTGTATTAAAACTACTACTATTTGCATTAAAAAGATTGTGGAATATTTTGAAAATATTTTTTTTGCTTGATTTGTTTATTTAATTCATTATTCATACTTTGTGACTTTCCTTTGTTATTGTTTTTTTTTTCATTCTACTTTGTGTGCATGATTTAGCATTATAATTTGTTATTAAAATAATGACTTTAAAAGTTTGCATTTATTTATCTCATTAACTATAAAAATTGGGTATAGAAAGCACGCGCTTTTTAATTGGCTCGGATCGGTCGACTCGGAACGAAGCGATTGACACGTTTTGCTATACACAAAATTCAATGAATAACCGCACATTGCACGGAGCCGATCTGAGTCTGTGGAACCGAAGCTGTGTGTGGTTATTCATTGAATTTCATATGTAGTAAAACGTGGCGATCGTTCCGTTCCGAGTTGACTGGTCTGAGCCGATTTAATGTGTGTATTCTTTAAAAGTACTTACATTTCTGTACGGGTGTTCCATAAAAAAAAAAGAACGAATTGCGCGAAAACGCATCACGCTGTATAATAATTCAATTGAGATGCAACACAAAATTAAAATATTATTAATAAAGAATTATTTTTGTGGAATTTTTAAAGCTGCATGCTGCAAGTATATGTCAACCTCCGGTCAATCGGCAGTGACTCATGTACAGATCTCGGACTCTGTACACTCAAATAGATGCATACAAAATACCGATTGGCAGAATTTGGAGTATCTGCTAAGTATTTGCGTAGAGACAAAGTCTATTGTTTTAAGTAAATATTTTTTGTTCCATTAAAAGGTTTAATACCTTGGAGGTACAAAATTCTATGAATTTACCTTGTGCCGATGTTGACTGGCCCGGTCGTGGTGGTGACAATAGTCTTGGTGTTCTTGGTGGACTTAATAAACCACACACACTCTCCAATTCGTCTGTAATGCTTGTATATTCCGAATGCATAGCTAAAAGAAGGCCTCGAGGACTAGCTTGAGGTGCTGGATTTGATGGTGGAATTACTTTAATCTTTGGCTCAGCGAAAGTTACGCTTCTTTCAACAGTGCCAGCACGCACCGGTAAGAAAACGGTATGCTCACTATTATCGGGCTCTGATTGAGTTTGGGAAATTTGCCTACGTGTCAAGCTTCTTTTACTATCGTGTAAAGATTCACCTTCAAACATATTAAACCTTAGGTATTTAAAATGTTTTTATGTCAAATAAATATTACCATCAGAACTTCTTCTACCTGCTGAATCTCTTCTTTTAACGGCAGCTCGCGCTCTTAAAGTCCCAACAGCTGTTAAGTCTTCTAACGATAATTTATCAATTTCTTCATACTTTTCACTATCATCTAAGGAAGACTTTGACCCTCTACTTAATTGTCGTCCATCCAATATATCTAAGTGTTTCTTACTACCTATTCACACATATAAAATGTATTAATAATTTAGTATAACAATTTTACCATAAAATTTTCATCTTTTTCAAATTAAAATTATATAAAAATTAATGATACAATAAGGTATAATTTAGATATTTATAACGACTATCTATTAACAACTGATAACTAGATCGATGCTCATCACGAGCGGTTTGTCGTTGGTTTGTTGTTGTGGTTTAATCGTTTGAATGAGTACATTCTGGTACGGTTTTTGTATTCTACTGTGTGTATGTATCTATGCTTCGTCTTACTTAACTCTTCTTATTTAAGGATACATAATATTTTAAACAGAACGACAAGATGAGCTCATTTCCGTTGGAAGCTGTCGTTTTTTTTTTAGACATAGGTACCAGTAGTGTTTTGCAAAAAATTAATTATATGGAAAAATACATTTAACGTCTACGTATTGGTGCATTGTAATAATTGAAATGAACTCAAGTGAAAAATAAAATGAAGACTTAATATTCGGAAACTTAATATATAAAATACATTTCTCTTCTTCACACTTCTCCATACATTGACAAACTAGAATATCTCAAATGGCATCTTGGCGATGTCATATGAAACACAATGACACATATGACAAATAATAATATTTTAGTAATTTTAGTGATACTTAAGGTAATATTAAAACTTATTTAAAAAATAAAGTTTTTTTGTACAAACTCTTCAACGGTTACTGCGTTCTCCATAGTATTAATTCACACAAACACGTCGTCGCTTGTATGTGATTTGACTAGAGCTTTTGATATTATATACCATGAATTCATGTTTCTTTCCTATCTTCATCAATGATTTTCCACGATTCATGATTGATAAGGTGGTTTTGTATGTGGATGATCCCAAATTGATCGAAATGAGGAACTTTTTCAATTGCTGTGCTGTTTTTGATGAATTAAATACATGGTTTTCCAGTAATAAACTAATTTTAAACTATGCGATGATAAGATGACTAATTTTTTAATTACGATACGTATAATGAATAATTTCCAACAAAGGAAATCTTGTGGTGAATATTTAAATGGTTTATAGTCTCTATAATATAGTATATTATACAGGTAGTGGCAATGTACGTGCACACATACCTGAAAATAAGAGGCAATTTCTATCCAATTTCGACTTAGACGACTATAATACTAGGAACCCAAAACATATCCCCAGCGGTGTCAACAGATCTGGCAAGTAGGTACATACTATCGGTTTTGCGTATACACTGTCGGCCCCGAGAGAGCTTGAATCCTACTAGTAATGTAAAATATCGACATAGTTGCCACAGCGTCATACTTATACACTGTCGGCCCCGAGAGAACTTGAATCCTACTAGTAATGTAACATATTGACATAGTTGCCACAGCGTATGAACAGCTAGTACGACGTACGAGACAAGGAGCCAGTGTCTACTGGTGTCGCTTTGATGTTTGACGGAGGTTGCATGTTGTCGAAGAAAAAGCATGGCGCATAAATTGCGTGAAAAATGCGACACATTAAGTAAAGGAATTACTATTGTGTATTTAATTAATCATTGCGCAATGTCTTAATAGGATTTAAGATTGATATTCGCAAGTAAACGAAGGAATTATAAAGCAGATTAGAAAAAAGGACAATAGTATATTCAGAGACAGCAATTTATTAGACTACTTTAAGTTCTTAAAGTAAGACTTGAATAACGCCAACATAAAATATTTTGTTACGAGCATACTAAGCTAGTACTGGTAACTGCTACCCCTGCTGTGGTATTCTCTTTACCCCACCCACGCAATTTTCCCACTTGCATTTCTCGTGCGTGATCTATGATTCGGATATGCCATCGCTGCTCGATGAAATGCGTTATTTATAGACGCCTTTAAAGTTTCAAACGGGCCGGCAGTGTATGTACCGTGCATATTACACACACTAACGCACGCGTACATATTTTACGTGTATGCATTACCTGTAGGCGTAGCAAAGTTGTGATAGTGGGGAGACATTCGTAAGGATTTTCGACTTTCAATCGTATTAGTGCGGCAGGAGTGACGTAAGGATGTACAGTCTCTTTCTAAAGTAATGTCTCCCCCTGCTGATGGATTCATATCAATAATACTTTCCGCTTAGCGTATTATATTCATCGGACATCTTCGACAAGAAAGAAGCCGCAGGGGATACAATACAGATCGAACGTGTATATAACCTGTGTAATTATAATGTTAAATCTCGATATGTGTATTTACCTGCTAGCGGTAGAATATACCACTTCATTAAACCCTACTTTTATACCTGTGATGGTCAGTTTTCCTAAATATATAATATATAACGTGTACTTTCAGTTATTGTTAGTCTTTCAGACTTTTATTAGAGACAATTTTTAATGCATATTATAACAACATACTTATTTGAATATTAAAATAATACTCATCTTATTGAGGCAACCTGTATGCCTCAATAATAAAAATAAATATTGATGGACAAACCTCACAAGAAATCCGTTCCAACAAGGATCTCTTTTAAAGTAAAAACAAATAACTGATATACGGCGTTATTGGTGAGAACGGCCTATTAAAAGTAAACGAAACGGGATTTTGAAACCAAATTTTATGGTCGGATGAAAATATTTTTGTATAAAAATATTGAATTTGAATTCCTGTTAACCGGAAGTGGTCATCAACTTCCATATTTTAAATAGCATGCTATAAATTTAATTACAAATTCAGCTTCTAAGATACATTTTACACATATTTCATGTATCCTATGCTATGATACCATTCCTTTTGAGTTATTCGCAATTAAATAAAAAAAGTGACAGATACCGATCTTACTTTATAGTAATATTACGTCACGTAGGAGCAGAAGACAAATGAAATTTTGCATAGACACAGCTGATATCGTGTAGTCATACAGAGTTTGAAGTTCTTCTCTGCAATATTATACAGGGTGCTTACAAAAAGTTCAAAATGCGGAAAGTCGTTTTTTTTAATGCAACGGTATATATTTTCTTAGATATTCTGATTTTACATTATTTTTAATCTATATTAGGTGTTCCTACATCTAAAATGGAAGGTGAATAAGTTCTAACGATTTAATTAGCCTCCGTACCTAAAATGCTCAGATACATCAATTTACGGAAGCAAGGGTGCTTAGCTTATTGGTTTACGTCGTTAAAACACGCGCGATTTTTGAAGCACGACAGTGAAGCCGGAGTGCTTGAAATATAGCAAGTGCAGATTGGTGTATCTGATTTTAAAATCCGAGGATTTAATCTGTCATATAATATCAATTGCACATTTCACATTCCTTTAAGGTAAGAGTTTTTTCGATAAAATTATTATAAAATATCCCATTGCAGTTTTTGATACATTTATTATTTGTAAAAGGTTGTTTTGTCAGATCAATTTATTAGTTGACATTTATACTTCACCTATTTTTGAATTGTTGACGTTGCCCCTAGTAACTTCAAACACGCGCGTGTTTCAATGATCGATTTACTCACGCGTTTGCATGTTTTAAACAAGCAAAATGGTTTACCAATAAAAAAAAAATATTGTATTTGTTACAAAACATATTATAATTTTAGCATTTCTTGTACTTTTTATTTTACCTGTAATAACATACAGATTGTTGTAGCTTCTGTACAATACGTTTCTCTCAGTGCAAAAAATTGAGATTATCTAAGAATTTTCCCAAAAAATTAATAATACAAATATAGCAATATACAGAGTTCACGATATTTTTGCAATAATTTTGCCCACGAAGATTTTTCCAAACATTATGAACAGCCTCTTGATGATTGGCGAGCGCTCATATATTTGCCGAGTTTACAAGATTTTTCTAATAATTAACATATGTATCTATTAAATAAAACGTTATTTTGTCTATTGTATTATGTTTCCTTACTAACAGTTGTGTTATGTTTCCCTACTAACAGTAAATTCAATTGTTTATTAAAATCTCACATTAGGTTCCACCACCTTAAACAGGGAAGAAACCGATTTGATCCGATTTATTTAATCCACTTATAATTAAACACAGAAAATGTTTGAAAATTTAAATTAACCAATATGTAAATCTAATATTTAGGTATATATTCAATGATTTTAAAGATTAAGCACTATTATGTTATAAAATTATATTTTATAATGACAACTACACAACTAGGCATTAATGTAAGCAAGTTTATTGTCTAACTGCGTTATCATCTATCTACTCTATTTAAACCCATGATTACAAAATATTGCATCTTGTAATTAGAGATAGATTAACGATGTACCAGACACTTCGAAACGAACTATTAAAGGGATAATAATGGATTTGCAATATATCAGTTATTTGTTTTTCTATAAAAAAAAAGATCTTTGTTGGGACGGATTTCTTGTAAGATTTATCAATAAAGGTGTATTGTTTACCTCAATAAAATGAATATTATTTTAATATTCAAATACGTATGTTGTTATATATTACATATTTAGGAAAACTGACCATCACAGGTATAAAAGTAGGGTTTAATAAAGTCGTATATTTTACCGCTGCCAGGTAAATACGCATATCGAGATTTAAAATTATAATTACACAGGTTATATATGTACATGTTCGAAATGTATCGTATCCCATGTGGCCTCTCTTAGCCGAAGATATCCGATGAATACAATACGCTAAGTGGAAGGTATTATTGATATGAACCCGACGGCTGGGGGAGACATTACTTTAGAAAGAGACTGTGCATCTTTGCTTTTAGGAATTAGTATGTGTAGCTTGATTATCTAGTTTTCCAAATGATTTATCTTTGCAATAACATTGAACTAGAACAAAACTCTATACTACTATAAAAATTGTAACTAAAATACAATTCTCATATTTAAAACAAAACAAAATTTTATGATTCACAAAGGCGAGCGAGGAATGTGTTTCTCTCTTTCAAATGCATATCTCCTATGACATGCACAGCAGTCACTCCTCTCTGTATCACATACATAGTACATGTCTATGTGTGTGTATTTGAAGTCGAATGGGAACAGTTCACTACGCCAATCTGTATACAACGCATTAATTCGAAGAACACATGACAAGACATTTGGAGAAGTTTGAATAAATATATAGTGATTCAAATTATTCAATGTTATTTTGTTCATCGCCACTAGAGGGCGCTAAGGAAATTTAGATACGTAAATTTTGTGATTTTTTGAAAAGAACAGTGCGTGGAATGTTTGGTGGCCAAAAAATAGACTATCATGGATTTTCCTAAACCTACTGCTAGTGATTCAAATTGTTTAATATTATTGTTTCTGTCGCCGCTAGCGGACACTAAGAAAATAGACGACATGTGGCTAGCAGTTCGCAACAATATGTTTTTCAATGAATCTGCTGTGCATTTCTCTGTAAATGTTCGTCATCTTCTGGACCCTGATAGGTGAATAATACACGCCGGTCTATTTTCTTGGTCACCTAGGACCTCAAATTTGACTTGTTTAGATTTTTATTTATGGGGGAAATAACTTTGAAAATATTTCTAAGGCAGAAATAGAACTGTAGTTCTATCCACTCGTGGTAGAGTGCATACAAAATTATGGGACATAATTTGAAGATTTAGGCCGCCAGTGATAGTGATTTTATTATGCTGTTACATTTTTGTTGTTTTGCTGCATTGTTTGTTTGAATCATATCGTTGTGCTTTTCACTAACATTTTAAGCTTTCAATTCATTATTTTATAGTATGAGCATAAATATAACTTTCCACGTACTGCTCTTTCCAAAACTCACAAAACTTAAATATTTAAATTTCTTTAACGCTCTCTAGCAGTGATGGACAAAATAATATTAAATAGTTTGAATCACTAAATATAGGCCAAGGAAAATCCTTTCTAATAAGACCAGATTTGCTAAATTTCATTTTCAGAAAACGCCGATTTTCATATTTGTGATAGATCTTAAGTAGGTAAATTTTTCAGGGCCTCTTTAGTCAGTTATGTACCGTAAACTGCTTCTGAGATATAACCCAACGCCATTCTTAGCTGCCCGGCACTTTAGTTTAGCCTATTAAGGGTGGGTTTATCAATATGAGGATAAAAAAAGTGATAAAATTTAGGGAAGTAACTATTTGACAATAAAGATTATTGTAATTATCTTACGAATAAAATTTTATCTGAAGTTAGTTTATTTACATTGATAAACCCACCCTAACAAGTCTAAATGTTTGTAATTATAGGCATTAAATACCATGTATTTCTTCTCCTTTCTTTTTTTTTATTTATTACTTAATTATGTAGTTATGCTTACTTGCTTTCCAATACATTACGTAGTTATGGTGGGCCTCGCCACGTGTTTGTATCCCAATCAGCCTTGCATTTCTCATAGCTAGTTTATTTTGTTTATCCAATACAGTTGTTGATTATAATTTCGTATAAATAGATATAGAAAATGTAAATTGGGTACAATAAGGCCATTTATTATTAAATTAGTAAAATCAGTATTCAAGTGTATCTATTTTTGATTATTTGATTTAGTGCGCGAATTATGTTAAAGAGCATTAAAATTACTACAATGCAGATGATAATAGTAGATGTATGTTCTTACAGAAACAATAAGTTTGTGATGACCATCTGTTTGTAAATAATACTATAATATGCTAATATTGTATGATTGTATAAACCTGCACGATATTGTATCCGGAAGAAGTGGTTGTAATTCGCATTTTACAGTTTTACCTGCAAGTGAAAGATTTTCAAGATGTTCCTCATGTTCTTCCGCTTCTTCTGTTATTCTAACCTCATAATGCAAACCATCGTCAAAAATATAAGCATCCGATCTAACTTCTGTTAGTGATCTAACCGGTTTTCTCCGTATTGGTTGAAGGGATAAATGGGAATCATCTGATTGTGCAGCTTCTGATCGTTCGCTAGTCTTACGTAGTCTATCAGTAGTTGGTAAAGCAATTGGTGGTAATTCTTCATCAGTTCTAGTTGCCATAAAGCGATGTATGACTGCTAAATGCTGTAATATGTCCTGGGAAGCATCTTCAACTTTACGTAGTCGAAATTCTAGATTTTGCATAGCTGTTGTTTGATTATTTTCTTTCATGTTAATATCTTCCACTTTCTGAAACATAATAACTTTTGTACTTATGCATAACATGAGGGCATTTGTATACAGTATATTTTGAAAGTAACATATTTTAATTTTCTACGTTTTCGATCACTAATATTATGCATTGCTTACGTTTAAATTTGATATAATTATAATACACTCGCTTCTTAATTTTACGTATATCGTTATTGATGAATGCAGTGTGCAATTGAGTAATATTCATTATTGAAGCTAACTTTAAAAAATTATATGTATGTATAAATAGTATCGCTAATAAGAATAAAATTGCACTCAAAATTACCATCACAGGATTTATTGAAAAAAAAATCAAAGAAAATTGTTCTGTGGATTATTAATAAAGATTCTCACCTGCATAACGTTTTCAACTCTTTCTGTTGTAACTCTGATGCGATCTTCTGTTGATTGCTGTACTTTTAAATCTTGTTCCGCAAAATATCCTTCAACGCACTCTTCTTCGAAATCATATAATCGTTCCATTTCCTCTTTATCCAAGAATAGTTTTAACCCATTATCATACGTTTCACGTTCTCCGTCTAGTTTCCTTCGAATATACTTGTAAATTAAGTACAAATGACATAAAAAAATAAAAGGTGGAGGTAAGATTGGTTTTTGTTCGTACTCCATGACAACTGTAAATCTCTGAAACATCCATACTTGGTGTGATACCGCGTTTACCTCAATGAAGATATTGTTAAAAACGGCTATTAATAAATTTATTAGGAGGATGTTTGCTATTAAGAGATATATAGCCATAACAGCTGGTGTTATCCATCGTCCGGTTAAACATGGCGTGTCCGTGTCGCCACAAGGTGGATCTATACTGTCAGCAAATACTTCACCGTATAACATAAAATACGGTTCAAAGAATACCTGTATTAAAGGTTATTGAAATTATATTAGCTATTATTATGATGAAGAACTGAAGTAATGACTACTTACATCTCGCGCAATTCGCCAACTAGGTTCTGCATTTGGATATAAAATTGCTTGGCGACATACACCAAAACTCATAAGTACAACCAATAACAGTACTACAAAATATATCATATTTTTTACCATTTTCCCCATCATTGTAACAAGTGGTCCTAAAACATATTAACTTAGATTTCGTTATACCACACACTCTATTTATAACTATGTATTATATTTTATGCATATATAGCGTGCATACAAACGAGCTTAGTTCTCAAAATAGAAATTTAAAATTATTTATTACCCCTTTTTGGAATAAATTATATTTTCGTACACCAGAGTTCTGTTCCCAACATTTATTATTCGAAAGTGTAAGAATTATTTTCTGTGTACGATAGCATTGCGCGTTGATACACGAGGTATGGCTATTAAGAAATAGGATTTATCATACGATTTGTGATGAGAGTAATAAAACTGTGTTAATGTAGAGTACACACTACTCCTAAAAGTATATTGATATTGAAAGGATAATCAGATAATAACAACAACTGAGTAGTGGTTGCGAAAAAATATTTTCTATTATTGTTTGCTGCACGAAACGAAACATTATATTTGTATTTTCAAAGAATACCGTGTATAAAGCAGAATTTATAATAAATTTATTTTTAAGAGGACAGTGGAAGGCACTCTTAAATAAATCATACGAATGTCTTGAAAACAATTTTAGTATGGTCATTTAAACCATTGACGCTTTATATTTTCTAGAGCGTTTGGTGATGAGGATGATTGATTAATAAATATTCATGGCCAGTTTTATTTGTCCGTAAACTTTCAACGTGTATTTTTGAATTGTAAGTATGTGCTTTTCTACTCATATTAGTAGTAATTTAATTTCATTATTTCCGTTATTTACCATGTAAATCATTTTATTAATAACTCAGTTATTACTTACCCAAGTATTTATTTACGCCTAATATATTGAGAATTCGGAGATACCAGTACACACTATTAACACAGTACATTACTCGGCCGACTTCCATTGTACTATCTTGCAATCTAAACGCTAAAGCTACCAGGAAGAATAAAACGGCGGCGGCATCGCATGGGTTCCACATATTCCATATCCATACCGCAAATTTGTGACTTATAGCTACAGGCTCAGATGATAGAAGTTCTCGAATTTTTTCACATCCAAGAGTACAAATGTATAAAATAGCAAGACATTCCTGCCAAGTTGGTGTATTGTCCATTTTTACAAGTACTGTATAACTGAATATTACCAAAAAGAGTATATATGCAATCTAAAAGAAAGTATGGGATGGTCAGATTACAATGTCAAAATTTAAAGTTATTGTGTAACGTATTCGTTAATATTTCGAAGATATTAGAAAAATATTTCTTGGACTATTTCAATTTTCATGAGTTTGTGACTTGCTGTAGTAATAGTGCAATAGAGATAGTGTTTAAAACGACATACGTTGACAAAGTTACTATATTTAATGCAATAACTAGAACTGAAATTTCTCATGCCGCGTATGTCGTAATTAAGAGCGCAGAGTGATACATTACGCGAGCAGTTCATAGGCGTGACAATATCGCGTTGATACTACCACCTTTCCCAGTTTCCGTTATAACATACATAGTAGTGATTGAAAAATTCAAATACAATGTATTCCAGTATTCTAAATTAATTCGAAGAGCAATCTTACATGTTTTTGCTCCTTGTTAATATTGTCGGGTTGGAAATTCGAAAGCGAGGTGATTACTGATTGTTTTTGTACTGGATGATAATGCGAGTTGGTGTAGAGGTATAGATTCATATGTGCGAGTCTCTTGTACACATAGCGATGTAAGTGATCATTTGGTACACGAGGAACCAATACATCAAGAAAGGCTAGGAAATTCTTTTTTTTTTTCAATTTCTATGGTGAAGTATATGTTAGCGTAGTGATGGCTAAGGAAATCCTAGAAACTTGGTAAATTATTTCTACTACCGCAGGTCAAACAATGAAACATATCCCAACCATGTTTAAGATTTTAAATTAGTATGCCTCAAAGCTGTGTCCTATTAAAAATTAGCTGCACCAGAGAACGGGGAGAACCCATAGCTGTTCTAGAGGTTTTTTTGGTAGTATTTTTCTTGGAAGGTAAAGCACGTTGAGGTGAGGCATTTTTCGGCTAACTTATTTAGATCCGGAGATTAATTGTCTGATAGTAATAATTACTGGATTATAGCAAGGCGATCGGTGACAGGTCTTTTCGTGAAGAGTGAGGTGACATCAAAATTAACAAGAAAATCTCCAGGTTAGATAGATATTCCAGAAAGAAGTTTAGCAAAATGTAAGGAATTTAAATGGGTATTTTCTCTGTATTTGTCATGGGTATATGTGTGAAATATTCAGTTAAGTCGTAACTGAGCGAATTTATTATGTTATTATTCATAAGAATACTATGCTTTGTTTATCGATTTTCGGAAGGCCATACCATCGAGGTAGTTTGGATTCTTCGGTTATACGTTTTGGTGTGTTTGGCAGAATGTCAGAGGATTTAGTGAATGAAGTGAGTTGACCTTCAAATTTTGAAGATATCACGCGGTTATATATCTACCAGTTTCAAAAGAAGTGATATTTTTCACAAAGCTTTATCTTAAATTATGAATAAAACTTCTTTTATAGCGAACATGTTTTACGTCTGGTCCATAGAACAAATGTAACATTACCATTAATATATCTCTACATATATATAAGCTCTGTAACTTTTAGTGTAAACGGAAATCATATATTGCCCTATTGTATAATTGTTTATCATCTGGCTGGAAATCAGTATTATTCCTAGGATCCTGAAAGCTGGAGATGGGACATTTTTTTTTCTAAAAATTAAATATACTTTGCCGCATCTTCAATAATTAGTTAGTAAAAGCTTGCAAGCTTTTGTTTTATCTTATAAGAATACAGATCTTTATACAAAGTGCCATCACATGGATACCTATTCCAGAATTGTGGACATTACGATTGCAAACACGTATATTATATATAACGTAACTTTGTCATGATATTAAAATTTAAAATTAATGGAAATTTTATAGTTTGTAAAAGGAAAAAAAAGTCGTCACTATAGTTACTACTTACCGAATTTGCCCAAAATTTAGTAATTGGTGCTGTAAAGAATTCGTATAATTTCTTTTTAACCTTAAGTGGCCTACTTCTTGTGCGTGGTTGTGTATCTGGATATGGATACGCTCGGCTATCATCCAATGCATATACCAATTTCGTGTCCGCTTCGTTGAACTCGGGAAAGTCAAACTCCGGCAGGACTTTTCCGTTTTCATGAACGATAGTGTCACGTTGAATAAAATTATCCGTTAGTAGTGCCTAGAAGAACATACTATTATAAACCGTAATTATTATCATTATTACTAAATTATTGTGTTCTTGGATTCAACTACTGATGGGCTCTATACTGATCGTTTTTTTCGTTCTTTGAAAATTTAGTTTACTATAAACATACACTCAATTTTTCTCTATGATTTAACAATAATGCCAGCTAGTAATCTACTTAACATTATAAATATTACATGAATTGCTAGCTGAAATTTACGACTCTCTCTTTTTAAATCGTGTTAGCTAAATATTAGATTCAACCAAACAGTTTTGTTATCAATAAAATTACCTTATAACTTAAAGTAAATTGTTATTTAACTGGTCTATATATGACTAACTGAGCCCGCAGGTTGGGTATCGAACTATTGAAAAATTATGACAACTTAAAAGTTTCAAGGTAAAATAACCATCATACTTCTTAGCTTGAGGTAAAATACTCGAACGATGCAGTAATTGTAACATTTTTCGCTTGTTACGGTGTGGTTTTGTTAACTGTTGTTTATGCTATGGTAATGTCTCAATGTGATAATTATGTCTAGAATCTGGAAATGTATTAATTCTGCGGACAGTTTAATCTTTTATACCTTTATATAATGTCTAAGTGTTTTATACCTCGGTTTATTCTATTCTTTATGTTGTATGTAGTTTAGGGTTGCTATAAATCCACAAGGCCGCGTCGGGACATTTACAATTTTTCCGGTCATTACATTAAAATTTTTTAATCAAAAAATCATCGTATTATGAGCACAAAATACGATTAGAGGTTATGTCACTAATTTTTAGAGAAGGATATCGAAAAACGGGCAAAGAGCGATTGCTGTAATATATCTCGCTTTATCAATTTTTAAAAACTTGTAGCTCTGCGCTCGACTATGTTTGTCGGGACATTTTATAACTTGTCGGGACCTTCGGGACACCACTGTTAATAACGGTGACATGTCCCGACATGGTCCCGACGTATCGGGACGACTGGCAACCCTAATGTAGTTCATGATGTAAACTGATCTATGTCTACGGATAGGCTAATATTTTCTTTTAGATTAGCGATAGTGTCATTTTTTAGTGCGTTTGATTAGCTCAAGTTAAATATACAGGTATGTATAGCAGAACAGTACAACAATAAAAGGTTGAACTAGTAACTCCGTGGATGTGGAAACGTACGAATCTTCAAATGATTACTTTAGAAATGTGTACACGTCCCACCACGGTTACCATCACGTGTAAATAGAAACGTGTGAATATAGTTGATACTACGTAACATAACAACGTTTAGGAAAGTATCAACAACGTTATAATAACGTAGGCAAATAGCGTGTCTGCAACGTATTGGGTACTGCTTCGGGAAAAGTGTCAAGTAGGGATAAATGTGACCGGTTACAAAAATCCTGTAGCAAATACAGTTGTTGGCATGTGCGTGAGAGGTGTGCGCAACGACTTCTACACCAAATTGTAACCAAACTCGTTGCACAACCTAAGTTGTATTACGGTGTTACAACCGTATTTACACCAAAATTTGCTACTTGGGTAGTGTATCCTCAGTATAAATGTATTTCATGCTGCATTGCAACTTTGAAGCTTACAATCAATTTTACCTTTAATGACGTATTACAGATAGATATATCAAACGGGTTACTTACAGAGAGTACTAATACAGTTCGGCAGTTGCAGGTATTGTTTAAAAGTATGTAAGGAAATAATATTATGTTTATACAAAAAATTACAAATATATGGTTGTGACATGTTGACAGTTACGCCAATGAATAATTTCTGTCAAATTTAGTGATTTTAGACATGTTAAATTTTCTAAAAGGCACATACATACGTCACGTACAAACATTTACGTACACACTATATATTATGACATATTGCTCTTTCGTACTATACTGCGGAATTTATTGTACGCCTTTCGTATGTCTCATGATGTATGTCTTTTTGACATTGCAATTTCTTCGTTCAATGCTCCTGGGTGCTACCTTAATTTCCTCGCTTTACTTATGACTAGGAATGTGCCAAGTTTACGTGTGATCAATGTAACATCAGTTTCAACACAAAGATTTTTTGGTGTTAGTTTCTTAATACACATGGTCTGCGCGCGGTTTTACATAATAATTAACATATTTAATTTTTACATAATAATTAATTACTCTTCCGTTGGTTCGTCGTGTTTATTGTTATTGTCTGCGGTTAGGAGATTGTTCGTGTAATTTTGGATAATATATAACACGAAACTCCCTTTCGCTTTTCTAATAATTGTAGTACAGTAACCTATTGTTCGAACATGTATAGTGTGTACTGTATATATAGTGAATAAATTCATTTTCTCAGTTAATAGGGTAGTTTTGTAATACCTCATTTAAAAAGCATTCTTCATTCGAAAATGTGTTTTCTTCTCGATTCTGTTACCTGGTGACCGAATAGTGACATTTAAAATTTTACATTAATTCTTTTTTTCTAAATAAAATTAGTTAAATAAATACATTAAAAATAAAAATAAATTTAAGTAGAATTGTAGACCATTCCTTTGCTGACAATATGCAACTGACTTTTGTTCTTGCCGATTACTGCGCTTTAAACCATCGACATTTTCCGGCTTATTAACATACATTCTCGACTTAAAATACCCCCACGAAAAGAAATCTAACTACCTATGTCGCAAAGAACGGGATGGCCACTTTAGTGCACCATGCCTACCAGTTTATCTGACATAATGCAGTTTAAATAGGTCTTAACATGATTCGTATAATGGTGTGACGCGGCGTTCTGCTGAAATCCAATTTTCCGATAGATTTCATTTGCATTGCCGTCAGCAGCATATAGCACCTTCACTGTTGAAACTAAATATTGATCAAAAATATAAGGTGCATAATTTAAGGTGCAGTCGAAAAAATAGGAATCGATTATCTGATATTATGACGGTTTCGAGTAAAAAGTGGGTAGGAGATGCCAGAAGGTCACGACAACAACTTGTAAACCACACCAGCGGCGAAAATCTTCTGACCTTTATATATATTACATCAGTATGCCGCGGTCAAAACCCGAAAGCCCTCGGAAGCCTTCGATATCGATTATTAGATTTCAATAATTACAGCACAAATATTCGCTCTCCTTGGATAGTCAGTGTTGGCCACTATCATCCAATGAAAAGTTTGTCTACCCTTGTACCGAAAATCTTGTATGTATATATGTACATATTTTTTTGTTGTGTGGTAGATGCTTAGTAGTAGCGACTCCATAAGCTGTATCGTGTGTAAATTGTGTTCAAAATAGCTTTGTGACAGCATCATCCCGCCCTTTATAATGTCGCGCTGTTAATCACTTTGCTCCCAACAGGGAATGGTAAGTCGATCCGGATTTCTATTCTCCGAGAAAAATGCCACCGTCTCTTCGAAAAGTTGAAACCCGGCTCCTACCGTCCCGCCACTGCGATAGTCAGTCTAACCACTGAGACTATCGACCAGTTAACGGTCTTATTTGAACAACATGCCGCTTCGTTGGGGTAAAGAATTCTATTAATATACTGAGGATTTACTTGACAGAACGGATTCATTACTGTTTCGTAGAACTCAATCCTACAATCATCATCAGCCTTATCTAATTACGGCACCAGCTGAAATTTGTACGGATACATCTTTTGTCTTTTTAATGACATGATACCTCTGTCTTGCTTATATTAGGTATGTTCTTTACCAATTTATCTAAACGGTTTATGCAGATTTTCCTCTATATAGCGTAAAATATCTATTTGTCTTCCCTGTTTAATTTGGATATTTGAATGTGATTTAAAACTATTTCGAACATGTGCAGCTTCAAAATGATTTCATTCTATGCTACTAACGGTTGCTTGTGACATGTAACGGAAGAGATACTTGGCATTAAACATTTCACACACCTCGATCTAGTTTTATCATCACAACCAATCATTATTAGAATATCTATTTTAGCGTGCATTTAAGTAAGTTTTAATTAAATAATAACTGTACGGAAACTTTAAAATTATTAGAAAATTAAGCAAACTGCTTCGTTTGTCTGGTTTCAAATGTCATTTCTCCGTTACTAAGTAATAGAATAAAAAAACATTCGCGGATCCAGAATAAAACAGTTGTTTGATTATACAAACTGAGCAAGTGAATTTATTCACTATATAAGGTACACACTGTGTATTGATTTTTTCTAGTCGTTTTAAATTATCTTTACATTTACTCCAATCAAAAAAACTTCCGCCATCAAGCGCGTATTGTGTCGGTACACAACATCGTACAGAGATCAATATGTATCTCTTATTTGATATAGCGCATTAATAGTAGATTTCGCTTGTTTTTATTTACGACTGTAGAAACGAAGATTCTAGTTTTGGTGCAACACAGAAACATGCATCAATTGCGGGCGTGAATTAGACAGCAACACTAGCCTACTCGAAATATCTGTGACTAAGCGACAATGTGCAGCGAGGTCGCAGTTTTCCACTCACCAGTAATGCATAGTATAAGAACATCTCAGGCCTAATTATGACTATATCTAGGTATATAAATAACAAATATAAAGCAATTGCACTTAACGAACACTAGTACAAGAAAGTAAATATAGTCTATAAAGAGTCAACTATGCTGTCGTAATTATAGTGATTGTCTTTTTTACTTTTAGGGTGCAAAGATATGTGAAAGAATATCCTCTCTAACTAACCATAGCAAAACAAAGAAATTATTTATAAAACTATTGCCATCTATTAAAATAATAATTATAAATTGGATTACATCTCATACATTATTGTCCATAATGTTAGAAATATATTAAGAATTACGAGCATCACTGTTTGGATAAAATACTTTGATGGTTTACTAATAATTATTTCTACATTCTACATAATAAAATGTTGATTATGTAATCAGGTTTTACATTTAAAAAATAGGTTCAATCGGATTGAATCGTATGCAGTAGATAGACAAATCAAAGAAATGTAATATTTACATTTTTCTAAAGTCTGCGTTATTTTAAGACGATTGTAGTATTATAGATTAAAACTTAGAACATTGTATTTACAGTATTTTATACTATTTTAACTAAAACTAATCGAATACGTATTATTTCAAATTAAAGGTTTGCTACATGGTTAGTTGTAGTTCTGAGCGACTATTCGGTTGAGTTAGATTTTCTATACATACAAACTGCATATTTTTACATTTATAATTTCTATGTGCACATATAAATTTAGAAACTTGAATATGAATAAGCCTGGTTATATTTTTAATTAATTTAAGATTATTGAAGCCTTTCGCAATATGCTGTCTACTTGTGATAGAAAAACAAAACGGAAAAATTGTTATTATGATTCTGGCCGATAATGTACTTATGGTTTCAGAATAGTTTACATTACAGTAAAGCTATTTTTAAACTATTTTCTAACTATGCGAGTAACACATGCCAAACTGAGCGATAAACAATAACAATTCTAAGAACATGTAAGCAAGCAATAAAGCTCACAAGTAACATATACATATATTAAGATACATTAACTCGAGTACTACCTTAACACCTTGTTGTGCTGAAGACTTATTGCGCACACTCAAATTTCTACTACGTTTCTATAAGAAAAAGAAGAAATAGAGTTTGATATTTTTAGCGCAATTTATCTTTATAATATTTTTTAATATATTGCGTTCTTCCAGTGATCAATGAATATTGAAACAAATAGTAATACATTTAAGTTTTCAAATTATTGAAAGACATAATATATTATAAAGATAATTTAATAGAAGAACATAATTCTTAAAAAAAAAAAACCATTAGGTATGAGGTTATGGAACTAAGAGAAAGAATAACTCATAAAAATATGTGTAAGTAGTTCTTTTCTGGAAATAGAAACAGAAAAAGAAAAAAAGAATTACACACCTCAGCGTCTACGGTTTTGTCAGACTCGGATCTCAGATCGTCATCATCATCGTCATCATCGTTCACTAATTCTAAATGTTCGATGGCAGTTTGTGGCATAAGTTGTAATTCTTCTTTAGATTTAAACTCTAATCTTAAAATGTATGGCGGAAAAAGTAGTCCCAAAATAACCTATTCGTGTCCGGAAAACAACAGAAAAAAATGATGAAAACTTAAACATGAACTTTTATGTCTCGAATGCCACTCACTTTAAGGTTTGTGTTCTTTCTTGTCCTTAAACCACCCATCCAAAGATCAGCTAGTATAATTTGTGAACACGGATGGGCTAAGAGCGCACGATGATTTGCTGCAACCGCCAAGCTCAAACACGTTTGTCCTGACCAGTTTTGTAGTTCGCATGTTAAAAGCTGTTGTGCGACGTCATCATCTTGTCGATAACAATAATCTAATAGTTCCAGAGCTGTGATACAGAAGTACGACATTTACTAGTATTATTTTGTTTTTCATGTGACGCAAATTATTTCAAATAAAGTCAAATAAATAAAAATATTTTTATTTTTCATATGCAAATACATTCGCAAATAAATTAATCAACTGACAACTTATTCGCTTTTATAATATTATGCACAAATTTAGGAATTTTAGAATTGTTGACTAGTAAACAGGGATACATGTACCAAGAATTAGTAATGCTGAACATAAGCTGATATAGTTTACTATCAAGTGACATTAGGAGCTTCTTTTGCACCGAATGATCGGATCAAGCTAATCGTACAAAAGTTAGCATGATAACTAGCATGGCAAATTCCATGAAAAAAAAATCATACGAGATAGTTAAGCTAGCTCACCGATCGTGCCATATTTATACACGACACTACTGCATACTAATTTGCAATTTATTTCCGATTTGATTAATCCAATCATTAAAATTATGTCATTCTTTCTATACGATTTTAATAATAAAATACTAAATCAGCAGATAATCATACTTTAACTGTAATAATTTGTCAATCATTATATTCAAGAAACAAGTAATTGTGAGATGGTAAGGAAAAATATTCAATATAATGATTGCATAGACATTATTAATGTGAGAATTGTCAAAACGGTTATAGTATTATTGGAATATGAGTGTGCGTTATTTATTTTTATTTTGTGTGTTAGAAGGCTGTTTACGAAAATATCATACCTATGTTCTCAAATTCTTTCGCATATGCTCTTAACTCTTCATAAACTTCCGTTTCCATATCATCCTCTGCAGCTTCATGTGCCATCGCTTTATACAATTTGCAAGCGATTAATGCCTTTGCTAAAGCTTCCTCGCCGTGTTGCCACATTAGTAACGCCATTTTTTGTCTCTTCATTAAAACTGCCCAGATCTATAATGGAATAGTTTATCATATTTGGTCTTATGTTAAATACATGGTTAACTAACAAGTAATTCGTTAAACGGATAGTCAAATAGGCAAAATGCTTGTGGATTAGGAAGTGCTTCGGCTAGTAGACTTAACGCATTGTAGTGCCTATTGCTTTGGTTCATCACTTTGGCGTAAATTGGTCGAAATTTTCTTCTTGTATAAAATGCCCTGAAAATATGAAATAATTATTATTTCACTATCATAAACTATTTTAGTAGTCAGAAAATTAATATAGTATGTTTTAATAATACTATTTCAATTTTTAATACAAACAAAAGGAAGACATGTTTGATAGTTTGATATTTATTGGTTCTAATAATAATAATGTGCGCTACCAGTGGCGGCTCGTGGTCGGAAGCGTAGGGTGTTCACAAAATCAAGAACTTGCACATTTTTAACTAAATTCGTATAAAAAACTTTCAAGATTATCTTTTAGTACTATATCTAATTCTGAACTGAAATTTATCAGACCTCTGAAAATTCCGAGATTGGAGGAATCTTTCGTTCGCATCGTGGCCTCGAAGTGCCAGCTCAAAAACCCCGCAAAACTTTATGCAATCAATAATTTTTGAAAGAACATATCTATTTTTTCTTACTTGTTCATTTTATTGTTGAATATTTTGTCTGTATGCACTGTCCAATTGTTGTCGTATTGTCTACTTTTCCCAGCAGCTTGATCTCTAATTGAACATTACTATGAACTTGGGCATTCTCATATTTTTTTATTTTTTGGGCCAAATAATTCAGATTCGTCACTCCAGTCTCTGACCAAGGCGATTCTGCAGCACAGCGACAAAATAACAAGCAAGGGAAGCAAAACAAACTGTTACTAACACTGCACCCACAAATCCAATTATTTTTTTTGTACATGTCCTTCTTAAATTTTCATGTAAAGTCTCTAGATTTGCCCTTTTTAGTTTGCGTCAAATTAAGTTCTGGTTTTGATCTGCCCACATTTTTAACTTGCATTTTTTGTTCATAACTACACGAATTAAAATTGTCTTTCAAATATTGCACAATAAAACTGTTCGCATCCATAATTCTATCGGCCTCCGATTTTATACAGTGAACCGCAGAATTATGCGCTATAAAATACTCCATTCCATTTGTATTGTTGTAAGGGCGAGTTTCGAATATTACTGCATACGTCTTGTTGCAAACGTCTAAATCGAACAAACGTATTGGCATTTAATGAGCGCTACCTGTTGCACAATTACTGAAATTCATGCATGTACATTTGTTTTTGGCATCACATTATTGAGCTTTTACTAAAAAAAAATACCATACATTTTTAATTACACTATATTTCTAGCTACTTTGTCTTTTATATGGAACTACATGTAAGTACATGTTACGGGTAAAGTCAGTGTAACGGTCAAACCTAGGTTTACTCGGGTAAACTGCAGAATACCCAGGAAACTTGGGTAAAGTTCGAAATATAACTGAAATTGTACATGTTTCAGGCTTTACCCGGGT
Source organism: Holotrichia oblita (assembly GCA_023690525.1). Taxonomy (NCBI): domain Eukaryota; kingdom Metazoa; phylum Arthropoda; class Insecta; order Coleoptera; family Scarabaeidae; genus Holotrichia; species Holotrichia oblita. The sequence goes on along the minus strand of CM043016.1, from coordinate 121,305,371 downwards.
AAACCGGGTAAAGCTATCTCTTGGGTAAAGTTAGGAGTACCAAAAAATGACAAGGTCATAAATATTTGAAAAACATTTAATGGAAAAAAAACATTTTACAAATAAAAGTAAGAACACTAAATCTCTATCCTGCTAAAATAAAAGATATCATAAAAAAATATAATCTATTTGTTCGAACAAGACAAGAACAAGACAAGATTTCCAATAGCTTTACAATAATTACATTTGTTGGTTATGCATTTAGTTTTACAGCTCTGACCTCTTAAAAGTTAGAGAGTTTGCAAGTTGTCGTAAATATTTCTTCCGGTGATGCACTTTTCAGATCTATAAGTTTCTCATTAGGTACGCACAGAAAAGTGGTTCCTGGAAAACATTTCCTCGATAGTTCCTCTCTTGTTTGCTAGCTTATAAAAAACGTCGTCGGTTTTCAGGATAACTGTCATGAAAATGTTTCCAAAATCGCCTCTTCCTCGATCTACGTCTGGAATTTTCACTCTCACTGTACCTCTAATAAAACATGGAAGGAACTTTGAATTAGATAAAGCTTTCATCTTTTTTGCTTGGTTTTCTGAATTTATTTTTGCATTTAGTCTGTTTGACTGTATATTTTTGTTGGCACAAACAAAGTTCACAGATTATATTTCCCGGTGTACTCGGTTCATCGCGTTCTGCACATTTGGTCTGATTTCCTGAAGTTTCTATATTATTGGCGTCTTCTCTATAATTATTATCTATATTTTCCATACTATCATCTTCAGCTTCAGTAAAGACATCATGCAGGTTGTCTGTTTTCTGGTCACTATCCATAGACTGGTCTTCGTTTTGTTCTTGCTGAGGTTGTTTTCCTACCAAATTCCCTGATGACTTTCTCAGCTCTTCTTCGGTTCGTAGATTTTCGACAGTTTCTTTTGGAAAAGCTGATGTGGATAGGCCGACTTTAATATCATGCTCGAACATGGCAGTATAGGGAGCTCCTTTTATTCCATCGTTGTATGCCCTATTTTTTTCATTATCTGGACAAATCTCAAACCTTCTGACCATCGCCTGCAGTTTTCATCGTCCATCCACGTGATGAGCATGCACGTATTTGAACAAACTTATTGTTAGTTAAGTGGTCCTGATACATCATGATAAATTATATTCTCCAACCGGATAGGATTGCATGTCACTTAGGTCCACTTGACAACGGCTGTTCATCTCTGAAAAAAACCATCGGTATAACCACAACTCCTTTTTTGACAGATTTTTTGCTTT